>CM021105.1:246216617-246465942 GCA_007115665.2 Sequoiadendron giganteum | reverse complement strand
GAAGATACCCTTTATAGACATGCCTTAGATAAAACCATATTGAGATGTCTCAATGCTGAAGAAGCACAAGTAGCCTTACGTGCGGTACATGAAGGTATCTATGGATCCCATTCTAGTGGTCCTACCTTAGCCAAGAAGATTATGAGATTAGGCTATTATTGGCCTACAATGGAAAAAGACTCATATGTTTTCATCAAGAAATATCGACAGTGTCAAGTACACAGAGACTTGGTACACGTGCCAACATAGGAGCTCCGACCGATAACTTCACCATGGCCTTTTTCCCAATGGGGAATTGACCTCATAGGTAAGATACACCCTCCATCTTCCAATGGCCATAAATTCATCATAACCGCCACCGAATAATTCACCAAATGGATTGAGGCTATTCGTATGACCTATATTATCGACACACAAATTTTCAAGTTTATCCTAAACTACATAATATGTCGGTATGGTGTTCCTCAATCCATTGTCATATATAATGACCATCCATTCAAGAATCAAGAAGTCCATCATCTTTGTGAATAATTCCATATCCAACATCACTTTTCTACTCTATATTATCCACAAGGTAACGACCAAGCAAAGGCATCTAACAAAATAATCATCAGAATCCTCAAAAAGGCTGTCGATGACACTGGTCATGACTGGAATCTACAACTAAATCCTGCCTTATTGGCTTACCACACAAGCATCCGTACTCCCACTGGCGCCACTCCATATTCCTTGGTGTTTGGTTCTAAAGCTATCTTACCTATTGAGGTTGAAATTCCTTCCCTAAGGGTATCTTTAAAAGGTCATATTGATGATGAAGAGTACCGTGTGACAAATTCATTAGTTAGAATTCGTAGATGAATGAAGATAAAAGGCATTAGACCATCTTCAAGCATATAAGAACCGTCTTCGTCGTAGTTATAACAAGAAAGTTCTTAATAGACATTTCGACATTGGTGACTTGGTCTTAATGGAGAACCCTAAGAATCAAGCTGAAAGAGAAAAAATAGACAAGTTTGAACCAAACTGGTTAGGGACTTATATTGTTATATAAGCCTTTGGATCAAGAGCATATCGACTCTCTACCCCTAAAGGAGAACCACTCTTGTCACCAATCAAAAAGCTTCATCTGAAGAGGTTCTATGCATAGCTTTTCAGAACCATGTCTTAATCATAAAAAATAAAAATAAAATTGAAAAAAACTAAAAAATTGTTACCTTGATGAAAACCTGGCAAATAGGAATCTTTGTAAATCAAAAATATTGAAAAATCAATAAAATAGTAAAGATAAATAATCCGTCCAATAGTGAAAACCACTTCGGTGGTGCTATGGATAATTATCATGGTGAAAACATGGCAAACAGGTGCCATGTGTAGTTGACTTCACTCCTTCGTCTACCATCATTCTAATTAGACGTTTCCACCATCACCCATAGTAAATGGTTGTCCTTACCATAACTTGGAATGATTGACATCAAGTCCATTCCATCACCCCCTCCCATCCTATAGGTCTTATACCCAACTAGGGGAAAATCCTTGACCTATGTCAATTAGATCTTGTACATATCATCCCAATGTCAGAAACTGTCCTGAATAAAAAACTCAAAAAACATCATAAAATGTCGAAAAAAAAATCAAAAACATCAAAAAACTCCGAAAAGACAAAAAAATTAAAACATGACAAAAATCCCAAAAATAGAGTCAGAGTTAGTGTGTCAAGTCAGTTCTAGATATAGTCGAACTACATTGTCTCTGCGACTGGATGTAGGCAAGGCCATCAATTGATGAGCCCCCAAGGCTGCACTAGGTCAATCCATTAGGGTTTATCACATTCATTATCCCACACATCAAATATCACACACTTAGTCAGTCTTGTCAGTCAAAGTCTAAGTCGAACTATGAGGTCTTTGTGTGTATAACATAGGCAAGGCCATCAATCGATGAGCCCCTGAGGCCGCACTAGGTCAGTCCTTTAGGGTACATTGTGTCATACACTGTCAACACACACACAATAGTCAAAACATCAGGACAAGGTCACACATCAACAAGCCAAACATGGCAGCAATGTCATCAAGTCAAATCAAACAAATTGCCAAAACAAACAAACATACGTCTTATGCAAGATATGCCTTTCTTGATGATGGACATCATCAATCATCATAGCCTTATGCAGCTTACCACATCAACGTCATCAGGCTTAACATCTTATATGGTACGTGTCTTTCTGAAACCAAGCTTTGTCATGCGTTACACAAATATTTACAAAGTCGAAACCAGACTCAATGTCTTATACACTATGTTTCATCCCTGGCATTAGGCTATGTCAAATATCAAACAATCACACAAGATCAAATTTTGGCAAATACTTTTATTGGATTTTTGACTTTATCATTTATTTTTTCTTATCTTTTTATGGATTTGTATTTGAGTCCGGTTACTAGCTTTCTCAAGGATGTCCCATGAAGGATTTAGAGAAGCAAAGATGTCTCAGGACTCTTTTTCTTTGACTGCTATTTGTCGATTGTCTTTTAATTTTGGTTTTTGAGTCATGTTACTAGGTTCCTCGAGGATGTTCCATGAAGGATTTAGAGGAGCAATGACATCTCATGACCTATCTTTTCTTTGTTTGTTGTCTGTGGTTTGTCTTGAAAAAAAGACTAGGGCAAATGTGCCCTTAGTATGAGTTAAGATAATCCTTGTCTATTGCTGTCTATTGTTAGCAAGTGGATGACTATGCACACCTTGATCTATGTCATACCTTGGTGTTTCTCTCCATTTGTGTTAGTTACCGCCCAATGATGATAAAGTGAAAAGCCTTTTGTGATTCAACAAAATATCAAAGATTTCTAATACTAACATCAATATCTTTTCTTTTTTTCATATTTCTTTCCACATTAACATTTCCTCTTTCTTGTGTTATGATGGAGTCCTATGACACACAAAAATATAACACATCCTGCATATGCATTCATGTTAGGAATATCATGTAAATATCATACATTGTAAATCACATATATCTTGCATGTCAAAAACACAAAAATATAGGCATCCATCATATCTAGGAAACCATGGCATAACAAGCATTCAATCATCATAAGAGTACATAATGAAAGCATTACATGTACATAAAAATTGTAAGCATAAAGCATCACATGTAGATAGCATTGTATATATAAACATCGCATTGCATCTCATAATCATAAAATGAATACATAACATCTAGCGATACCATAAAAGTACATGCATCCATCATCATATGAATGAACATCACATCATAGGCTGCATAAACACATCATAATGTAGATATGATCATCCATAACATGTACATATTAGATAGACAATAACATATCATATAGAACACATGCATAATAAAAAGACTGCAATACCATAAATAGAACTGCATATCATATGAATTGCCACCAAAATCATATATATATATATCACTCAAAATAACATGTATCACAATACAATGTCAAAATGTATCCATAAATAAAAAGGAGCTCGTAGGCTCTATGATCAAAGAACAATGTATACAACATAAAAATTTCATTGTGTTCCACTGCTACTACTCCCGTGAGGCGAATGTGGAGGCATCTGTCGTTGGGGTACTCTTTGTGCGGTGGGAGGCCTATTATATGGACCTGTCCTCGATGGTCCTACCACACCCTTTGTACTTTGTGTCCTCGTGTGACTCCTACTTTGAGACCTACTGCTATGGGCCTGTGAATAGATAGGAGCCCGTCTCTTGGGAGGAACTTCTGCCTCATATAGATCTCTGTAATATCTCTCCCTGTCACCAGCTCAGACTAAATCCCGAGCAAATGTTGTAGCTGGCCTAGTGCACAAAGCTCTAAACTCCATAAATCGGCCCTACGTCTCCTGTCTCCTGATCACTACTTGGTCCTTCTCTAGGAGAGCACTATCCTTCTCCATCTACATAGCATCTTTCTCTGTAGTCAACACCTTGACCCTCTCCTCCAAGGCCTCTACTCAAGCCTATAAATTAGTATTTGTATCTCAGGGAGCCTCCTCATCTTGTCCTTGTCTCCCCTCTACAATCCTATCTTTGAGCTCCCTCTCTTGCTCCCCCATCACTACCTCCTCCTCCTCCTCATCAACTCCATATCCTGCTAGAATCCCAAGAACATGAATATCCATGTCCTCCCTCCTACCCTCCACCTCTGCATGCTCCTCTACTCCTGCCTCCTCGGCAGTATGCTCCCCTCCAATCTCATCCTCTCCCCCACAGCCAAGGTCTAATATTGATATGTCCTCAACCTCTGCCTCATAGATAAGTGATAGTCCACCTACCCGACCAACTCGCCTCCCTCGTCAACCTCGTCAACCACCTCTAGCACCACCACCTCTACCATCATCCCCACCTCCTCTGCCACCTACCCAACCACCCCTACCTCTACGCCAATCTCTGGGCCCTGTCCCCCATCTCTCCACTAGTGCCAACTGATCTGGATCTGTGTAAGGTATAGGTTGGTGAACTACCCACCAAACATCATATGCTGCTTTGGTACTGAGATCTGGTACCCCACCTCTCCATCCCCACTGAATAAGCTATAATGCTTGAGTATCTACCTCTATTGTTGCCACAGGTATCATCGACCCCCACAATGGAACCTCCCTAGAAGATCGAGAGAACTCCACTTGACCTCGAGGCTCATCCTGAACCTGTCCAAACTGTCTCAACACACGATCTAGAAGGTGCCTCTGAATAATATGCACACTAGAGACTTTCCTCCTAATCAGGTACTATGTCTGCCGACAAAAAGGAAAGTGTTTATGCTCATCAGTCCATCATCAACAATCCATGTAAGGTCTCCATGTGAACTGAACTAATGTATCCAATGCATGTCTCCAGTATCCAGTATCTCCAACATGGCTTTGCATAATGTTTCTTGCATACTGAAAAACATAAGGAGATCTAGCATCCCGCTCAGCAGTAACTGGGGGACGAAGCACAACAATGTGTTCCCACACCCAAATCATGAGAAGAGTATTACCGCAACTCATTGATGGTGCATCTCTGTAAGCTATATCATGAAGATGAAAATATAACATGGCCAATAAGCAGGGTCCCTAGGCATAAAAAACCTCCCTCTCTAGCATGTCGACTATCATCTCTCCCCACCCAACAGGAAATCCATGACCTCGATGGTTAGGAAAAACTATGCCAACTATCAATGCACATAACATACTCTCGTATCTATCAACCAATACCTGCCATCTAATCTCATAATGCTCTATCCCTAACCTCCTAATATCATTATATACATAGAATATAATAATCTCACTGTATCCTCTCTATGTATTATACATAACTCTCTCGCCTCTAATAGGCAATCTCAAAATCCTGTATACATCCTCCAAAGTAATAGTTGCCTCTCCAGTAGGAAAATGAAATGATGAGATCTCTAAATGCCATCTCTCACATAAAGCAGTAAGCATACCTCTATTCGCCAGGATAGTGGGCATGGTGCATACATGATGCAACACTAATATCCATCGCAACCGTGTCTCACCACTCTATAGCCAATCTCTGAGTTCATATGTCTCTGGCCGTGACTCCCGGGTATAAATCAGATCTAATACAACCTGCAAAGGTATTAAATTTTTTTTGTCAGACACCAAATCATTCAGTTTTTCCGTCATAAATTTTTTTGAAAAGTTTGATAGTCAGATGCGTCGCTTCAAAAACAAATGCGATGTACAATATCATATGCGTCATTCTCAAATGCAAATACAGTGCATAATCACACATGCATCGTACAAACATGCATATGCGTTGCACAAACCAAATGCGTCACAAAATTAAGGCATCTTTATACCAGACAAATGTGTCACACAAACTACAAATGTGGTGCATTTTAATTGCCTATCTATTATGCAAATGCAATTCATTTTAAATAAATGCATCTCACTATCTACATGCGACTATGCCTATCAATAGATATGATGCATGATTACAAATGCGGTGCATAAATTCACAAATTTAATCATTGCCTAAATGACCTAAACAAACCTAGACATGTTTTAACATATGCGTCGTTCCACGAGAAAATGTGTTGCGTACGAATACATATGCGTTGAACTTTAAGCATAGCATTTGTTAATTTAACTTTACATGCCTAGAAAAATGTGCAAAACAAAATTTCAAAAGATCGTTCAAGGGTACGTATCGGGGGTCCCGCATCGGCAGGGCGTTTGAAGGTCCAGATCCTATATCCACAATGCTCGGTGTATGGAACAAGCGACATTTTCTCTCAATGCTTAGAGAAAAATCACTATTCTTCAATTCTTTAGGGTGTAAATGAATTTGATTTTCACCCAATTTCTATTTATACCTAGGGTTTAGGGTGGCATTTCTTCTGACCTTGTCTATTGTCCATGTAAATTTCAATCTTCAATCGACCCGTACACATACCTAACACCTCTAAATTCATTTATGTCAACTCCACTACATTTCTGGCTATCAAATTGACTTATCAGGACTATTTCCAATTTTTTTGAAATTTTTCAAAAATTAGTCAATTTTTGCAAGGGGGCATACCCTAACCTATTTCATACTGTGGCATGACTGGGGAATGTTTTGATTTATTTTCTTTGACACAAAAGCCGCAACAACATTGTATCAAAGAGGTGCAAACTGCAGACACTGAAAATTGGTCTAGGCCCGCGAGTACCATTTTCAGCATAATTTCTAAATAACCATGGTCACAATTAAATAATGTTAATTATTTAATTATTTCTTAAACACATATTTCTTCTATTAATTAAATAAACTTTAATTATTTAATTAATTCATTATGACCTTTATTCAAATTTGATTAATTAAATAAATCTTATTTATTTAATTACGTCGCTAATTAATTATTTCTCTTTCTAAATTAAATAATTTATTATTTAATTTACCCTTTTATCATATTTCGACTATAATTAAATATTTATTTCGAATTATTTAATTATTCAATTAACCTTTTTGACAATCAATTAAATAAATCATTATTTATTTAATTTAATCTTCAAATTTTGAATGTTCAATTAAATAATTATTTAATTCATTAAAAATAATTATTCCTGTCACATTCTTCTATCGCCTACTTATCTAACTATTTGAACTTATCACTTGAATCGAGATCTATTTGAATAAATCAGTTATCTCCTGATTCGATGTCTGATCGTCTCTGCGAAGAGACTCTCCATCATAAACAACCAGCTATCTAGTTCTAACTCTTATGCATGAACTTATTTATTAATTAAATATATTTATCTAATTAATTAATTCATGTGTGCATTCAAACATAATGTTATCCAAATTCTATCTTTATACTTTTCATTGAAAGTCTTATTCTTCTATTTTTCGAATACTTTTAATTAAAGATTAAAATCATATATTTAATCTTGAACTCTTATTCTTTCAATTTTTGAATAGTCTTAAACATCAGATTAAATTATTATTTAATTTAATCTTTATCTTGCAGACTTTTCCAACTCACATTCTAACTGACACAAATCTCAATTGCATGGCATTCATCAATCTTGATCGTTGATCTCTCTTTTGAATTTGAGCTGATCGTTCGAAAACCAGCTTCTATAAATTGACTTGGCTTTTGTCATTATTCCTCCTCCCGAAATTGATATACTTTTGGAAGAAAATATTGTAATCTTTGATATTTTTCTATAATCACATACATACAATGGCTATACTTGCACACTTATTGAAAATATGAGGGCAATTATACTACATAAGGCAAAATGGAGGACAATAGAGATAATTCGAAGAAGTGGACAGATATTCGGTGAGAACATTTTATTTATTTGATTTTGTTTATTGCTTTTATCTTTTTTTGTTTAGTGTAGGTTAGATTAATGTTTATATTCTTTAACCAGTTTCTTTCCAATGTATTTCCTACATTACAGTAGAAAGTAGACAGAAGATTGATAGAAGAAATATAAGACAAAATAGAAAGGACACAACATGTACGTGGAGAAACCCTTTCAGGAAAAAACTCCACCAGAATTGGTCTTGCTTGTATTATTTAACCATTGAATAAGTTACAATAACATTGATATAACTCTCCTTGATATGCTTCCTTATTCTTCAAGAAATCTTCTTCACAACTTGCAATATTTTCTCACAAAAATCTCTCATACAATAGCTGCAATAATAGACAATATTCTTGCTTTCAAACTCATAAGAGTTAAGAAATATAATAACACAAAGCCTCTTGAGAAAATCCACACCTAGGGTTGCCAAGTTGAGTTCAAACATGCATGACAAAGTCAAACAAGAGTCTCCCTCAAAGTTGGCACCCAACACTGAAGTGTTAACATAGTAATTGTCAAAAATATATTATGCAAGATCATCCTCAAAGTACGCGCCCAAACAGGGTCCCCCTTAACTGAACATTCTAAATATCTTTTCCATGCAATAGTTGTAACTCAAAGATGCCAACTTGGGTGCCCAAGGTGGGCCCAAGTCAATCTTTGTTAATTGAAACACTTATTCATGCAAAACAATATGCATGCATGATCCTCCATTTGTTAACTGAATGTATCAACCTGTTATCTGTCCATGCAACTCAAGTCAACTGAAATCAACTAACATACAACTGAAGATATCTGAAAACATAACATAACTGAACTGAACTGAACCGAATTAAACTGAATTGAATTGAATTTAACTGAATTAAACTAAATTGAATTGAATTGAATTGAATTGAACTGAACTAAACTTCATACACATCAATCCCTATTTTATAGGTACTCAACATGCATAAATCAAAATCCCTATTTTGTAGGAACCTAGGATGCATTTATGAAGTGTACTCAAGTCACCAACTAGTTAATTGAACCAAGGTGGATCCCACCTCCCATGTAGGTGCCCATGTGCTCCTATTTTTTAGGAGCTTTCCCAAGGTGTCCCCACATGCTCCTAATGTTTAGGAATAACTACAAATGTCAAATTAAATGTTTATTTCATTCCAAATTAATCTCTTCCTAATCCTAGAGTTGTGAAAGCCATTCCAAGGACTTAGGAGATACATGAAATATGTTAAGAATGCAATTAAATGGCATCCTATTCCCAACATTCTCCTACTTGACATTATCATTGCAATTATTCTAAACAAGGAATCATTTAATATAAATCAAGTACATGACTCAAGGCCAATGGTCTTCCTGCACCACAAGAACTTTTTTGTAGGAACCAGTTTCGTAAGATAATCTGTAGCATTGACCAAAGTGTCAAATTTCTCAATCAATACTTTCCCACTCTCAATCATTTCTCGCACAAAGTGATACTGTACATCAACATGCTTAGTGCGAGCATGATACATAGGATTTTTGGCTAAACAAATAACACTCTAACTATCACATTCAAGTTTAATTTGCTTGCAATTAAAACCAATACCTTTCCCAAGTCTCTGTAACCAAACTGCCTCTTTGGAGGCATGTGTAGTAGCCATATACTCTGGTTTTGTGGTAGAAAAAGCAACCATGGGCTGTCTCTTACTCATCCAACTAATCGTAACTCCAAAAAAAGTAAACACATAACCATTTGTTGACCTCCAACTATCCAGGTCTCCTGCCCAATCTGAATGAACAAAACCCTGCATGTCCAATGATCAATGCATAATATCAATATCATTAGCACCATGATAAACCAAACAGTAATCAGAAGTACCTCGTAAATATCTAAAAACCCTCTTAACATAAGTTCAATGTTCTTTACCAAGGTTAGAAATAAACCTACTTAGAACTCCCACTACTTGGGCTATATTTGGTCTTGTACAGATCATTGCATACATTAAACTACCAACTGCACTAGCATAAGGAATCTTAGACATTTCCTCATAATCAAAATCAGATTTAGGACTCATGTCTAAACTTAACTTCATGCCAATTGGTAAAGGAATATTAATTGGTTTACTATCATGCATGTTAAACCATTTCAAAATAGTATCAACATAATTGCTTTGACTTAAGCAAAGCTTTCTATTACCTCTATCTTTTTTGATCTCCATACCAAGGATATATTTTGTAGCTCCTATATCTTTCATCTCAAATGTGTTAGAGAGTTGTGCTTTCAATTCTTTGATCATTACCTTGCTGTTACCAATAAACAACATGTCATCAACATACAAGATAATAATTAAAAGCTAATCATCAATTATTTTTATGTAAACATAATGATCTTCCTCACTCCTAACATAACCAATTTTTTATGCAAAATCATCAAACTTCTGGTACCACATTCTTGGTGACTATTGCAATCCATATAAAGATCTCTTTAACTTGCAAACCGATTCTTCTTTTCCTTTTACAACAAAACCATCAGGTTGCATCATATAAATCTCCTCATCAAGATCCCCATGCAAGAAAGTGGTTTTCACATCCATTTGCTCTATCTCAAAATCAAAAGTAGAAACAATAGATAAAATGAATCTAATAGAAATTAATTTAGCAACAAGAGAGAAGATTTCATTAAAGTCAACTCCCTCTCTCTAGGAGTAGCCCTTGGATACTAATCTAGCCTTGAACCTTTCGAGATTACCATCTACTCTAATTTTATTTTTAAAGATCCATTTATAGCCAATGGCCTTTCTTCCTTTGGGAAAACTATCAAGATCCCATGTGTCACAAGTATCCAAAGAAATCATTTCCTCATGCATAGCTTGTGTCCAAAGCTTGTTCTCATCCGAAGACACAACTTCCTTATAAGATCTAGGTTCATCATTAGTACTCAACAAACCTAATATACAACGGGAATCAGGTGGGCTATACCTATCAATGAGATTTAGTTGTGTTGTGGATCTTCTCAATGGGGTTTCTTCCTCTTCCTCAATATGCTCATCATGAGCATCTATCTCAGAACTCTTTGAACTCTCCTCATACAATCCATCCAATTGTTCATAAACATGTGCATCTTCTTGCTTCTTAGTATTTTTCTCAAAATGCAATGTTTGAGAAGTATCTTTCTCCTTTGGTTGTTCTTCTCCTAAATAAGCTCTAAATTCCCTCAAAAATCACATCTCTTGACAAAGTAATTTTTCGGGTTAGAGGATTCCAAAGCTTTTAATCTTTCACATTTTCACCATAACCTATGAATATGCATTTCTATGCTTTTGGATCCAACTTAGATCGATTTTCTTTAGGCACATGAAAAAAAGCCTCACAACCAAAGATCCTTAAATGTGTAGCACTAGGCTTCCTACCTAACCACATTTCATAAGGGGTTTTATCTTCAATAGATGAACTAGGAGATCTATTGATTAAATAAAAAGAAGTGCATACAACCTCAGCCCAAAGGCACCAATCTAGCTTAGCACTACTTAACATGCTCCTATCTCTTTCCATTAAGGTTCAGTTCATCCTCTCTATTACTCCATTTTGTTGTGGTGTATATGGAGTAGTTTTTTGTCGTACAATTCTTGCATGCTTACAATAATCATCAAATTCCATAGAACAATATTCACCACCATTAATGATCTGAATGATTTTATCTTATGATCTAATTGTTTCTCTACTAAAGCCTTAAATTCTGTAAACTTATTAAAAACATCAGATTTGTTATGCATAAAATAGATCCAAGTGTATCTTGAGACACCATCAACAAAATTGATATAATAGCTAGATTTTCCAATAGAGTCAATATCCACAGGACCCAAAACATCTGAGTGAATAATCTCTAATAATCTTTTAGCTTTATTTATTCCTTTAGGAAATGAAGATCTAGATTGCTTTCCAAACACACAATGCTCACAAAAATCATTTTTTCCAATATTATAATCAAGAATACCATCAACCAATTTCTTATTAAGAATGGTCCTAAGACCTTTTTCACCTATGTGGCCTAGTCTATGGTGCCACAACATACATGTATTTTCAGCTTTAGTTACATTGGCTAATTTATTCAAATTGGAGGTATTCAACTTAAACAAAGTCCCAATCCGAGATCCTTTAGCAACCACCATATTCCCTTTCACGAATCTACAACCACTTTTATCAAATTTCACATGCATTCTAGAATCATTAAACTTAGATACAGAAAGTAGATTTCTAGAAAGTCCTAAAATATGTAAAACATCATTAAGGGTATTAACCCTACCATCACTGAAACACAACTTTACCTCTCGTTTTCCCACAATCTTTGTTGTGATATTATCTCCAAAGAAGACATTTAATCCATCATATTCAGTATAATTTGAGAACCACTCCTTGTTGGGAGTCATATGATAGGAGCAAATTGAATCAATAAGCCAAGATTCATCACCAACATTTTTACATGAAATAATCAATGCATCATTACCATCATATGAGGATTTCTCAATAGAAGCATCAAAAATATTTTTCTTGCTCTTACAATCCTTCTTTATGTGTCTTGGTTTCCCACAGTTCCAACACTTTACTTTACTCTTACTAGGGGTTTTAGACCATCCTTTAGACTTACCCTTTCCTTTCTTGTCTGCCTTAGATTCCTTTTCCTTAGAACCACCTCTTACAAAAAAGGCATCTTGGGAGCCTGTTTTAGACTTCCTCCTCATCTCCTCTGATAAGAGAGTAGGAATTATATTATTCATCTTCAGATCTGCACCACTACCACTAATAGCAACAATTAGATTTTCCCAAGATTTTGGTAAAGGACAAAGTAACAAAATGCATTTATCTTCATCTTCTAGCTTTACATCTACAGATGCTAATTGAATCAAAATAAAATTAAAAGAATTTAAATGATGTGCAACAGAATCACCATCTTTCACCTTTAAAGAATATAACTATCTTTTCAGATACAACTTATTATTAAAGGATTTTAGTTTGATAGATATCACCTATCCTCTTCCACATATCAAATGCAGTCTTTTCATCTGAAACATTCAAGAGAACAACATCAACAAGACATAATCTTATGGTTCCTCTTGCCTTCTTACCAAGCTTAGCCATATCCTCATCTTCCATCGATGTAGGTTTCTTTGTCTTATTAACTACAGAGGACCATTGGTCTCTCTCTTCAAGGAGATCTTCCATTTTTAGTTTCCACATCTCATACCCAGATCCATTAAAACTTTCAATAGCTAAATGAGAAGTAGAACCCATTGCAACACACTAATTTTTCAAATCAGTAATTGGCACAATATTAAAATCTCCCACTATAGCCAAAAAACCTTCAAAATTTTAAGAGAAAGGTGTCCCCAAACTCTACCCAACCTCTAGCTCTGATACCAAATGTTGAAAATGAAGGTAAAAATGTAGCTTTAAATTTGTAAATCCTGTGTAACTATAGATTCAATTTTAGTATTCTTTGTCACAATCTCTTGTGTATGATTAATCTTGAATTAGATCAATTTTAATATTGTAGAAAGTAGAATGAATACTGATAGAAGAAATATAAGACAAAATAGAAAGGACACAACATGTACATGGAGAAACCCTTTTGGGAAAAAACTCCACTAGAATTGGTCTTGCTTGTATTATTTAACCTTCGAATAAGTTACAATAACACTGATTCAATTCTCCTTGATATGCTTCCTTGTTCTTCAGGGAATCTTCTTCACAACTTGCAATATTTTCTCACAAAACTCTCTCATACATTTGCTGCAATAATAGACAATATTCTTGCTTTCAAACTCATAAGAGTTAAGAAATATAACATCACAAATCCTCTTGAGAAAATCCATTCCTAGGGTTGCCAAGTTGAGTTCAAACATGCATGAAAAAGTCAAACAAGAGTCTCCCTTAAAGTTGGCGCCCAACACTGAAGTGTTAACCTTGTAGTTGTCAAAAATATCTTATGCAAGCTCATCCTCAAAGTAGGCACCCAAATTGGGTCCCACTTAACTGAACATTATAAATATCTTTTCCATACAATAGTTGCAACTCAAAGATGCCAACTTGGGTGCCCAAGGTGGGCCCAAGTTAATCTTTGTTAACTAAAAACCATTTGTCACCGATTCATGCAAAACAATATGCATGCATGATCATCCATCTGTTAACTGAATATATCAACCTGATATCTGTCCATGCAATTGAAGATAACTGAAACATAACATAACTAAACTAAACTAAACTAAACTTCATACACATCAATCCCCATTTTATAGGTACTCAACATGCATAAATAAAAATCCCTATTTTGTAGGAACCTAGGATGCATTTATGAAGTGTGCTCAATTCACCAACTAGTTAACTAAACCAAGGTGGATCCCATCTCCCATGTAGGTGCCCATGTGCTCCTATTTTGTAGGAGCTCTACCAAGGCATCCCCACATGCTCCTAATGTTTAGGAATAACTAAAAATGTCAAATTAAATGTTTATTTCATTCCAAATTAATCTCTTCCTAATCCTAGAGTTGTGAAACCCATTCCAAGGACTTAGGAGATACATGAAATATGTTAAGAATGCAATTCAATGGCATCCTATTCCCAACATTGGAGACCATAATACAAAAGATAACAATCACATGTGTGAGTTTCAATTGATTTAATCTTTGATTAATGACTTGCTTTTACCACATCCACTTGTATTGCTGAAGTTTCAAACTAAATGTCTACAACTTTGAACATCTTTCATCCCATGTGGAAATCAAGAGGCTAAAGCTATAGTTCCCTATGTTAACTTTGGGATTGTGCGAATTTAGATATATGTCCAAACATTTAGAAGCATCTAAAAATAAAATCATTAGGGACAAGCAATAATATTGGGTTTTTCAAAGGTATTCACATCAAATCCAAAGGGTTTGAAATCTCAATGATTTGTTCAATGTTTGTTTTTGTTGTTTTTGGAACCAAGCAATGTGTTTTTATAGATCAAAGACTATCTTTACAACCTACAAAAATAAAGACAATCTTTACAACCTAGAAAAAAGTACATATCTTTTACAATGGGCTTACCTCATGCCCCGAAGGGATGATTTTACATGCAATTAATGGAGGAGTGAAGATGTATGTTAATATTGAACTCTTAACCTCTATGCCTTAACCAAAAATCAAACTTGGTAAGTAACTTCTTGGAAGTAAATTCCAATGCACCATTCTCAAGGAACGTTTCAAAATTGGACTTGATTGGCCACTACACAAAGGGGTTTTTAATGACAACAAATTGAGAACACTCGTTGTTACACTACTGTCTACTAGACAATTAAGACTCTTCAACCATTCCCTTCCAATTAAGGAGAGGGATTAGGTGCAACATGTTTTCACCTTGGGATTGAAGCTAGTTTCTTACAATTTTGCAACCTTTGATATAGCCCATCGGTAAACATGCTTCAAGACCTTGTGATGAGTTCTCCATTGTAGAATATGTCTCAAAGCAAGGCCTTTCTTAAAGGGTGACTCAAAAAATAAAAAGAAACCCAAATCATTTCTTGTCACCCAACATCGCCTAAAGTGCAAGGGGAGATGATACACACTTAAAGCTTTCTACAAACAAACTCACTCACACAAAGCACTAGTTCTTTTTAGCCTTCAAAGAAAATGATGATTTATTTTTAAGCACCAAATTGAGTGTGAAGTTGTTATGTTCAATTTTACCCAAGATAGAAATAACTAGTAAGTTTGATGGGTTCAATTTTGAGCCAACTTTGAAACCATCATTGCAATGGTTAAGTTTAGAGCCCAATTGAAAACTAGTGTCCTAGAGCATAAAAGAAAAACAACATATGATGGGTTATTTCCCCATGAGTGTTTGAAAACAATATTACAATGAATATCAAATGCTTTTTCTTTCACTTCAATTTTCAATGCTCCTCTTCAAACCTGCAATCCATGCTCCAAATGTTAGATGAAATTAAGAAACAAGAAGATATTAGGGTTAGATAAATGATTAAGCATTAAAATCCTAAAACATATACCAGGTTGTAATGCGATTTGACTTTAGGTGCAAAATTAAAAATTAACTCTACCAAAATTGAGAAACACCTACACCATTGCATAGATCATGAAATTCTACCTCATTTAAAAAAAAGCTCTGAAAAAGACCAAAGTATGACCAAGATATGGCCATTTAAAAATGGAGTGCAAAAGCAAGAAAACAAAAGCGACTCTATTTTCAATAGCGACTCTATTTTTCAATGGAGACCCTATATCATTGCAATAGCAATACTATTTATCAATAGTGATGCTCTGGTGAAAAAACAATAGCAACACTCTACAGTAAACTAGGGAGCTCAGTAGCGACTATGCTGACGAAAGTGACTTTGTTTGCAATAGCGACGCTCTTTATCAACAATAGCGATGTCGGGTTCTGTAGCCTACGAAAACACGTGAATTTCAAGAAAAAAATGTCTAATTTAAGTGGTTAATCCCTCCTTCTAGTACCATAATGTGAATGCAAATCTATACCTGGTTAATCATGAAAAAACACAAGAGCATTAGTCATTTAAACAAGCATAAATAAAATTCCCTATGAGATTCTTAAGCATGCTAAGAAATGTAAACAAAACATATAAAAACATAAAATAACATGAAATATACTAAGAAAACCAATCTAAGATACTCAAACCCCATCCCATAGGGGGATTGGTGTCACTTTGATGTGGAAAGTGGCCCTTTCCCAATCCCTTGTGGACAAGCTCCAAGGTCTTTGATACAATATGTAGTGATTTGGTGAAAAATATGATGAACTCAAGCTAAAAAAGATGAAGTGTGGATGTGATTATGGATGAAAATGTGTAGAGTAACAATGCATACAAAAGTGGATCCATTTTTCCTAGAGAAGGGCTCTATATATAGGACTGAAAGGTTGGAAGAAGAGGTGAAATTGGGCAATGTGGGACTAAAATGAAGATCAATAGCATTGTGACAAGTGTCACAAGGCTAATGAAAGCAATAGGGATATGTGCCTCACACAAGTGTGTGCACATCTTGGGAGAAGAGATGTAAGAAGAAGTTAATGCATAGGTGGCTTGTGTAAGATGGGTGTAAGAGAGAATTTAAGGAATGTGGTTGAGAATGTAAGGGAATGTTGGTGAAGATGTGAGAGAGGTAAATGCCCTTGTAATCTAAACAAGATGACATGTAAGAGGAATTGGATTCCTTTGTAAGAGGCATTAAAGGCATTTGTAAGAGGCTTTTAAAGCCTTTGGAGGGAATGTCAACAACTGGGTTGTTGAGAGAATGTTCCCATGGAATATCCATTTGTGAGGAAAAATCCTATTTCTTTAATTAGAAGAAATTAATTTCATGTGCAAGGGGGGTTAATAAACCATAGGTTTATTTAACCAAAGTGGAGTTAAAAGCTAGAGGATTTGCTAATCAAGATTAAAGCAAGTAGTTTAGGGTTAATTAATTCATAATTAGTTAACTTAGGTGGTTTAGGGGTTTGTGACATTTAATTAAATAGTTCGATTTATTTAATTAATTGAGAAGACATAGGGGTTTTAATTAAATAATTTTATTTATTTAATTAAATGAGATGAAAATTAGTGAGAGGATGAATTAACCTAATAAATTTAATTATTTGATTAATAGTAGAAAGTGATGAATTTAATTAAACAAATGTAAATTATTTAATTAAATAATTACAATAGAGCCAATTTAAGAAGAAATGATGTTAGTAATCATATTCAGATGTGTAATATCAATCGGGACTATTTATGTGTCTACAATTCCTAAGTGTATATTATATATTCCTAAGGCTAAACACTTGTGACATGCTTAATCCTAACATAACTATTAGTTAATACACTAATAACCCTTAATTAGGATGAAGGGGTATGTCCCTACATAGTTTAACCTATAAATAAGATAACTCTCTCCTATATCATGGGTGAACCCACACAAATTTTTTACAATGAGAGTGAGGAAGGAAAACTTCCAAAAAATGACCCCATTGAAAAAAAAATTGTTTTTGGGGGTTCGAACAAACTCTAGGTTCGAGTGAACCCCTTATATGTGGGAACCCTCATTTTCCCATTGTGGAAAGGGGGTTCGCTCAAATCCCCCTTTTCCCACCTTCCCACCCTCCAACACAAAAAAACTCCATATTTTTTCCCTTCAAAGCTCAGGTTGAGGATGAAAATCGAGGAGATTTTACAGACCCAACTGGAAGATGGTAGTCCTCAGAATGAGCTATGCAATGAATATAATTTTAATATGTTTTGGTTTTATTATGTATTTATTTTTTTAGTTTTATTAAACATAGGTTTTTCACCGAAAATCAAGATCTCTATTCTGCACATGTGGAAAAATAGCAGATTATCAATTTTTTTTTTGAAAAATATGTTCAAGTTGGGTATTGATGTCCTTGATCCATTTAAAAAAAATTTGAATTTCGATACATACATAAAAATTTATGTTGTATACGGTCCACCTATGTATGAATTGTAATTGGTTTGACTTCGAAACTTGATTAAGGAAATAGTATTTAATAAAACACTATGAAACCAAATGAACTAGTTAGATATCATAGTTACAAATCTAAATTCAAAAAAATATAATTTAATCCTTCATACAAAAAAGTTATGTTGTATACAGTGAGCATCACTCCTTAAAAATGTTGTTTTAAAAAAAAAGCTAGTTTTCAAAGGAGATGGAAAAAGAAATGTAATCTGATTCCAATTTTTTTGAAAAAAAGATATTTAGAATCTATATAGAAAATGACACAAATCACTAGTTTGCATCATCTTCAAATTCCTCATGATTTAGCCGCTATAGGAGCCCGAAAGTGAAGATTTAGTTTTAAAAAATTAGTTTAGTGTCTAGTTTGCTAGAAAATTATAAACCAATATTGTGGGATCACCCTTATCTTATCATCAATTATTCAATTCAGATTATATTTCCTAATTATTGGAGGTAAGCCCCTCAAAGTGGTCTGCTATAATTTTGAGTTTACAAATATTTCCAAGAAATGTCATAACAACAAATGTTTGTTCAAATTTATAAAACAATATTTCATTAACCACTATAGGATAAATCCTTACAAATATCCTACATAGTTATCTTCTGACCAACAAAAAATAACCAAATCACACCACATGCTCATTAAGTGTTTCTTTGATCTACCACTTTAAATTGTTAAAAATTGAGAATAACCAATGGTCCAAATGAATTTTCCTTGAATATATATGGCTTTAGTAGATCTATATATCACCAAAGTTTTATGTGGTGTGATCTACCAATATGAACATAATCGAGACACATATCCATATATAAGTTGCTTGATCATATTTCTTAATATTTTCTAATTCCATTAATGATCAATGAATCAAATAATTTCAACATATTGATATATACAAAGACATGATTGATAGGCATTGTGTCTATTTATCAAGCAAGAAAAGATAGATTATTGAATAAACATAGTAGGCCTACCACTATTTTTCAACTAGACTTCACATCACATTATGTCATTTTCTACTATATAATTGTACTATTTCAAAGATCCCACACAATTATCTTTTAAATAATAAAAATTAATTATTTCAAATATCTTCCTCACATTCCTTAGATTGTGTCACTTAAACCCATTAAATAATGGTTATAGTATACATTTGAGATGCTCCCCCCCTTTCAAATTTGCATCTTTGATATTTCCAAGATCAATGGTTGCAATAGATCTATAGACAACCAAGGCACTAGATGGAAGCATCGTATTCCTTGATTACATATGATTATGGGATTCACAAGACAAATTGATAGAAGATGAATTAGGACTAAAAGATAAATCATGGTAAAAATAAAATATCCTCATGAGTAGTCTATGGCTATAAAAATTGGCATTGGAAGCATGATCTAGATTTAGGAAAGAAATGTCAAGAAAATAAGATTAATCAAAAAATTATAAAGCTCCACCACTTTTAAGTAAAATATAAACTCATGAATCTATATGACATCATCATAAAAAATAATCCTAAAGAGTAAGTAAAAATAGCTTCACATGTAAAGAGGTATCAGTATAACATCATGTTAAATTTATTTACTAGGGCTCATGATATCATCACGAAAGGAATATAAGGGTGTAATATATTATCATTAATATCCACATGAAGATAAAGATGAATGTTTTTAGGGTGTCGCATAATTTTGGTAAGTGCAAGTATCTATCAAACATGAGATGTAAAAGATTGATCATGTATCACATCATGACGTATGAGAGGGGATATGCCATCTAAAAAGTATGGCTTTCTAAATGTAATAGTATAAACATGAAAAAGAATGATCATCACTTGAGGTGTAACAATGTTATTACTAGTTGAAGGAGGTAAAAATAAATCACCTCGACGTCCATCCTACAAGGTGTATAAAAAGGTAAAGCCACACTAGGTGTGTACTCACCACTATGACAATCCATAGGATCATGATTAAGATTATAGAAAAATAACATGTTTATCTAATATGAATGAATGAGCACTAATCAACTCTATGAAGGAAGGGAAGGATGAAACATGATAGAATAAAACCTTCATAGAATACATATCCTTATCCTTAGTATAATGTGTTATGATAATATTAAGGATAGAGAGATGGTGTGTAATGGAAGATAGGAACTATAAAATCTTGAAACATATGCAAGAATATTGGCCAAGAATCATGGCTTGCAAGTAGACATTTGGGTAGGAATATCCTATGGTGGGAGGTTGGGATTATGATCAAACCTCAATAAATGTAAAATAAGTGTATGAAAATAAAATAAATCTAAACTATAGGACTGAGTATGAAAATGAATAATAATATTAGAACTATATCAATCTAAAATTCCCTAAAATCAAAGAAGGTATAGCCCTTAGGTATTAATCCCTATGAGGTGTAAGAATTGATGGTTTCACTAAAATTGTAAAGGAAAACAACCTTTTTCTTAAGTTAATCTAGCCTAGTTAAAAATGAATGCATGCAATTGAGCATAATCAACCTAGGTTAATTAATTATAGCAAAAATAAATGGGAGGGATTGAGATACTTAGCTTTGGGAATGTAGACATTGAAATATCACATATGCTTACCTTCATACGATTGCCATCCCATCTTGACACCTAACAACATAATCATTCATCCACTTAGTAAAATAATTAATCTTACTTTAATTAATCAACTTTATCAAAATTAAATTGATTGAATAAAGTATTTTCTCACAAATATTTAAATAAATCTATTATCCACAAAATAATTTAATAAAATTGATGATTTACACTCCATAGTTAAGTAATCAATCAATCTAGTTAACTCATAAATCAACACAATGAACTAAGATAAATAGCTAATTACCTCCATGAAAATGATTAATAGTTACCACCTCTCCACATCCATTTTTCCATCAATGGAGATAAAATCACAATCTAAGATCAAATCCTAGCCATTCATCTATGTCATTAGAAAATTATACATTGAGATCATATCCATTTTCCATCTCAATTTAGAGCAAGTAGATGTTGTACAAGTGAGTGACAATTTTTTTATCATTTACGGAGCATATCCATTTTTCATTAAGAGGTATTGCATTTTTGTTTGAATACTGTCTTTAGGTCATTATGTTTATGAAAATTATCTTTCTACTCTATTGGAGGTGAATATGTAATTTAATTTAAAGTTTGTATTTCATTTTGTCGAAATCTTGTCTTTTGTATTTGAATTTCATGCTCACAATTTGGCACACTTGGTAAATATCATTCTATTATTATATTTTCTACACTATTATTTTTTACATTTGTCATTTCTTTTCTAAGATTTGTTCAATATAACTACAATAGGATCAAACAAAAATACATTTTTTTTTATGATATCCATAATAATGATTTAATTTGATATTGATTTTTGTATGGTTGTAATAATAAATCATGGAAAATTTGCAAAGAGACAATGGATTGACATACAAAATTAGAACAAGATTAAGGGAAGTTTTCCATTTGTAAATTTTGAATAGATATTCCTCTTCACATATACAATGCGATTTGTATGCAAAGTTATTGAGATTTTGATAATAGGCGTGGATCCAACCTTTTTAATATGTGTAGGTATATAGCTAACATGAGTTTATATAACATGCCATAACAATAGACATGCATTTTGTTTTGTAACCAAAATATTACTATTTTATTTTCTTAGGTGAGGCTCAAACATATTTTATACTCGACTAACACACACACACACACCAGGGATTACACTTTGTACAAATGGCCTCATCCAGATTATAGATCAAGAAATTTGATATTTTATTTAGCATGGTATTTTCCTCTTTGACTCCAAGGTGAGTTTAAAGGTTATGAAGGAGTATGATTCTATTTATAATAACATGTGCTATTGCATAATATGGAGAGCAACTAAGCTCACTATCTTGAGGTTGAGCTTAAGGTATAAACAAAATAAAGGGAGATGTAATATAAATACCATGAAATAGGCACAAACAAAAGGAGATTAGAAGTCATACAAGAAAATAGTAGATAAAAATTGTTGGAATTATAATAAGGGATGCCAAGTAAAATAGAATACATCCTTGAATCAAATATAAATGGAAATAAATAAAAAATAAATATTGAAGTTTGATTCAAGGCTTTTTAAGGCTACTAAATATTCACCCAGTTGATCCAACCAATATGGGAAATATGTCATGTGAAATGTGAGATTGATTGGAAGAAGCATGAATGAAGGTGACTTAGATTGATTTAATATCATCAAAGAAACAACCAAACACAAATGCTTTCATTATCATTCCAATCGTCTAGAATGTGTAGAAATAACATGTGTAGTAACTAATAGATTGCATGTTAACTTGTAGGTGAGATTCATCATGTAGCAACTATTGTATATATTTCCATATCTTTGGTTAGTATTGTCTCTTAGAGCTTGAATTGCCTTTGGAAGGGAAATTTTAACTTTCTCTAGAATCTTTCATATTCAATTTTCTACGTTCTATTGAAATAAATTTTTTCTTATATAAATGACCACTAAGTGGGAAAAGAGTTGCTTCTTAGATAATATTTTCTACCTTCTTCAGAGTATTTGGTAGTGAAGCTTGGGAATTCATACCAGATGGTCAACATAAGGAAATGGAGAGAAAGAGTCAATAATACATCTTTGTTGGTTACTATGAGGATGTGAAGTCTTATAGGTTATTTGATCCTATGACTAAGGATGTCCACTTTTGTAGAGATGTACAATTTGATGAGTCTTTCACACTAATAGATCCTCCATCATCTTCTTCTTTCTCACTACCTACTCCACCTTCTTCATCTCATGATGATACCTTAGTCCTTGAGGATACTTCAGATTGTGGTCTTGATCCACCACCACCACCTACCACTCGTGTTTTGTGTAAGTGAGATAGAGGTGTTTTGACGAGGATGGCTCTTTGGTAGGAGATCCTACATCATCTAGACGCACTCGTTCACAAACTTTTGGTACTAGTCTTTTGAGTCATACTATATCTCCATATTTGTAGAGTTTTCAAAGGCTTTCAATATTCCAAATCGGGACAATGCTATGGAAGAGGATTATTCTTTATTAATGAAGAATAACACATGGTATTTAGTTACTCTTCCTAAGGGAAGAAATATGGTTCGTTGCAAGTGGGTGTATTTCACTAAATATGAAAATGATGGTTCTATTGAAAGATACAAGGCACTTCTCATAACTAAGGGTTTTTATAAGTTGAGGGTATTGACTACTTTGAGAAATTTTCCGCTATAGCCAAGATGGATTCAATGCACCTTGTTCTTTCTATTGTTGCATCATATATATGGTTAGTTTATCAGATGAATGTGAAGAGTGCCTTTCTACATGGTGATCTTCATGAGGAGATCCATATGGAGTAGCCTCTAGGTTTTTTTAATGACTCTTCACTTGTTTTTAGGTTACATTGTTCTTTATATGGTCTCAAGAAAGCCCCTAAGGCTTGGTATGAGAAGATTGATGGTTTCTTGCTTGCATCTAGTTTCACTCATTGCCACTTAGATTAAATAGTTTACATCCAAATACATGGAGATGAACTTTGGATACTAGTCTTATATGTTGATGACTTGATTCTTACTAGTAGTTCCTCATCCATGATCCAAGATATTCAACATAGTTTGATGGAAAAATTTGACATGATAGATCTTGGGCTTCTACATTTCTTCGTTAGTTTTCAGGTTCATTAGTCTACTAAGGGGATTTCCAATACCAACAAAAGTATGAGATTGACTTGCTTCATATATTTCATATGTGATTGTAAGCCCACACCTACACCACTTTGACTACCACTTGCACCACACCTACTCTCGATGCTACTTTGTATAAACAATTAGTTGGTAGTATTTTGTATTTGACACACACACATCTAGATATTACCTTCACTATTGGTCTTGTCTTCGTTTTTTCACATGACCCTCATGAGAGTCATTAGAAGGAATCCAAGATTATTTTGAGGTGTATTAGTGGTACCACTAATTTTAGAATTCAATACACATCAGGGGCTTCATAGATAATAGGCTACGTCGACTTAGATTGGGCAAGAGATGTTGCTTCTCAGAAGCCCACTTCTAGTTTTGTTTTTTCTCTTAGTTTTGGTGCAGTTGCATGGTTTTGTAAGAAGAAAACCATTATTGCATTATCATCTATTGAGGATAAGTATCAAGGAGCAATTCTTACTAGCTAGGAGGAACTATGTCTTTAAGAACTTTGACAGAGTTTAGTCTTCCACTTGATCATCCTACTATAGTTTGGTGTGATAACCAAAGTGTCATTAACATATCATGCAACCCAATTGAGAATTAATGGACAAAGCACATCGAGATTCATATGCACTTCTTTCGATATCTTACCTAGGATGGTGTTCTATCCTTGGAGTATTTGCATACTGCAAATGAGGTTGCAAACATGTTCACTAAAACTTTAGCATCACCTCATGTATTGCATTGCACCAATTTCTTGGGGTGATGGAAATTGTCACTAGAGGTCTTGAGTCCTCTTTCCTTTGTATATAGTTCTCTTTTTTGACAAGGAGTTTTTTCCCACTAGGTTTTCTCCTTTACTCTATTTGTGAGATACTTTTATTTTGTACATGAGTACCTCATCAAGCCTTATTTTCAAGACTCATCTTTCAGTTAATTACTCCCTAAGTATCACTTAAAGGTGGTTGTTAGTGTAAAAAGTGTCTTTATGTATCTAGTTTCCTTTTATCTAGTTCCTAAACCTAGTAGCCTTATTCACCCTAGCTTATGTTCACTTAGTGGTTTAGTTGTATCACCTCATAAACACTTGACACATGCCTTCACACTTGTCCCAAGTGTTCTACATGTGTCACATCACTTGGAGTGTTAGTCAATATTTCTATTTCACCATCCTACCTCCTCCTTGTCCTCTATAAACAGGGAGTGATCATTGTATTCTACACATTCTATGATAGTTATTTTACTTTTGCATTTTGATTGATTTATTTCATGGTAGTTTGAATATTGCATTCATTGTTTGCTATGCAAGGACAACAACAGTGCAGAAAACGCCTTCCTAATACAAAATCATTAGAAGAGAAGTATAAAAGAAACCTTACTTAACAATTTTCATACATTTGAGATGCACATTCAAGGAACAATAGGAGAGAAAAAAATAAAATCACACACACAGAGATAACACGAGATATACGTGGGAAAACCCTTATGGGAGAAAAACCCACCACACCAAGTAAAGTCACTTTGTATTACAGTAAAACAATTACATACAAAGTTACAAAATTCACTCTCAGATGTTAGCTCACAACAACATCCCCTTGGTCGACCTCCAAATGCAAACTTTAGTTCGTTACATACACTCACTGTTACAATGCTTGTAAATCATACAATGAATTCTCCTTCTCACTCTCTCCAACAACCATTAGGGTATATTTAATTACTTACTTCACCGAAAAGCTTTCTTCATCTCAGATTACACCACCTTGCAGCACACATCGGGCTGCCCAAAATTAAATTTTTGGTTATAGAAAATATTGCTATATTTTCACTCTGTCAACAGTCGAGTCAGAATATGTATTTAATGCAAATATATTTCTATCAAAAGATAGAGATTTCAGCCAATGATTGTTGATTTATAACAGCGATGTAAAATCAACAAATGACATCATGCCACGTGTCGACACATCATTCATCCATCACTTTGACTATCACACCAAACTATCTGCTGTTCCTTGTGCTCCTTCCACCGCGCCACTTCTCATCATCCAAAAAACCCCCGAGGTAAGGCGGTATACTACGCTATCAATCAATGGGCGTGAAGCCCTCACAACATGGCGGTATACATCACACTACCATGTTAGAGCTTGTAGACACCAGTAGTATGGCGGAGCCACCACACAACCGCCAGACAACCAAAGGACCCTCAAGGAAAGATGGTGCCCCGTGCTATCACTCATTAGGGTGAAGGTTACCACGGTATGGAGGTATCACCGCACTATTTTCGGGCAATATGAAGTCTCCCGCGGTATGGTGGTAACACCACGCTACCGCCAGACAACCAAAAGACCCTCATGGTATGGAGGTAAACCATGATACCGCACCTCTTCCAAAAACACCTAGCAGTATGGAGGTAAAGTCATGAACTCCAAGGGGAAATCCGCCAAGCCATTAATAGAGGTTCAAGCTAGCAAGTTGAGGCACATTTTCCAACAATCTCCCACTTGACAAAGACTTATTGAATTCCTCCAAACTTGAACTTAATGATGATCATAGGCCCCAAGGCCCATCGAATTGGCACACCACCTGTACTTGTCTGTGCTCACGGGCTTTGTCAATGCATGAACGCCATTCTTCAGAGTATCCACCTTCTCCAGATTAACCTTTCCATCATCCACCATATCACGAAGGAAATGATACTGTACATCAATGTGCTTCATCCTGGCATGGAAGGTGGGATCTTTTTCCAAATAAATAACACTCTGACTGTCACAACAAATCATAATCTACCCTGCATTAAACCCGATATTTGAACATAAATGCCTAAGCCAAATGACTTCTTTGCAAGTGTGTGTTGCTGCCATATACTCTACCTCTGTAGTAGATAAAGCGACTATAGCCTACTACTTGCTCATCCAACTCACTGCTCCACCAAATAACCTTTAAATGTATCCACTGGTGGATCTTCTATTTTCAATGTCCCCTACCCAATCAGAATCCGCATACCCATGAATGCTAAGAGATCTTTGTGATCTTGCCGAGTTGCCATGATAACATAGACCAAACTCTAAGGTACCCTTCAAATATCTGAAAACCCTCTTCATAGCATCCCAATGCGGCCTTCTTGGGTTAGCCATAAACTAACTAAGAACTCCCACTACTTGGGCAATGTCTGGCCTAGTACAAACCACTGCATACATTAAAATGTCAAAAAAAATTGCATACGGTACCCTAGTCATGTCCTCCATCTCAGCAGAAGACTTCAGAAAGTCTTCAACAAACAGCTTCATTCCTTGTAACACGGGAACAATTAGCTACTTGCAATTAGTCATTCCAAATCTCTCAAGGACAATATTGATATACTTACTTTGGCTGAGCCAAAGCTTTCCACTTCCTCTATCCCTTTTTATTTCCATCCCAAAAATATAGCTTGCTACACCCAGATCTTTCATTTCAAACTTTGCAGACAACTGAGACTTAAGATCATAATTCATAGTCTTACTATTTCCTATGAACAACATATCATCCACGTACAAGGTAATAATAAGCACTCGATCATTTTCAGTTTTGTAATACACACAATGATCAAATTTTGATCTCACAAATCCAAATGACAACACAAAGGTGTAAAACTTTTGGTACCACATTCTAGGCAATTGTTTCAAACCATATGCATAGATTTATTTAACTTGCAAACTAGGATTTCTTTACCTTTTTCAATGAAGTGCTCAGGCTAGGACATATAAATTTCTTCTTCCAGCTCTCCATGGAGAAACACTGTCTTCACATCCATTTGCTCAATCTCTAAGTCATACGTGGTTGCAAGTGACAAAATAAATCTGATAGATTTCAGCTTATCTATAGGAGAAAATATTTCTCCCTAATCAATTCCCTCCACCTGGGAATACCCTTTCGTGACCAAACGAGCTTTATACTTTTCAACATTGCCATCCAGACCAGTCTTCTTCTTAAATACCCATTTACAACCAACAGGATTTCACCCTTCAGGAAAAGGTACCAAATCCAAGGTTTCATTCTTCTTCAATGATTCTATTTCTTCATTCATGGCTTCCAACCAGGAATTTGAATTAGGCATATTAATTGCCTCTTTAACAGTCCTAGGCTCATCAGTGCTAGTAATCAAAGCATAGGAACAGTTCAAATCCAACATACAAAATCCATACCTATCAGGTTGACGCTTTTGACATGTAGACCTCCTGACAGGCTGAGGTTGAGTTTATGGTTCTTCTTCTTCAGAACTCTCAAAGCTGCTTGAACTCTCCTCAGTTTCAGGTACACTATGTAGTTCCTCTTTTTCTAGAGTTCAAGGAATTTCAACTACATCATTCTTCTTTTCCCTTTTATCTGTCTCTAACTACGGATCAACTACTGAAGGCTTCAGCTCATGAAAGATTACACTTCTACTATACAAAACCTTCTCAGTATCAGGATTCTAAAGCTTGTATCCTTTCACACCAACACCATAGCCGATGAAGATACATTCAACAGCCTTGTTCTCCAACTTTGATATTTTCTCATTCAACACATATGCATATTCCTCACAACCAAAGACACAAATATGTCTTAGAGAGGGCTTCTTACCAGAACATGCTTCCAAAGGTGTTTTATCAACAAGAGTTGAACAAGGTGAATGGTTTACCAAGTAACATGTTGTAGCCATAACCTCAGCCCAAAACTTCTCTAGACCAGCACCGCTTAACATACTTCTCACTCTTTCCATTAGCGTCATGTTTAACCTTTCAACAAATCCATTCTGTTGTGGAGTATAAGGCGTAGTTTTATGCCTTTTAATCCCATGGTCTTTGTAGTACCTTTCAAAATCTATGGAACAAAAATCACCACCATTATCCATCCTCAAGCATTTAATTTTCTTTCCAGTCTGATTCTCTACCAAGTTTTTAAACTCTTTAAACCGACTGAACACTTTTGATTTACTCTTAAGAAAGTATACAAATTCCCTTCTTGAATAATCATCAATAAAAGAAACATAATACCTAGAATTCAATAACGAAGGAACATTCACTGGACCAAATACATCATAATGAACATAATCCAGTACACCATAAGATTTATGGGGACTCAAAGAAAATGAAACACGATGTTGCTTTCCATAAATGCAATGTTCACAAAAATCGAACTCAAGGTTGCAATCAACAAGCCCTTCAACAAGATTTTTATTTTTCAAGGTTTTTAAACCTTTCTTACCTATGTGACCGAGTCTATGATGCCACAACATGGTCTTCTCTGCTGGGAGTTTCACCTGCAAGGAATTTGTATCCAAAAGAGCATCATTCTCTTTCTCTACATGAGAAGTTTTGCTTGACTTTATAGAGACGTTGTTACATTGAACAGGACGTGCATCTTGTATAGAGTACTTGTGTGTACACCCTTAGCCAACACCATTGCACCTAGTCATATTACAGCCTCCATTCGAGAAAGAAACTTGCATGCCAACATCATTCAGCTTACTGAGCAAAAGCAGGTTACGAGCAAAACCTGGTATGTGTAGTACATCACCGATCCCTTTGATTCTTCTATCAGGGAATTGGATTTTGACTCTTCCATGACCAACAATCTCCAAAGTTGAATCAGTTGCCAAGTACACCTTTCCACCATCATACTTTTTGTACTTAATGAACCAATCTCTATGTGATGTCATATGAAAAGATGCACCTAAGTCAATCAGCTAGACATCATCTGATGCCTGAGTCGCCAAGGCTGCAATGAAGGCGTCTACATCACTATGAGAAGAGTCATTGTGTAAAGAGTTATTCTTCTTCTTCTTCTTTTTCTCCTCCTTACAATCCTTTCGAATATGACTAGACTACTCGCAGTTCCAACATTTCACCTTAGAAGTTTTACCAGGAGACTTTGATCTCCCTTCAGATTTGGATTTAGACTTCTTGTCCTTCTTCTTTCCTCTCTCCTTCAATCTACCCCGAACAACAAGAGCCTCTTCGGCCATCTCAAAATACTTCCTCCACATTTATTTTGACACCAATAGGGCAATCACATCTTCCATCTTGAAAGTAGTTGTACTTCCAATAGCCATTACCAAATGGTCCCAAGTATTGGGTAAGGAGCATAACATAAGCATGCAGTGATCCTCCTCCTCTATCTTCACACCCACAACCGCCAACTGAGCAACAATCATATTAAACAAATTTAGATGGTCTACTACAGATGCACCTTCTTCCATCTTCAAGGAGTAGAACTTCTTCCTCAAGAATAACTTATTCACCAGAGACTTTCCCTGATAAATGTCACCAAGTTTCTTCCATAATGAAGTTGCAGTCTTCTCCTCATGAAAGTTTAGGAGTATAGAATCGGCCAGACAAAGTCTTATCAACCCTCTATATTTTCTATCAGCGAGGTCCCAATATTCTTGTTTCATACTTTGTGGCATAGTTGTAGAAATAGAAATCCATAGGTCTCTATCCACCAACAAGTCTTCCATTTTGAGTTTCCACAACTCAAAATTGCTGCTATTGACTTTTTCAATTTCTACTCCACCTGATGTACTTGCCATCTCAAATAGTAGACTAAGTAATTGGTTCTTCCTTTGCAAGACTCCCACTGAAATAGGATTAGCACAAAAAACCAACCCTACTCACAAGGATAACACAACTGGCAAGGCTCTGATACCACTTGCAAGGAAAGCAACAGTACGAAAAACACCTTCCTAATGCAAAATCCTTAGAAGAGAAGTACAAAAGAAACCTTACTTGAAAATTTTCATACATTTTAGATGCACATTCAAGGAACAAAAAGAGAGGCAAAAATAAAATCACACACAGAGATAACACCAGATATACGTGGGAAAACCCTTACGGGAGAAAAACCCACCACACCAAGTAAAGTCACTTTGTATTATAGTAAAAATATTACATACAGAGGTACAGACTTCACTCTCAGATGTTAGCTCACAACAACATCCCCTTGGTCGAAATCCAAATGTAGACTCCAGTTTGTTACATACACTCACTGTTACAATGCTTGTAAAGCATACAATGAATTCTCCTTCTCACTCTCTCCAACAACCATTAGGGTATATTTAATTACTTGCTTCGCCGACAAGATTTCTTGATCTTAGATTACACCGCCCTGTAACACACATCAGGCCACCCAACATTAAATTTTTAGTTACAAAAAATATTGCTATATTTGCACTCTGTCAATCCCCGAGTCAAAATATGCATTTAATGCAAATATATCGCTATCAGAAGATAAAGCTTTCGACCAATGATTGTTGATTTACAACAGCGATGTAAAATCAATAAATGACATCATGCCATGTGTCGACACATCATTCGTCCATCGCTTTGACTATCGAATCAAATTGTCAGTTGTTCCTTGTGCTCCTTCCACCATGCCGCCGCTCATCATCTAGAAGACCACCGAGGTAAGGTGGTATACCGCGCTACCACCCGACGGGTGCGAAGCCCTCATGGCATGGCAATATACACCGCACTACCGTGTCAAAGCTTGTAGACACTGCGGTATTGTAGTGTCACCACACAATTGCCAAACAACCAAAGGACCCTTGAGGAAATATGGTGCCCCACGCTACTGCTCGTCAGGTTGAAGGTTCCCGCAGTATGGCAGTATCACCACACTACTGCTAGGCAGTATGAAGTCTCTCGTGGTATGGTGGTAACATCGCACTACTGCCAGACAACCAAAAGACCCTCACGGTATGGAGGTAAACCTCGCTACTGCACCTCTTCCACAAACACCTAGTGGTATGGAGGTAAAGTAATGAAATCCAAGGGGAAATCTACCAAGTCTTTAACAGAGGTTCAAGCCAGCAAGTTGAAGCACATTTTCCAACATGCTAGTCGAACAATGACAAGTGTAAAGAATGTGTTATTTCTAGGTTGTAGAATCTTCTTAGGATTTAGATGCTATATTTTGACTAGGAATTTGGGCACCGCATTGTGGGTGGTTTTATATCATTATTTTTTTATTATGATTTGGTGGTTTTGAGTATTAGTTCTTCTATATATTAGGTACTAGAGACGGAGGTTTCATATAGTAAATTTGTAAGTACTGTTATGTTTTATTAAATTCTCCAGGTATAGTTGGTGATGCATAAGGGTGTATATTCTTGGATTGTATTATAAACATATTATTATTGATAATACAAAATACATTGACATATTTACTAATAATTCTCTTCCCAAAAGGGTTTTCCTAAGATATATTTTTATTTTGTGGGATTATAATTATGAGTTATTTCTTTCTTCACGTTGTTGAAATCATATTTTTAGAGTATATCTTCTCTTATAGATTAGTGTAGGAAGAATTTCATCAACCTTCTCTTCATTTGATGTAATAGCTTGAATTAAGGGAATATAGACAACTCAAAAAACATTGAATATCATAATTATGTAAGATCTATCAAGATCTCTTTTGTAATAAAATAACTAAGGCCTAACATGTATCAAGATCATTGAAGCTTCATTTCAATTATATTTACAAAATAATAATTAAAGTTGCTACAATATTTTTTTTCATTTTTTGTGCATGTGTTTTGTGTGTTTACTTTAGTTGTGTGGTTAGATAGTCTTTACTTATACCATATAGTAACTATACTATTGGTACACATCATATATGTTGGTTGTAAGTTTAGAATTGTGATTCTTTTTTTTATGGGTCAATTTGTATTCCTCATCAACTATTTTCTCATTTATATGAATACATTGTTATAATTTTGCTTATCATTGTCTAGTTTGTTTATCAAGATTATTTTATTTTGTTTCATAGTCATTTTAGTCTATATTGTGTTAAAAGAGGGTCTACATTATGTCAAGAGGATTATTTACTTGGTCAAATGATTATTTTCAAAATGATTAATTTTACTTGGTTTATTTTTATATGAATATTTTATGCGTAAGGGTTTTTAGGCTTCTATCTTACTCTTTTATTGCTTTAATGTTGAATGAAATGCAAAATTTCTACTATTTCTAAAATAAGGAGAGGCCATATTCTATATTTTTTTAAATTTTTTGAAAAGAAAAATAAAATTTCAAATTTAGTATGGTAGTTTGTGGGTTAGCACAACCACATGACCTTAGCATTTAATAACTAGTAATATGCATTAATGTAGAGAGGACCTAAATGTTAGAGTCACTCAAGGACTCAAGCCTTTAGGATCATCTTCAAAAACTAATGTAACCTTCTACAAGAGGGAAAAGCAAGAAAAAAAAATTGCAACAATAGATGCAAGACATGACCAATATGCAATACACAAGATTGCAATGATATATTGGACTTACAAAACTAAAAAATATCTCAGCTTACTTGCTTAGATACAATGTACATACAAATCCTTGCTTTTATAGGAAAGGTTGATGATGTACCATCATTAAATGGTTACATGTCATAATTAACTAACATGAGTCAATATTAAATAGCTTAGAACACAATCATTAAATAAAAACCAACTAGATAAGATAAGCGACAACTAATGCTTAACAGAAAGTGATGCAGAGTAGGGGTGTATTAAGCATTACCAAACTTGACTCAACTCAAAACAATCAATACTCAAGACCCAAGAATCCTGCAATAGTGTTTTTCAATAACATGCTATCCTTTCCAACTAAGTCTCCTAAAGGTTGTTTTCTGACATATATTTTAGATAAAGTTGTCTCAATTTGAAAACCAGACCTTTTCAAATACCCATTAGGCTAAAATTCAACATATCTTAAGGATAGCCTAGGTTGTTTTGGAACAAATCACCCTAATCAGGTTTGCTAGACCTAAACCTAGGCCAATTAGGCGACTTTTACAAAGTAAGTACTAAGAATATTTATCCCACTCACCTAAAATCTTCATCAACACCTTAGACCAGTCACATATGGTCACTTAGACTGGGTTTTAGCAACAAAACATACTTTCTATCTACTGTCCCACTATTTCACAACTCAACCTAGCCTAACACACGAGGATGATAGGCTAAGGATTTGTCAAAAACACCATGAAACTAAATTCCTTACTCCCTAAACCTACAAAAAATTGAAACAACACCTAAAACTACCATTCCACCAAGTCTAACTAATTTACAATGGTGGAATGGCATGAAACTCACATTTTGCTCACAAAACCCTTTAAATGGAGGGTTTCCAAGCGGTAGAGAAAGGAATGCTTCAAAAAAGCTTGATTTTGAATGAAAATGCACTACATAGGATCCAAATGAATGATAAGACACTAGATAAACTTTTCCCATTGATCTTAGCTCATGACACAATAGTATGGGTCCATACAAAAAGAACAAACTCAAAAAATGCACTAAAAATAAAAAAAGAGAGCTTCTCCTTCACTTTTGTCTTTCCCAAGATACAATCCTCATGCCTCAAGGTCAGTGAGACTCAAAAAAATAACATGCAACATTCTAAACATCAGTTACAATCCAAGAAACTCCAGTGATCGTTCATCTCCTACTAACATGCAAAAATGACAAGTTGTAAAAGCAACTTTTGCAACTTTCACCAAACTCTACCCAACGCCTAACAACTGACCCTACATGACTCTAACATGCCAAATAGGTCTTATGTTGACCTTATTACATTGATTTGATGAAAAAACTTTCAAAAAGCTAACTTAACGTCTAACATGCATCACTAACCTAACATGCCCATGTTGCCCCTGCACCAAAAAGATTCCCCCCTAATTAATGCTAATTAGAAAGATTCCCTCCTAGGACCTAAGTGGACTTAACAATTTAAATAGGACCTAGATAAGACTAGATACAAAAAATATCTATTTACAATAACATTAAAGAAGAATCTGATTATTGTTATGAAAATCCCTATATTTGGGGAAAATATTAATGAAGAGTATTGAGGGAAAACTTGTGTTGTTATGGTGGCCTCCCTGATATCTAATACAATCTCTAGGAAAACTATGAGGAGCTATGAAAGTATCAGGGTTTCATTATGAGTTCATTATAATTCTTATTGGAGAATTCATCTATCTTGCTTTTAGTATCATTAAAAGAGAAGTCATATAAATGTTTAGAATAAGGGATCTTTCTTTAGAACTAGTGGTGGACTATGAGGCCAAGACTTGCAAAATAAAATCTCTATTAAATTTCGTAAAGTTATTGCAACTACTTCATTAAAATAATGTTATTTACATGTTGCAAGTGTAGATGCTACTAACATAGCTATCTTAGATAAATCCATGTAAAAATACATTGAGATATGTTCTTCTCAATGCATTTTCCTTAACTTAATTACTAGTTTAATTAATTTCTTTTATTCTTGTTTATTTTTAATTCCTTAAGTTATTTTCTTTCCCATTTGTCCCTTGTTCTTTGATCCTCTTGTCACCTCCTTCCCTCCCCCTTTTTTATAAGACTGTATTTGTAATCTAAATTTTCATTTTCCTCTCTCTAATGATGGATCAATGAGTTTGATCCAAAACATCGATTAAAAAATATACATAGTTAAAACCAAAATCTATCATATATCTACTTCATAGACTATGGAAAAATCAGGTGAATCTTATTTTCAATCAGTATTTTATATACAAGTGGAGTAGGTGCATGGGGAAGGATATCTCTTAACATATTTTACATAGATTTATCTAAGATAGATTTGGTACTTTAATTGTGTTAAATATCATTTGTATCTTTTCCAGTTTACAAATAATTAAAATCAAGAATAAATTTCATTGGTATGTTGTAATTTTGATTTTAGTTAAAGTAAATTCGACTCAAAATTATTTATATTTATACATGTGTGTATAGCTAAGTCAATTAAGTCAGTTTGGTCAAAAAACCTAATCTGAAACGTGAAATACTATTAGTAAAACAACACCAGAACATGTTGACTATTTACATGAGACAATGATTAAATATCATACTCAAAAAGAGTAAACCTAAGCTAACACTTATTATAATCCAAGTTGAGAAAACTAGTTGTTCAGAAAAAGGGACCAAAGAGTAATAAAACTAGCATATCTATGTTATAAGATAACATATATAAATAATGTCGAGATATATCATTTTGAAAGAGTTTTTTTTTCTTTCTTTATTTAACATATTTATATTTCATTTGTATTATTTTTAAAATTAGGTTAAATTAAATAATATTGTAATATTATATAAACATTAAATAATGGAAATTTAATAAAAAAATTATAATAAGTTTATTATTATATATATGTAATAATTTTCACTCTTTCTATCTCTATTTCTCTCTCCCCTCTTTCTCTCTCATTCCATCGCTCCCTCATCATCTCCCTCTTTGTCTCTCATTCCATCTCTCCCTCTCTATATGTTTATCTATCTTTCTCACACCGCTTCTATATTTCCCAAGTTGAATCTATCTCTATTCCTATCTCTCCCTCTCTTTCCTTATCACTCCCTCTTTCTATTTTTCTCTACTTCTCTTTCTTCTCTCTATTTCTCTCTCCCTCTCCTTGCCTCTCTATCTATTTGTAAATATATATGGACCTCTCTATATCTCTCTCTCACTCATATACACACACTCCCTCTTTCTCCTTCCCTACCTCTATCTCTATCTCTTTATCTTTGCACCTATCTATACCTCTCTATTACTTATCTTTATCACCTTCTTTATTTTTCACTCTTGCCCCCTCTATTGCTATCTCCCTATCTCTCCCTCCCCCTCTCTATCTATACCTCATTACATCTTCTTGTATCTCTTTCTCTCTCTCACTCCTCTCTCTCTCTCTCTTTCTCCTTCCCTACCTTTATCTCTATCTCTTTATCTTTTCACCTATCTATACCTCTCTATTACTTATCTCTCTCACCTTCTTTCTCTCTCACTCTTGCCCCCTCTATCTCTCCTCCCCCTCTCTATCTATACCTCATTATGTCTACTTGTATCTCTTTATCTCTCTCACTCCTCTCTCTCTCTGTCTCTCTCTTTCTCCTTCCCTACCTCTATCTCTATCTCTTTATCTTTTCACCTATCTATACCTCTCTATTACTTATCTCTCACCTTATTTCTCTCTCACTCTTTCCCCCTCTATCTTTGTCTCTCTTTCTCTCCCTCACCCTCTCTATCTGTACCTCATTACATCTACCTGTATCTCTCTCTCTCTCTCACACTCCTCTCTTTATCTCTTTCTATCTATATCTCTATCTCTATCCTTATACATATATATCCTTTCCCTCTCCCCCCTTCTTCATTCTCTATCTTATTCACTCCATCTCTTCTACTCTATATCTTTCTTTATTTCTCACTCGATCTCCCTCTCTCATCTCTCTATCTCTTTCTCTCCATATCCTTCTCTACATATATCTCCCTATCTCTTTATCTCTTCTCCTATCACTCTATCTCTCTATATCACCCTCTATTTATATCTCTCCCTCTCCCTCTCCCTCCTCTTCTTCTCTCTCTCCCTCCTCTACCTATCTCTCTCCCTTTCTCTCCCCATCTCTCCCTCTCTTGCTCCATCCCTATTACCCTATCTATCTTTATATCTCAACCTCTCTCTCCCTTTATCTTCCCAGATTATCTCTCTCTCTCTCTCTCTCTCTATATATATATATATATATATATATCCCTCTATTTCTATCTCCCTCTCCATCTCTCTATATCTCCCTATATCTATATATTTATATCACTCTATCTGACCATATATCTCTCGCTATCTCTCCCTCTTCCTCTTTATATCTTTATCTCCATGATCCATTATCAGAATGATATGCATGCATGCATGATGATCATCATTCTTTTTGTCTCTTTTTCCATGCATATCATCCTGATGATAGATCATGAATTATGATCCAGAACGTTCATATAATTTTTTTTTACAGTTTCAATCCAGAAATAATTAACACTTAAAGTCTACTCCCCTACGAAGGCACAGCATCCTGTTGCCTGGCCATCTCTATTTTTTAATAAATACATCTGTAGATTGATTTCCATACCCCGCCCAAAGCTTCCATTTAGTGCAGGTAGAAAGGATGCTTCGTCCAGAAATTTGATTCTAAAACCTTTTTAACAAATCCATTTTGTGCATATCCTGCTATCAGAATAGTCTTTAAATCATTTTTTTTGGGGCCATTTTACCAAACAGTTCGCTTGCCTTGTCTTTGATGCCCATGCTCTTGCATTCCATTATTAAAGACTCCATTTTTTAATGTCAAATGTCTCGCCTGACTCAATCTGTCTTGAGTCTCATTGGTACGTAAATTCTCAATACAAATCATACGGAAGAATAAGAAAAAATTTATGCACGCATGGCAGGCTTGGCAGCCTAGGCATGAACTTTATATCTTACAACTCAGCCTTGATAGAACAAGGAATGATGAAATAAATTTTTATCTCAATAATTAATGTTATAGATTCATAAATTGCACTGAGATTCATAATAATAGTTGAGATTTATGTCCTAACATCATCATAAGCCCACCAGATAATGGCTGGAGGAGGAAATCTTGGCAGCTTTGATCAGGTATTGACTCTGTTGGGCATTACGTTGATAGGAAAAGGCAAATGATTTCAGCTAATCCTCTGTTGTAGAGGATTCTTTTTTCGGCTATTTGGTCAATGGAGTTTGTGAGGTAGTTGAATTAAAAATAAAATATTAAGTTTTTATAAAAGCAATGTTTTTTTTTAAGTAAAAGTATGTTACATAACAATTGCAAGTGTATGATACTTTGCAAAATTTCAAGAATTTCAACTCGGGGAATTTGCAAATCACAGTCTAAATAAGCACCCAAGCTATTTCAATTGTGTTAAACATCCAAAACCTTCTCATGGTTCCTAGGAACAGAAGCATAGATAGTCAATGTATTTGCTATTCCATAGCTGCTGTAGTGAGAAGCATAACCCCTAGTAGAATGTCCAGAAGTTGGACCATAACCTCCAGTTGGGCTCGAATGGCCAGCACTTGGACCATAACCTCCAGCGGTGCCAGCGCTTGGACCATAACATCCAGTGGAATGGCCAGCATGCCTAGTATTTTGCGGTGGGGAAGTGTACATAGAGCTTTGGCTGGGATAAGAATTATATCCTTTATCAACCATGTTATATGCATCTGTAGGTGGCCCCGAATCCTCTGCCATAAAGTTCTACAACGAGTATTATGTAAACATTTTTAGAACATCTCTGTAATCCAAATGCAAAAAAATCTATATTTTGTAACAGTTACTATACAAATCAGAAAACATTTGGAATATATGTTGAAAGTCTGATAAATCAAGTTGTATGCATGACTTACAAGTTACAACATCTCCAACAATCAACAGTTCAAAACCATACCAGCCATTCTAATTGAAGATGGAAAAACATCATCCAAATGCACATTCCCATTCAATAAAGATGATTAGAGATTTAGAACAATAATCTGCTAAAATGAACATTTTTTGGAGATACTATTAGGAGCTACAACAATAGTTGACAATTTTCATTGCATCTAAGTGGTTGTTCTAAATCTGTAAGGTAACAAGATTGATACAAAACCTTTCTTGAAAAGTCTCCATCTCCTCATGCATGCACACCTCATTGCATAGATAATATCACAATTTTAGAAGTATATAGACTTATTCCCATCAGACTGTATTAGGAGTCTTATAGAGGGTTTTTTTATTATTCCTCAACGAGAAAGACTTTTGGCAAGTTTGAAGCTATTTTTTGACCGAACTGGGTTTGACAATCATAATCAACTACTTTCATCAAACCTGAAACAATTTCTCTAAAACTAAACCATCAATTCAAAAGGATGGCCAAGATGCTAATTCACCTTATTGGGGTTACTGATTTTCTAGGGAAGTAATGAACCAAGGGGAAAACAAAGTACATGAGACAATGCCTCTGACAATCTAGATGTTTTTCTTAATGGATTAATAGATATTTCTCATTAAATGACCCCAAAGATCACCCAGGATAGCAAATACAACAAGAAATGATTATCAAAATGAAAATAATTAAAACCTGTCTGCCATGTATTTCAATCATTTAAAGCTGGAATGTCATGTTTAAAAAATTTAACTGAGAGTTACCACGGTAAAAAGATTACATTTGATTCATACAAAGGCAGAACAGTGCGATCAACCAAAAATTTCCGTAAATGAGAAATAGTTTGCTCTACAACTTTATGTACACTTCCATGCTCTCCTTGTATCTCAACCACTTTGTCCTCTGGTAAGGCATAAAGAGGAACATCCTCTACACCCTTTGTAAAGCATCTATATCAGATCTCTTTCAATGAAATTGATACAAACAAATGCTTTGCTCATATTCTTGTAAGCATGACAGAATAACATATTTTACAAGACTTTTGGAATAACCTCCTAGTTAGACACCCTTCAAAGGCATTCATTTATGGAAAAATCATCAGTACGAAGATCTAAACAAACATATTGAACATTCTCAAACAGAGCTCCATCACAATGAATATAGAATCTGTTCTGGGTAAATCCTGTTTCTTCGAGTGTCGTGTATAACCATATCCAAATCATCAACAACACCCTTAACCGTGGTCCCTGGCATCACAACAAAATTCCATTCAGGAAATCAAACATACTCAACTTTTAAAGTATGGTTTCTGATAACTAAGAAACAAAAAATTTAAAACACATTGAAACGGTCACAAAAATTTAAACATGACAAAACACAACATTTAAGTTGCAGATCAGTTTCTTGCAAGCCTACCTTGAACGGTTATAATTGTACACATATACCTCCTCCTCTTAATATAAAACATAATGTAACTTACCAACATTAACATTGACTATTGCAGGCTTGCCCTTGTTTTGGAGTGGCTTCCGTTTGAAATCTACAGTCAATCTCACTAGAGATCAGTGTGTCCACTTTTACCAATTTCATTCTATACATCCGTGCTGGTTTGAAAATTGAGTAATGTGTCTCTCAAGATGTGTACAAAATACCATCTGGAAGAACCTCCCACCTGAAAGTACAAAGATAAACGCACGGTATAAGTCTTTTTATATGGGCTAAAGAAATAGGACAACATAAGAAACTTGAACCTGCAGGGGTACAAACCCACCAAGAACACCGTGTAGATTTCCTTCAGTGCCACAATTTGTACTGTATCCCCAATACTCGTGTTTCAACAATTCCCAAAGACGGGCAAACCAATCCAAAACCCCAACATCAAACTACCTAGAATGCACTCCATAGTTGCTCTCAATAAATGGGTCACTGGATTGTTGATGGAAAACATTTGCGGTTGTGCCAGTGCATCATAATCAAAATCCAAATTGTAAGGGTATCATGCAATATCAAACAGGTTCAATATCTGCTTTAAATGTAGCAGAGGAAAAAGCTTTTTCAAACATTTTAGCACAAAAAAAATCAACCATATCGCCCCCAAGAATGATTCGATTGGGTGGCACAAGATATAGTTCAAAATCAGTTATAGACAGTTTCAGAATTCAAGATCAAAGCCACAAGTAAATGTGTGGTAAATTAAGTATATGATGTTGATTACGTGTACGCCCTTGGTGAAAACCGCTGGCTAAGTTATTAAAACAGACTCCAATATTCCCGGCAAGCCTTCTGAAACAGAATTTGGAACATAACCTAACTATACCATTCGAAGAATATATAATTATATGAATATTTTTTTATAAGAATGGTAATCATCAAATATTCTCCTTGAGAAAACTAGTTGTTCAGAAAAAGGGATAAAATGTAGTAAAAAAGTACTTTCAAGTGAGGAAGCTATTTAGACTATAATCTTATGAAGGATGTTTGTAAAAATTTCTAATTGGGTGTTGAGCAAAAATATAGTTCCTTTTAAAATAAACATTTTTGAAAAATATTAAAATCTATTATAAAATATTTTAAGTGAAACAAAAATAGATGAAAAATTATAACAACTAAATAATAATAGAAATTAAAAAAAATGACATACAAGTTGTCACATAAATATAAAACTTTTCAAGTAATGAAAAAAAAAACTTTTAGCTTCATTTTATAGCTATATTTTTTTTATTTCCATGAAACTACAAGAATGCTCTAGCTTAAATAATTGAATACAATTGATAAGGATGATGGGTGGGACACAATAATTAGATGGGACGAAACTATCACCTTTGATCCTGTCCCGAAAGATAAGGTTGAAATTGTGCTCAACTTAAATGCCTTCCCCTCTCATAGAATCACTTCCTTAAATGTCAATGGAAATGGAAATGGATGGAACTGGATCTTTTTATAGTCCATGATATGGAGCGATCTGTTTTTTGGTTTAAGATGGCTTACCCCATACTCCATTTAGAAGGCACCTATTTATACTACAAACAAGACGTACATACCCTACCCTATAATAGATTTGAATTTGTGACCTTTTTAAAAACACAAATTCTCCACCATTAAACCAACTCAAAAAGAAATAATGCTCCTAAAAATACATACACCCACCTTTTAACTCTCAACCAAAACCTCCAATATAAGGTAGAAATTCACACATGGTGATCTACGTGGCAAAGCAAGTATCCAACATTACCCAAGCAAATACTGACACGCACTTGGAGGGATTGCAATCCATATTAATTTGCTAAATTCAATTCATATTTGACAACGTCCAACTGTTACGATAATCTTCTTTGGAGTATAAAATATATATAAAGATAGAGGGAGGCATAAAGAAGAAAGGCAAGTTTTAATTTCTTTGTCTGGAATAAGAAATCAAGAATTACTGTGCAGGTATTGAAGATGCTGAGACGAAGACAACCCCCTCTGCTCACGCTCAGGCCTTCTCCATTGCTGCCGCCTCCGCTCCTCCTCGCTCCTCCACCACAGTAACAACTGAATCTCTCATCTTTCTTCACCCTCTGCATGATTGCAATCCATGAATACTTAATACTTATTCCTTTTCTTTTGAAAATGCAGCGGTCAGCAGCCGCCGGAGTTCCAGTTGGGCAAAAGAAGCGGCGGCGCTTTCCGCTACTGCAAGCGCCTCCTTCAACATTACCAGATTATAAGTACGTATTATACATCTCTTGTTTCTTTCTTTCTCTGTTGACATGATGATGGGGTTAATTGATCTTTCAAGAATTCAATCTTAACGACCAGAGGTTAAATTTCGGGATTGTTACGAGGAGTGGGCGGAGAATCAGATTCTGCACGCGCAGACACTGCACCGCGCGCTAAACGCCGACCTGGACGTCCAGCAGGCAGTGGAACGAGAGCTCCAACGCTACAAAACATACCACACAGTCAGCATGGTCCCCATGAAGGCACTTCACGTCAGCATGTTTATGATGCCAGCGTGGAAGGCGCCGCTGGAGAATGCCGTGATGTGGTTGGGAGAGTGGCGTCCCTCTGCAATGTTGAGCTTCGTGCTGCTCTGCCACGACACCCACGCCATTGCTCGGCCACCTTACCACGTTGGGTTTGTAAAGCAGCTTCTACGCATCAGTCACCTCAACGAAACGATCCTCAACGATGAGTTGGCAGAATGCCAGGTGATGTCAGGGTCTCTTCCTGCGCTTTTCTTGGGCACCACCAGGGAGGAGTTTGTGGCGTGTGTGGGGGCAAATATGGCGCGGATGAACACAGTGGTGGCGAGGGCGCAGCGTCTCCGCTTCGAAGCGGTGGAAGTGCTGGTTAACCGCTTGCTGACGTGGAAACACGCTGCACATTTCTTTGTACTCTTGGCTCGATTTCAGCATCGCTTTCACACAGCCGCCCTCTCACGAATGAGCAATATCGGTAACTGCACTTTGCCCTTCCCATCAAATCTTTTCCATTGCTCAATTCAATCCGATCCGATCTTTTTAACGCTATATTTTGCGAAACAGTTCCTGTTTGAGATTGGAGGCGCAAAATGAATAAACAATTACATGCTCGGGGCCGCCTCTTTATGACTTCAATTTTACCTATTTTCATTCCAATTTTCCCAGAAATTTTGTCTAACTCGAACAAAATGCAGTAACAAAGATCAGATTGGATTGAGCAACATCAAATTTCTTTTCCATTGCTCAATCCAATCCGATCTTTTTAAGTTTTTAACACTGATATTTTGCGAACCAGTTCCTGTTTGAGCTTGGAGTGGCAGAACGAAGAAATGATCTCAAGCTGAGGGCCTCCTCATTACCATTTCAATTCTACCAATTTTCCCAAAGTATTGTCAACTGGAACAAAATTTCTTCCTCTCTGTTTCAGTGAGTGTGGATAATGTGATTATTGGGAGTGCTCGGCATGCTTTCACGTTTCGAGTATTTTCTTGTCCAAGGATATATTTTGTGGTTTTCTGAAAATTATTTGCAGACTGTTAACAAACTTTGCTTTCATTCTTTTTTGATTACCGGGCTTCTTGCACACGTGTGGATGATGTTAAGATTCTTTGGGCTTTTGATTGGTATTACTATGAATCGGTTAATATCAATTATACTTAACATCTTTGAACAACTTGGAAGAATTCTAATTTTTCAAATATTTTATGGTTGGATTTGAGTTTGTTTTTTTTATTAAGAAGATTATAAATATCAAAATTAAGAGTTCAATTTTAGGGTTTAATTGATATGAGATTATGTCTTAAAGTTAGATCAATGCACTTGAGAATGAAATTATGAATCTGAATTTGTTAACATCAATTATGGTTAACATCTTTGAACAACTCGAAAGAATTTTACTTTCCAAATATTTTATGGTTGGATTTGAGGTTTGTTTTTAATTAAAAGAAGATTATAAATATCAAAATTAGGAGTTAAATTTTATGGTTCAATTGATATGAGATTATGCCTTAAAGTTAGATCAATAAAGTTGAGAATGAAATTATGATTCGGTTAACATCTTTGAACAACTTGAAAAAATCCTACTTTCCAAATATTTTATGGTTGGGTTTGAGGTTTGTTCTTTTTTTAAAAAAGAAGATTATAAATATCAAATTAGGAGTTAAATTTTATGGTTCAATTAATATGAAATTATGTCTTAAAGTTAGATCAATAAAGTTGAGAATAAAAAAATATGTGATCTTAAAAAAGGAAATAGTCTCACCAAACAATAAGAGATGATTGTACTAGGAAAATAGTAGTCAAAACATTAGTTAAGCATAAATAAAAAGAAACCAATACAATTATGTTGTCAAATTCTAGAGGGGCATTATCTCCTTCCTTTGGATCCTCTTGTGATTGATTTTGCATGGTCTTCGACAGAGATATATCAAGAGCTATATGAGGCAATTTTCTCTGATCTAGAGGGGCCCATTCATGTCATTAAGAGGATATAGAATTATGTTGCAGAAATGGAGACCGCCCACCCTGGAAGTCAAATGATACCTATGGTGACAAGGTCTAGCCAGAGTGTTGCCTAGTTGGCAATGATGATAAAGTAGTAGGGACTCTCTATAGTTGTGCGGGTGCTGTTAAGAGGACTTAGAGTGACTATATTGTTAGTCTAAATAAGGGGATCTAGCATAGGATGGTGGAGAAGCCAAAACCCTAGTCGTTGTGTGAGGGGCATTCTCCTAATGATCAAGTGGAGTTTGAATATGTTGGATGTCTAGTGACATCTTGTTGCCTTGAACTTGAATCTACATGAATATGTGGAAAAATAGAAATTATTTTTCTCATTTTGTTATGGATACTATTTTTTTATTCACTCCAAATTATCGACGATCTCTAATATGTTCATGTAGATTCAAGTTCAAGGTAGCAAGATGACAATGGAGGTCCAACATATTCAAACCCTACTCGATCATTGGGGGAATGCCTCTTGCACAACGACTAGGGTTCTACCTCCACTATCATGTGTCAGACCCCCTTGTCAAGACTAACAATATAGTCACTCCATCACCCATGTAATTATAGAGTGCCTCTACTACTTTATCACCATAGCCAACTAGGTAACACTTTTGCTAGACCTTGTCAAGACCTCTATTATTCGACTTCGAAGATAGGTGGTCTCCACTATTGCATCATACTTCTATGTCCTCTTAATGACATGAATGGGCCCCTCTAGATCAAAAGAAAATCCTTCATATTATAGCTCTTAATATATCTCTATCAAAGACCATGCATAACCAATCTCAAAAGGATCCAAAGGAATGAGATAATGCTACTCTAATTGACTAGGAACCTATGGGGGGTGACAAGGGAGGATACTCTTACCCATTAAGACTCTCCTACATAAGATTTGACAACATAATTGTATTGATTTCTTTTTATTTATATTCAACTAATGATTTAACTACCATTTTTCTTATACAATCATTTCTTATTGTTTGATATGACTATTTCTTTTTTTTAAATCGTATATCTTTTTATTCTCAATTTTATTGATCTAACTTCAAGACAAAATCTCAATGAAAAAAACAAACCTGAGACCAACTGTAAAATATTTGAACAATAAGATTCTTTAAAGTTGCTGAAAGAAGATGTTAACCATAATTGATATTAACCAAATCATAATAATAAGCTACAAACCAAAAGTCCAAAAAATGTCAACAACATGCACACGTGTGCAAGAAAGAATGAAAGAATGAAAGAAAAGTTGGTAATTACAGCAAATAATTTCCAGAAAACTACAACAGAAAGTACTCGAAACTTGAAAGCATGCCGATCACTCCCAACAATCGCATGATATACACTGTGCACTGAACCAGAGGAGGAAGAAATTTTGTTCCAGTTGACAATACTTCTGGGAAATTGGTAGAATTGAAGTGGAGATAGCCCCCAGCTTGAGATCATTTTTTCGTTCTGCCACTTGAAGCTCAAATACGAACTAGCTCGCAAAATATCACAGTTAAAACTTAAAAAGATCGTATTGGATTGAGCAATGGAAACGAAATTTGATGGGAAGCGCAAAATGCAATTACCGATATTGCTCAATCCAATCCGATCTTTAAATTAACTGCATTTTGTTTCGGTTGACAAGATTTCTGGGAAAATTGGAATGAAAATAGGTAGAATTGAAGTCATAAAAGGCGGCTCGAACTTGTAATTGTTTGTTCCTTTTGCGGCTCCAAGCTCAAAGAGGAACTGGTTCGGAAAATCTCAGTGTTAAATAGATCGGATTACATTGGATTGCGTAATTAAAAATAAATTTGATGGAAAGGGCAAAGTGCACTTACCGATATTGTTCATTGGCGAGAGGGCGGCGGTGTGAAAGCGATGCTGAAATCGAGCCAAGAGAACAAAGAAATGCGCAGCGTGTTTCCACGTCAGCAATCGGTTAACCAGCACTTCCACCGCTTCGAAGCGGAGACGCTGCGCCCTCGCCACCACTGTCTTTATCCGCGCCAGATTTGCCCCCACACACGCCACAAACTCTTCCCTGGTGGGGCCCAAGAAAATCGCAGGAAGAGACCCTGACATGACCTGGCACTCCCTCAGCTCATCATCGAGGATCGTTTCGTTGAGGTGACTGATGCGTAGAAGCTCCTTTACAAACCCTACGTGGTGAGGTGGCAGAGCAATGGCGTGGGTGTCGTCGCAGAGCAGCACGAAGCTCAAGAGAGCAGAGGGACGCCACTCTCCCAACCACATCACGGCATTTTCTAGCGGCGCCTTCCACGCTGGCATCATAATCTTGCTGACGTGAAGTGGCTTCATGGGGACCATGCTGACTGTGTAGTATGTTTTGTAGCGTTGGAGCTCTCGTTCCACTGCCTGCTGGACGTCCACGTCGGTGCTTACCGCGCGCTGCAGTGTCTGCGCGTGCAGAATCTGATTCTCCGCCCACTCCTCGTAACAGTCCCGATATTTCACCTCTGGTCGTTAAGATTGAATTCTTTAAAGATCAATTAAGCCCATCATCATGTGAAGAGAGAAAGAAAGAAACAAGGAATGAATAATATATACTCATGATTCGGTAATGTTGAAGGAGGCGCTTGCAATAGCGGAAAGCGCCTACGCTTCTTTTGCCCAACTGGAGCTCCGGCGGCTGTTGAGCGCTGCAATTTCAAAAGAAACGAAAGAAAAGGAATAAGTATTCTTTCAAAAGAAACGAAGAAAAGAAAGAAAAGGAATAAGTATTCTTTCAAAAGAAACGAAGAAAAGGAATAAGTATTCTTTCAAAAGAAACGAAGAGGGTGAAGAAAGCTGAGAGATTAGTTGTTACTGTGGGGGAGGAGCGAGGAGGAGCGGCGGAGGCAGCAATGGAGAAGGTCTGAGCGTGAGCAGAGGCGGTCGTCTTCGTCTCAGCATCTTCAACACCTGCACAATAAATCTTGATTTCTTATTCCAGACAAGAAACTAAAACTTGCCTTTCTTCTTTTCGCCTCTTTCTCTCATTTATATATTTTATACCCAAAGAAGATTATCAAAACAGTTTGACAACTAGACGTTGTCAAATATGAATTGAATTGAACAAATTAATACGGACAAAAATATGAATTGAATTTAACAAATTAATATGGACAAAATTTGCAATCTCTCCAAGTGCGTGTCACTATATGCTTGAGTAATGTTCGATACTTGCTTAGCCACGTTGGGAAACCAAAGTGTGAATTTCTACCTTACATTAAAGGTTTTGGTTGAGAGTTAAGTGTGGGTGTATGCATTTTCTAGGAGCATTGTTTCTTTGAATTAGTTTAATGGTGGAGAATTGTTTCTTTGAATTGGTTTAATGGTGGAGAATTTTAATTTTCATCCATTTCCATTTTCATTGATATTTAAGGAAGTGGTCATATGGGAGGGGAAGGCATTTAAGTTGAGCACAATTTCAACCTTATGTTTCAGGACGGGATGGATCGGAGGTGATAGTTTTGTCCCATCTAATTATTTTGTCCCACCCATCATCCTTATCAATTGTATTCAATTATTTAAGCTACAACATTCTTGTAGTTTCATGGAATTAAAAAAATATAGCTATAGAATGGAGTTAAAGTTTTTTTACATGACTTGAGAAGTTTTATATTTAAATGTGACAACTTGCATGCCATTTTTTAAAATTTATATTATTGTTTAGTTATAATTTTTCATCAAATTTTGTTTCACTTAAAATGTTTTAGAGTAGATTTTAATATTCCATGAGATCGCTTGTTTTAAAAGGGGCTATATTTTTTCTCAACACCCACTTAGAAATTTTAATAACACCCTTCATAAGATCATAGTCTAAGTAGCTTCCTCACTTGAAAGCATTTTTTTATTACTCTTTGGTCCCTTTCTCTAAATAACTAGTTTTCTCAACTTGGATTATAATAAGTATTAGCTTAGGTTTACTCTTCTTGAGTAATGATATTTAATCATTGTCTCATGTAAATAGTCAACATGTTTTGGTGTTGGTTTAGTAATAGTATTTCATGTTCCAAATTAGGGTTTTTGACCAAAATGACTTAATTGACTTAGCTATACACACATGTATAAATATAAATACCTTTGAGTCATCTTTACTTTAACTAAGGAAGATTAGAGAGCGATGGAGCGGTCGCTGAAGTGGAGGACAAAAGGTGGGAAAGGGCACGGGGGAAGGATTTTGAAATTTGAGAGTGTTGCAGGCGAAGATGGAGAGGACGATGGTGAAGAAGTTGATGAAGATGGAGTGCTGAGCCGACTTCGGTTCTCGGGTTGGTTCAGTTTCTTGCTTTATGGGGTGTTTCTTCCTTGCTTGATTTGGTGGTTTTGGTGTTGGAGGATGGTGATGGGGACACAATTCCTTTTTTGTTTTTCCTCTGCCTTTCGTCTGGCTTGGTGGTCTTTGCTGAAGCACTGGAAGTGATGGAGATGTTGGTTGTGCTAGTGCTTGTTTTACCCTTCGAGGCCAGGTTTTTAGGTTTCCTTTTCCTTGCATTTGCTACTGAGAATGTCGGGTCTTAGAATTTGTCTTTTTTGGAGCAAACTGAGGTTCCCAACCTTTTGTATCCGATTCCTTTATGTTTCAGGAAAACTTTTGGAGGGATACGATGGAAGGTTTTGTTCTCTCTGAGATCTTTGGTTGGGTTTCTTTCAAAATCCTATCTATCTACCCATATTTTTTGTTGTTTTGTTTGTTGTATGCTCCCTTGCCTTGTTTTCTCAAGGTTGGAGCTCCTGGGTCCTCTTCTCAGAGGGTGTTGGTTGCTGGTTGGTGCCCCTTCTAGTTCTCAAAGCTCTTTTTTCTTGAGGGGTTGTTCTTTTTGGCTTTCTATGCCTCTGCTCTTTGTTGAATACCTTGGGACTATTCTGGTCCAGTTGTGTGGGCTTGGGCTCGTTATTGAGTGTTGTTTCTGAGACTGTTGTGCAAATTTTTCACCCTTGGTCCTCTTGGCCTTTGTGGTCTCCCATTGTGGAGCAACTTGGTTTCCTCTTGCTATTTCTTTCTAAAGGTTACTATTCTATTTTTTGTCTGCTTTGTGAAGCCTAGAAGGTGTTATTTTTGGTATATTTTCCTTCACTTTGTGGGTGTTGCTCTGAATACCCTATTCATGATGGAGCCTAAGGACACATTTATAACCTCTATTTCTGGTGGGGTGTTTTTGGTTGGGCTGAGTGTAAATCTTATTCTGCTTCCCCAATTGTTTTCTTTGGTTTTGGTTGCTTCAATCATACTTTCTTCTGAAGTTTTCTTTGCTCACATTCCTATAGAGTTGCTGATGGAGCTGGGTGGTTTGGGTTTAAGGTTGCTGCTGAAGTTTTACTTGGCAGTGGTGGTTGCCCTGGGTTCTTTTCTGCTATTTGGTATGGTGGAACTGTGGCTATTATTTGGGATTCTTGTCTTGGTCCACAATTTGTTCTTGGTGTGGAGTTTATCAAAGGATGTTATGGTCATGTTTTTGGCTACTCTGACGACTTCCCCTAAGATCCTATGGAGGTGGATTTCTCTCCTTTTGAGGTGGAGATGGGAGGTAAATGTTTTTGGTTCCCTCAGTTGTTGTTCTTATTGAGGTGGGTGGTTCTCCTATGGAGATGAAGGCTAAGGGTGCTTGACATTTTTGGCTGCAATGGAATAGTTGGTCGTGTCATCCTCTCCAATAGAGGGGATCTCACTCCTTTAGAGGTGGACATGGATTCAGTTTCCTATTATGAGGTGAGATTGTGCTGTAGGGAAGCTAATTTCTTACAGTTTTGTGTTATGCATCCCAAAGCTCCTATTGAGGTGGGGTGTTTGGACTTATTGGTTTTGCTGATGGACTCAGATTTGAATGTTCTGAGTGGCTAGTTTTCTAACTCCTGGCTGATTCAGGTGATTCTCAAGTTTATCTAAGGGTTTTTGGTTCCTATCAAAACCTATTTATTTCTTAGCTTTAGGCCCCTTCTTTTCCTATTTAGTGTAGCTCATTTAGTCTTATCTTTCTTTTTATGGTTGTTATTGTTTAGGCTATTGATGATCCGTGTCCTTTAATTTATGTAGCTCTCTCTTTGTTTGGGTTTTAGGTCCCTGTAAAACCTATCTATATTGGGTTTCAGGGCCCCATCAAAACTTGTTTTACCCATAATAAAAAAATTTACTTTAAATAACTAAAATCAAAATTACAAATACTAATAAAATTTATTCTTGATTTTAATTATTTGTAAACTAGAAAAACTAGAAACTATATTTAACACATTAAACTACTAGGCCTATCTTAAATAAATCTATGTAAAATATGTCAAGATATATCCTTCCCCATACACCTATTCCACTTGTATATGACAAATTGATTAAAAATAAGGTTCACATGATTTTTCCATAGTCCATGAAGTAGATATATGATAACTTTGGTTTTAACTATGTATATTTTTTAATTGATGTTTTGGATAACACTCATTGATCCATCATTTGGGAGAGAAAATGAAGAACTGTATTACAAACATAGTCTTAAAAAGACGGGGAGGGGAGGAGGTGATAAGAGGATCAAAGAACAAGGAAAAAATGAGAAGGAAGTTAACTTAAAGAATTAAAAATAAAGAAGAATAAAAGAAAGTAACTAAAATAGTAATTAAGTTAAGGAAAATGCTTTGAGAAGCATCTCTTAATGTATTTTACATAGATTTATCTAAGATACATATGCTAGTAGCATCTACACTTGCAACATGTAAATACCATTATTTTAACAAAGAAATTATTTTTATTCCACTAATAATACAATAAGTTTACGAAAGATAATAGAGATGTTAATTTTCAAGTCTTGACCTCATAGCCCACCACTAGTTCTAAAGAAAGAACCCTTATTCTAAACATTTGTATCCTTCTCTTTTAATGATACTAAAAGAAAAATAAATGAATTCCCCAATAAGAATTTTAATGAGATCATAATGAAACCTTAATACTCTCATAGCTCCTAATAGTTTTTTTAGAGAATGTATTAGATTTTAGGGAGGACACTATAACAAGGCAAGTTTTCCCTTGACATTTTCATTAATATTTTCCCCAAATTTAAGGATTTTCATAGCAATAATAAAATTATTCTTTAGGTCCTCTCTACATTAGTGTATATTACTAGTTGTTAAATGCTAAGGTCACGTTGGTTGCGCTATCCCACAAACTACTTTACTAAATTTAGAATTTTATTTCTTTCCATTTTAAAAAAAAAATTATAGCATATGACCTCTCCTTATTTTAAAAAATAGTAAAAATTCAACATTTCATTCAAAACTAAAGCAATATAAGAGTAATATAGAAGCCTACAAACCCTTACACATAAAATATTTATTCAAAAAATAACCAAATAAAACAATCAGTTTGAAGATAATCATTTGACTAAGTAAATAATCCTTTTGAAATAATATAGCACAATATAGACTAAAAGGACTAAAAATAAAATAAAATAATCATGATGAACAAACCAAATAATGATAAACAACATTATAACAACATTTATATGCATGAAAAATAGTTTATGAGGAATACAAATTGACCCCATAAAAAAAGGAATCATAATTCTAAACTTACAACCAACATAGATCATGTGCACACGTAATATGGTTTCTAGACATGGTATAAGTAAAGACTATCTAACCATGTATAGGGTGATCCCACAAAGCTGGTTTACAATTTTTGAGAGGAACTGATTCTTGCTGAAGTCACATATTTTTAGAAAATATAATGATTTAAGCCTTTAAAAGTTTCATTTTAAGGATTCCAATTGAAGATGGTTTGATCAAACCACCTTAGATCAAACCCCCTTGGATATAACCTTGCTAGTTTTAAACCATACCTATAAATGAGTCTCCTTTACACCTATCAAGATGTTGCTAAAAAATAACTTTTGATTTACCTTTTGGGGGATCAAATGAATTCATTTAAAATTATTATGGTAGTCCTCAAAATGAGCTATCCCACAAATATAATTTTAATATGTTTTGGTTTTATTGTGTATGTGTTTTTTAAGTTTTATTAAACATAGGTTTTCCACCAAAAATCAAGCTCTATGTTTTGCACATGTGGAAAAATAGCAAATTATCAAAATATTTTTTTTAAAAATATGTTTGTGTTGGGTATTGATGTCCTTGATCCATTAAAAATAAATAAATTGAATTTCGATATGTACAGAAAAAGTTATGTTGTATACAGTTTGCCTATGTCTAAATTGCAATTAGTTTGACTTCAAAACTCTATTAAGGAAAAAATATTCAATAAAAAACTATGAGACAAATTTAAAGTGCTAGATATCGTAGTTACAAATATAAATTGAAAAAAATTATAGTTTTATCCTTCATACCAAAAAAATTATGTTGTATGCGGTGAGCGTCACTTTTTAAAATTGTTGTTTTCTGAAAAAAACTAGTTTTCATGGGAGATGGAAAAAGAAATGCAATCTTATTCCAAATTTTTTGAAAAAAATATGTTTCGTATCTACAGACAAAATTTGATGAGACTCTAGTTTGCATCATCTTCAAATTCCTCACGGTTTAGCCGCTATAGGTGCCCGAATGTGAAGATTTAGTTAAAAATAATAATTTCAGTGTCCAGTTTGGCCAAAAATTGTAAACCAGTATTGTGGGATCACCCTATAGCTAAAGTAAACAAACAAAACACATGTACAAAAAGTGAACAAACAATATAGTAGTAACATTAATTATTAGTTTTAAATAGAATTAAAATGAAGCTTCAATGATCTTGATAAATGTTAGGCCTTAGTTTTTAATTACAAAATAGATCTTGAGAGACCTTAAAAAAATATGATATTCAATGCTTTTATGAGTTGTCTATATTCCCTTAATTCAATCTATTACATGAAATAAATATAAGATTGATGAAATTATTCCTACACCAATCTATAAAAGGAGATATTTACCCTAAAAATATGATTTTAACAACTTGAAGAAAGATATAACACAAAGAATTATAATTCCTCAAAATAAAACTATATCTTGAGGATAACCCTTTTGGGAAGAAAATTATTAGTAAAGATGTCAATGTCTTTTGTATTATTAATAATAATGTGTTTATAATACAATCCAAGAATATACACCCTTATGCATCACCAACTATATTTGGAGAATTTTTGAAAACATAATAGTACCTACAAATAATATATGAAACCTCCATCTCTAGCACCCAATATATAGAAATTCTAGCCAATACTCAAAACCATCAAATCATAATCAAGAAATAATGAGATAAAACTACCCACAATGTGGTGACCAAATACCTACTCAAAATCTAGCATCCAAATCCTAAGAAGAGTCTACAGGCTAAAAATAGCATATTATTTACACTTCTCATAAGCTATCATAACTTCATCATAACCAGTCTAACTAGGCCATTCTATTCTAGATATATTATCTTTATTCAAATATATTTTATAAAATTCATCATAAGTTGGTCAACAAGTCAAGTAAAGAATGTAAATCCCTTCTTACATTCTCTTGCATGTGTCACGTATTCTCTTCTACACCTCTTACATTTTCATAGATGCCCTTATACATCTTACATGAAAATATTTATCTTACATATTTATAAATTTTATTCCAACCATGTACATGGCAATATTGGTCATCATAGGGCGATTCCCTTTTCCATGAGGACTCACAAATAATTAATAATTAATATAAATCTATCAAACGTTAGAATTGTAGTGTGTATGCCACACCTATCCCAACATTACCTTGGGGCTCACTCAATTCTAACCACCCTCACTTTATATTGAGTTTCTCTTTATATATAAGATGAAGAATAATGAGATCTTATATAAAATCATAGTGTGTGTCATTATTGGTCCATGCGAAAGGATCGATAGTCCCAAAATTAAATGATTCCCTTATCAATCAACCTTGGAGTTGGGAGTGTCACCTCAATAGCATTAGGTTCACTCTCTTTGATGTGTCTTAAAATAAGAGTCTCCAAATTCAATGCATTTCATATACAACCCATTTTAGGACTAAAATTTAAATTGGTAGCCTTAGGAATTGGTGTGAGATACAAATATTTGGTGTACAATTCAAACAAGGTTCTATTATATAATTAATAGTTTAGTTAAATTCCTTAAGATAGGACACATAGATGTGGTGATACAAATCCCATGAAATTTTACTAGAACATGTGTGAGATGATCTATAGGAATTATGTTCTAAGCCACAACATAAAAGATGTAACTATGATGAAATATGACATAAAATGTTATTGCTTGTGCCTATTGTAATGTACCAAATCCATAAATTTAATAGCATACTCAAATATGAAATATGAATAGAAAATTAAACATAAAATATGTTTAAATAAAGACCATCAAATTTACATGACAAAATCTGAAACATGCAATATTTATAAACTATGTCATAAAATTCACTCAAATCTATACACATGAAAAGTTTCTTCTTATATTCTTTAGATGAAAATGAAAATTCTAGAAATATTATTTTTTTTACAAAAATACATTCAAATACTAAACTTTGAAAGTATGTCCATGTTATAGCTTTTTCCTCTCAAAATATGTAAATAAAAAATTGAAAAACTATGTTGAAACACACTCAAACTTCACTACAACACTAGAGTTGATTTATATTCATGAAATATACTTAGATTTGAAATATTAGTATTATTCCAACTATAATGAATATGAAATATTCTCTAAACCATATATACTAATTTGCGTTCAAAAGAAATTATCGAAAGCTATCAATGCATTATTATGATCCAAACATTTGATTTTATTTACAAAAATCTTGTTTTTAATGATTGTGAAGGGAAATTGTTTCATCCCACAATGAGCATCCGAGATTAGTAAGTGTCTTCAGTAACTTTCATTTCTTCATATTGCCTCGAAAACATGTACTACTATGCCATAAAGTGGAATCATAAATAGTTTATTTCCCACCATTAATCCTTAGAGGAAAGTTCATGCAATTTTAGATTTTTCAAGATCAACGAGTTTGTCAACAACAAGCATTAAATAGATTCAATAAATAGAATCATTAAACATGAAATATGGAACAAAAGACATGAACACAAATATTTATGTGGGGAAAACCCTTTCGGATAAAAATCCCACACTCGAAAAGAATAGATCCATTGTATTATTCAACAACCAAATACATAGTTACAATACAATTGCAAGCACTAAGCCTTTACATCTAGAGGTTTACATAATGTTCCATTTGGAGAAAATACGACAGCATAACCCATCTGAATTCAATCTCTCCTCTCTCTCCCTATTTCAATGTAGTACAATATTTCATCTCAAGAGAAATATAGCCTCACCTCATTTTCCATGTATCCATGAGCACCTATAAACAATCATCTCATGCTAAACTCCAAATACATCACTGCACTATCATGAAGTTCTCAAGCATATGACCAATGCACCCAAAACATAGAGAATCACTAGACCACTGTCAAAGCTCCAATCATCTGAATCAATAACTTAACATGAAATCATGATCTAAAAATCCCCCTTAGGAGATCACATGCTCCAAGTGAGCACAAAATTGTCTCAAGAGAAATGTATCATGCCAAAACTCTAATGCGTAAACAAGAGTATACCATGACATAAAAAAAAAACTCTAAACCAACATCACCTATCAAGCACCACCAATACCTCAACCCAACGACCACAAGAGTCCTCCATGGCTTCGAGTTGTTACACATATTCAAATAGTTTCCATGCAAATGTTAAAGAACCCTTCTACAACAACAAGATCTAAGAGTCCCTCCTAGTAATATTTACAACACTAAAGAAGATTATTCAGCCACAGTCACTACTAAAGCTCCCACTGAATTGTGACAACTGAGCTCTCCAAGAATCATGACCAAAAATATCCTAATTTGAAAATCCTCCAAGTCCACACATCAACATGTCCATCTGACAACAATACCAAGTGGCACCAAGATCTCCAAACCAAGCAAAAATACCATCATTGTCAAAAACTTACACCAAGTTGTGTATCCAAGCTATTCATGACATCGTGATACACATGCTATAGGTCCCCAACATTGAATATCCAAGTACTCTCATATCATTAATCCTCTCATCTCATAGCAACTACACCAATGCACAAGTGACCACATACAAGGCTAGCTAACAAGTTTGCATCAACACAGAATAAAACTGCGTGGATATAGATAGTCCACTTCCAAGTTGTCCCACAACAAACATGTACGAAAGACAACCTACAATATTACACAACCTATAGATCCAATCAAATTAACATGCAAACCCACTATCACATTGGAAACTGTAAAACTGAGATCTCAAAGAGAATAACCATGTAGACAACATGACTCAGATGCTAGATCATACACAAATCTGATTTGCCAAACAGGTCCACAACCAAAGCATCATAGTCAAGGAACCCACCAAGCATCACCACAGAAATTTTGAGTGACTAATCAATATTCAACACTCCCATGTAGAGAAAGAATCTCACCTCTCACACCATGCACGAAGCATGCATGGAAAATTGCAACTATCTCATCTAGTAACACCCCAAAAGCAAGGGTCTAGAAAATAGCTTAACCACAACTCCACAAAACCACAAGTTTTTCTTCACAGTGTAAAACTTGCAAAACCATTATGTTTGATAAAAGACCATGTGCATCCACATCCACTTCACATTTGGAAGACTCAAAATTCTGAGACAAAAAAACACCACAACGATTAAACTAGAATATTGGATTATCATAGATGAGCATAACCATAGATTGTTTTACGAAAATCTATAAAACCCTCAGATCCAAGGAACATGAATACAATCCATGCAAGTAAAAAGAATCTATAAAAGGAAAAAGAAGTTCAGGAACTCTAGGCCTATTTCAGGCCAACTCCACAACCACCAACATGCACATGCATCTGAGGGAGACAAACTATTGCAGAATTTTCTAAATCACACAATGATCAACTCCATAGCCTACATGCAACCAGGGTAACAAAAACAATGCATTTTAATACTAGGAAAAAACACCCAACATAAGTACATTACTCCATAGTTTAAAAACAACCCAAGCTTCTCCATATCATTGGGGATCCTCTCACGTAGGAACCCAATATGAAATCTTTGTTGCAACAAAACTACAAAGCAAAAAATCCCACCCCATGCATCAGGATTATTCCAATGTCAACTATGAGCTTTAGATCACATCATTTCAATATGACCAACTCCATTTTCTCTGTCTTCACCATCGTTCAAGTTGTGTGCTATCACCTGAAACTAAAAGAAAAAATGAAAAAACTTCCACTCACCAAACGATCAATCTTCAGCCGATTCCTTCAGATTTCCTCAAGCTTGCTAGACTAAGAAATCTTCACAAAAGGAACACCTAGAACAAGAAACACCAAGAATAAGAAAATCCTAGAAGAAAGCTTTGATATCAATTGAAGGGAAATTGATTCATCCCAAAATGAGCATCCGAGATCAGTGTCTTCAGTAACATTCATTTCTTCATATTACCTCAAAAACACGTACTACTACATGTTGTAAAGTGGAACCAGAGTTTATTTCTCACCATTAATCCTTAGATGAAAGTTCGTGCAATTTTAGATATTTCAAATCAACCGGCTTCAACAACAAGCATTAAACAGATTCAATAAATAGAATCATTAAACATGAAAGATGGAACATAAGACATGAACACAAAGATTTACGTGGGGAAAACCCTTTCGGCTAAAAAACCCTACAATCCAAAATCATAGATCCATTGTATTATTCAACAACCAAATACACAGTTATAATACAATTATAGATTGTAAGCCTTTACATGGAGATTTACATCCTATTCCATCTGGAGAAAATACAACATAACCCCTCTAAATTCAATCTCTCCTCTCTCACACTTTGTTCCAATGCACTACGACATTACATAAAAAATCCTTAAGTGTTACAAGAAAAAACATCATTCCAAATTCCACACCAACAGAACAATTCTAACCGCAATCTCATTGAGTCATTCTTGAACTGTCATGGGATTGCAGTTAACCTTTACCATTCTTCCAGTTACCGCCAAACCGCATGATACCTCTACATCGTAGTTATCCCCAACTGACTATTACGGGGTCATGGGTTACAACTCCTCCTGCACTACCACATGCCTCCTCACAGACTGTTGCAAGATGGCGGGTCACCTACTACCAACCCTCTAGCACTAGCTTAAACCTTTGCAGTACTACGGTCTAGTAGATTTTGACCCGACTCACTGCCAACCCGCTAGATGCCATAATACCACAATCCCTATGAAACAACTATTGTGGGGTGGCGGGCAGTGATTGTTCCCCACAAAAATGCAAGCTCCAATTTAGACTTCCTCGGTACTACGGTGTAGAAGATTGAACCTTGCTAAGTGTTTTCCTAATTTCAGAGAGCCTTAACCAATAATTTTGAGACACTTGTTTATCAACAGATTGAAATTTTTTTTAAACATAAACTAAATCATATTTTAAAATTTTACAGTCACTAATATCCTATGCTGGTAAGGTGCGAGCATATAGTTTAAAATTTTGATTATTATAATGAATATTTGCACATAATCACCAAATTGGTCAATACTTGCAAACATGAAACTAGAATTTCAATGTACATAATTAATGCTACTCTAAAATGATAAAATATACAACCAAATGTTGTCATAGATTATAAATTGCATTCATACATAAAATATTAAAATTTAAAAACAAAATTATGTAAATCATAGTTTCCTTCTTCATAATCTTGCAAATTATCAAACTACAATATTTTCAGGATATATGCAACTTACGAATGAAGTTTTCCTTAGGATATTAGAAAGATTTTTTCCTCCAATCTCAAATATGTTAGAAACCAAGATCACCTGCATGCAATCACCTGTCACATGCAAAAGACATGCAGAACCAAAGAAGATGTTCTGTAAACCTCAAAGTAAAAATGCATTATTGAGAATCAATTATTACAAAGAGATCAATCCTTATGAAGGAGATCAAGAAACCCTAGTGTGCACACTTAATAATTAATCAATTATTAATGTGCCTAAGTTTAGCTTAAGTACCTAAAGGAATAAGTGACTTAATTAATTAACCAGTATGATATAATTAATTAAGTATAATAACTTATTACTCTAACACGTCGCCTTAAGATGAACTTAGGAAGAAGCTAAAACACTAGAAAAAGATGCATGAAAGAAAATATGGGTCTCGATAACTAGGCCTGATCAGGTACCCATTTACAAATGCAAGAATGAGGTAGAGAAGGAAAACCCAATGGGACAAAACCCCCCTACAATGAGATGACATGCTGCAAAGAAGCACTGGAAGAACACTGTAGAGTAACACTAGAACCGCAATTTGGCAAGCAAGGAAAGATACTTTTGTCTACAAGAAACCATATCAGAATCATAATGATGCAACAGTAGACCCGATGCCACAGAACACTCGAAAACTCCAAACGGGAACAACCCTGGAATCTATGAAGCAGCAGTTGATTATTGAATGAATGTGATACTGAAATGAAGTGCAAAGATGCAAGTTGCATTCTCCCAACTACCAAAACCTCCAAGTAATCTCCAAAACACCCATCAAGATAAATCTGGAATAATGATAAACTTGGGATAGATACAGAAAAAAGTGCATGGACAGCAACATAGAGCTCCTCAATACCTTTCCAACGCCGCAAAGATAGCGAAAATTGGAGATCGTGGCAAAAAGTTATGAGCTCAGAAGCATAAAATAAACATCTGACTTCAAACAAAAATAAATGTATATAAACAGAAAAATATTATAAAATAAACTACACCATAGGAAAGTGCTCGAAACCAACTTTCTGACTATATATCGTTTGCCCGATTTCGATACCGTATGCCCAAGTTATGCGAAAAAGAAAAAAACTGTTCCTTTAGGGCAAATCAGGGTTAGGAGAGGGCAAAGAGGCCATATGGATGATGATGTCATGCTGACGTCAGCACTTCACTGCAAAAAAATTACATCCATCTAGCCATTGCCGCAAAAATTTGGCCCCCCTGCAAAATATTTGGGGCCCCTGGTCACCCATGTGACTGTGGGCGTAGGGTAGGGGGCTGGGGCGGAGCCCTTGCTCCTCCATAGGACCTTGGTGGTAGAGAAGAAGCCTGCACGGGCTGGCCGAGGGCCCCCGGTCCTCCATATGACCAGGGCAAGCCTGTGGGAGCCCGCGGGGGCTAGGCGGGAACCAACGGCGTTTGGGCTGAGCGCCGCCTGGTGGTGGCGGATCGACGGCCGCTTGGTGGCCGCCCGATGGCCGTTAGGTGGCACTGGCCGTTTGAACTATGAGCACCAACCCAACTTCCAAAAAATGCATTTTTTTAAAAAATCGTGCCTCGGGGAGCGTGTTGGGGAGGTCGTACAGCCTCACTGGCAAATGTTTTTCGCCTCAGAAACCAACTGCTCCAAAATCGATGATTTGACAAGCATTTCTAGGGTTTTGGGGTGCTGCGAACATGATGGCAACATCCGTTTGAGCCCAAAGTGTCCCGAAAAATCGGCTACTCCCAGATCTTGCAAAAAAGATGCCTGTGGAAACCCTTGCACTAGAAACTCACTGAAAGGCCATATCTTTAGATCACGAATAGGTAGCCGCAGGTCTGGAGCTCTGGTACCATGTTAGAAACCAAGATCACTTGCATGGAATCACCTGTCACATGCAAAAGACATGCAAAACCAAAGAAGATGTTTTGTAAACCTCAAAGTAAAAATGTATTATTGAGAATCAATTATTACAAAGAGATCAATCCTTATGAAGGAGATCAAGAAACCCTAAAAGGGAAACCCTAGTGTGCACACTTAATAATTAATCAATTATTAATGTGCCTATGTTTAGCTTAATTACCTAAAGGAATAAGTGACTTAATTAATTAACCAGTATAATATAATTAATTAAGTGTAATAACTTATTACTCTTAACAAAATAAATACAAGTTTTTTTTTCTTGTGTTTGAATTGGATGAACATAAATTCTCAAACAATTTTGATAGAGTTTGATGTAAAAATAGGTGCCAAAAATGAGAAACTAATTGCCAATAAATAGATGATAAAGAACCAACTTATGTACCTTAATTAAAATGCCCCTGTGTTGGAAAATAAATGAATCAATTAGTATTTTATTATCTTTCCCCCAAATATGTTCTCCATTCATGACCATTACAAGATTCTTGATTAAAATTAGACAATAAAGTCTCCCCATATGCAAGTTATCATAAATTATCATAGAGTTCAACATTGGTTGTTTGCCACTTGATCATGTAGGTTACCAAATACTCTATATGAAATCCCACACGCCATTTTATATTTTCAACCCATAAAATATGTTTAATATTCTATTCGGTCACAACTAATCACTTGTAAAGGAATAAATCATTTGTCAGCTCAAAATAATTAAATATTAAATAAAATTACTTCTCTTTCTCCTTATCTAATCCCAAAGGAAGATATTAAAATGGGCATTTTTCCATAAAAATAAATAAATTAAAATATGAAATGACACCTACCACTTGACTAGTATGAAGTTTGAATGAAATTGTAGACACTTAAAATTGTCGTAGCTTGCAAACTAGCATTTTGGCACTCATATTCGTCTATTAATTAAGTGATTTAACATTGTTTAATTAATTCATCATCAAACAACATCAAACAGCATTGAACAACATCGAACAACACCGAACAACATCAAAAAACATCAAACAACATTGAACATCATCCCACAACATCCTGTAATGTCTCAAAACATCTCAAAATCATCCCGTAATGTCTCGAAACATCTCATAATCATCTCCTAATGTCTTGAAACATCTCATTATTGTCCCGTAATGTCTCAGAATAACTCTGAACATCTCATAATCATCCTAGAATGACTTAGAATCATCCTAGAATATCTTGGAATCATCCTAGAATGACTCAGAACATCTCAGAATTGTCCCACAACATCTCATAATCATCCCGGAATGAATCACAACATCTCAAAATGATCCCGCAACATCTCATAATCATCCCGAAATGTCCCAAATCATCATACAACATCACACAAACAACATCCCAAAACCCTAATTCTTCTATTTAATTGAATAATTATACAACATTATTTAATTAATTCACTTGTTCATCATTTCTAACAAATTAAATAAATTTCATTTATTTAATAAAGCCCTAAAAACCCTAATTCTGCTATTAATTAAATAAATCAATATTATTTGATTAATTCACGTTTCATAATTTTGACCAATTAAATAAATCACATTTATTTAATGAAGTCATAATCTCACTTTATTTCGTCCTGATTAATTACATAACGTCAATTATTTAATTACGTCACTAAACCACCTTATTCCCCTAAGTTGATTAAATTCTTAAATCATAATAATTTAATTATGACACTTTCCCTCCAAAATTTGAATAATTAAATCAAACTATTCAAATCAATTATCAAAAATCAAATCAAATTAATGCAACTTTGTTTGCAAAATTCAAACTTGATTTGCATGTTCAAATCCAAAAAGGAATTAATTAATTAAATCAATTAATTCATATTCCTCACCCACTTTTTAATTGAGTAAATTATGATTGTTGAATGAGAAATCTAATTTGTTAGCTAATCAATCTAAGTTGTTAACTAATCAATATAAATTGATGACTGGGGAATCTAAGTTATTAACTAATCAATCAAATTCCTAACTAAGCCATCTAAATCCTAACTGATCAATCTAAAATCTTGACTGATCAATTATCTAATCCCTAACTAGCTAATCTATTTCTCAATCACCCAAATTGTGCAATCAACTTTGCACAATCTTCTCATGTCTAAATACTCTCAATACACTCCGACCGTTGATCTAGATATTCTTCAACATGATCTTGATCGTCCATTACAAATCTCATTTTCTATATAATTGTAAGAGAGGGGGACCAGCCACTGCAAGGCCGTAGGTCACAAAAGGCTGAGAGCAATAGGCTGCCCTAACTTACCTCAATTTAAGGGAATCTTAGGATAGGTGGGATCAAAATGATGAGGACTGTGAGGTACTTCAATCACTCTATGAACCTATGAGTTGAAAGGAGACTAGGCGAGTCAATTTTTTAGGTGGAACCCATGTCTCAAATAACTCTCTATTAGAGGATAGAAGCGCGGTTCTGGGATGACAACGTGAAACACTGGTATCTCTCAGGTGCGTTGGCGTCCATATGGGCAGAAACCTAGGGAGACAAGGTTTGACCACTAATAAATGAACTAACAACCTAGTTAATAGCTTCTAAAGGAACAAAATAGTACTATGAAATACAAAACATAAAGATGAAAGTGATGAAGCAAGTATATTACCGCAAGGGTGACGAAGACGATCTCACACAATAGCTTGTTCGCCAACTCGCTCCAAGATATTTGCACCTACATACAGAAGAGAGGGAAAATGTTGGGGGGTTTTTTAGGGGTCTGTCGTTTTGGTGTTTCCACCTCCATGGACAACCAAGTTTGCAACAATATAGAAATGATATGATAAAGAAGGAAATATAAGAAAAGTACACAAAGACACTACAAACCAGTAATATGTCAACGCAACCAAGCAATAAAGAAGATGAGTGAGGAGCTTACCACCTCCACCCAAAGTGCTGAAGGCTAGTGGGGGAAGAAATGAGAGGAACTCAAACCTCTGCTGGAATGGTGTTGTCCTACGCTTGCTCTATTGAAGTGATGGAGTGAAGAAATTGCTGCTATGGAGTGCAAAATGCTACTACAATGCTTGAAGTGAATCCTAGAATGCTTGGAGAGATTGTGTAGAAATCAAATAGCCTCTAAATGAATGAATGAGAGATGAATATGAAGAAAGGAGATGAAGAAACAGCCATATTTGGGTCAGAAAACTAGAGGGAGGCATTACAATTTGACCTCCAATAGGAAGTGTAACACCTTTGTAGACTCCCACCATAGGAATCTGCCAAGTACATAAGCACGCTGCACGGACATCTGCACGCCACACGGGCATCCCTGACAGAAACGCCTCTACCAATGCTTAAAATAGGTGCCAAGTGGATGAAGAAAAATGGGCTTATGTGGAATTAAGCCTCTAAATTTGGTTTTCTAAAGTGGAGACGGGTAAAAGGGGAATTTGCATTAGGGGTGCAAATTTTCTACTATACATTTTGCCCCCACTTTAGCGAGCATGAATACTGATGAGTGCTTTGGTAAAGTAGATCAAAGGAGTAGTAATGTTAGAGATGTATACTTGAATCATCGAGGAAGTAGATCATGGTCTGGCAAACTCGAGAGTGCAGGATGAGAAAAGGACTTCATAGCTTCACAAAACTATGAAGTTGAAGAATGAAAGCACCTTACAAGCCTATAGACCTGCAAGGGAGGTATCCTTCAAGAAATATCACATGAAGGAAACCAGGAAGAGTGCCTTACAGACCCACATACCTACAAGGAAGGGTATCCCCCAAGAACTCTCACATGAGGGAGACCAAGAAAAAGGGGACTCCGCAGAGTCAGAAACGATCCCATTTTTACCCACAAATAGAACATGTTAGGAAGCGCCCACACAAGCCAGTGAACGGACAGTCACACAGACCATCACCAAGTTGGAAGACTTTCAAAGGGGTCCCTTGGGAACCCTTCAAAAGGAAGAGTGGTCCACTCAAGGGATGCGCTATTTAAAAAGTGAAGTCTAGTCAGGCTGCCCCCAAGCTAGATGCAAAGATGTGAAGTAGGTCTATTCAGGATCCCCCTGGGCTAAATGTCAAGATGTGAAACCAGTCTATTTGGGCTACCCCCGAGCTAGACACCATAGAACTTAGTAGAGATAAATTTCTTTGAATGGGTCCCTCAGGACCTGGCGTAAAAAGAGGGTCCACTAGAGGGACACACTATTCAAAAGCTAGTGCCTTCTTTCTCGAATTGATTCATCATCAAGGAATCCATCTGAAAGATGTTCACTTCATCAAAGAATTTGAAAGGAAGGATATGCCCCTATGAGAGGAAAGAAGCGCAATAGATATAACTCAATTATTAATCATATCTATGGGCTTCGGGAAAGGTGAGACATTTAGAATGGATGTCAACAAAATCAGCTCCATCGAAGGAGCAATGAACACCTACACCTTTCTAGGAGCATGTGTGCTCGCAGCAGAAGCCGAAAGTGATATAGAGCTAGTTTGGATAGACATATAAGGGAAGAGAGAGGAGGATGTGGTAGGAGGTTTTGATACAGGTGTAGTCGTCTCCTCTTCTTTCTTCTATAAGGTGGTTTGCTCACCCAGAAGAGCCTTTCGTCGGTGCTTGTGTTCGTGCGCAAGGCAATTTTTGTGACTCTTTGAACCAAAAGATGGATGTTGCAAAGGAACGGGGGGCTCCTGCTCAGCCATGGGAGTGTCCTCCATAGCTGTTTCTAGCTGAGGGACATACTCCTAGATGGGAGTAGGTGGTGCGGGTTTAGAAAGGGCAAGGGGAATCGACTCCAGTGCCTCAGCAGCGAGCCTCTTCCCATTCATTGCTTTAGGAGTAGGAGTGGTAGAAGACTGTGGAGATCGGGACATAGAGGATTCCCCACGTGGGGCTTTCTGTCTACCATACCAAATGGGCCTAGGCTCCGTGGGTAAGACAGGAAGCTCAAACGTGGGATGCTTGGCTTTTAACGAAGCGGGCACCATGGGATTCTCTCACAAATGCGAGACAGAAGTAGATGGTACTAAAATAGAGCAAGAGGAAGCATTGGGCTGAATAGCAGAAGAGGAAGAAGGAGGATCTCATAACTTCTTATCTTCTTCTCTTCTACGTGCCTTGGCGGCATCACTATCAGCTTTCAGGCAAGCCCTATGTGAAACAGCATAAGGCGAAGGAGGGTATCTCACTTTCGGCCTAGAATGTCATTTCTTATAGTTTTGATACATGCGATATAGGAGGTCCTTCCTGGGCAAGAGAGGACTGAAAGGTGTAGGTCAAAATTAATCTTAGGTATAGTTGTCATGTGCAACTGGTGGTCTATAATTGGTGTCATGGAAAATGTGTACTAAACCCCCATGAATTAATTTCAAACACTTACGCACAACTGAGAGAACTACATTCATAGCTACCAGCCAGGGGATGCCTAGCTTCACTCTAAAGAGTTCAAACCTCGGGATGATATCAAACTTAAGATTCACAGACTTAGGTCCAATAAGAACTGATAAGACAATACTTCCTATAGGAGGTATGAAAAGTTCATTGTGTGTGCGGACGGTACTTGAGGTGCATCGTATTGGATCCATTTATAGGAAGTTGATTAACATGATCTCCTCAGTTATGATATTCACTTGAGATGTTAGATCAACGAGAACACCTACTATGGTATTCCCATTTATCCTCGCAGAAATGTAGAGAGGAGATGGTTCCTTATTAAAACCCATCGGAAGGTCCTGTGAAGTGAAGGTTATATCCTTACTACTACTCATAGGCTACATGGGGGGAATAGGTTGATTTAAGACAGAGGCCATCACACACACTAAACAACACTTCCACAGAGCCTCCTAAAGGTTACAAGAAAAGGTAGTGAGCGAATTCAGGTTTTGTTACGCAACACCTTCAGAACCTTCCAACTACACCTACTAGGGGTTGTAGGTTGGGTTGCAAGGCAAAATCCTCATGAGGAAAGCGACTTTCAGTATCACAAAATGGAACCAAAATGGTTCACCTCAGGTTGACCAAAAATGTAAGAGAGGGGGACCAACCACTACAAGGCCCAAGGTCACGATAGGTCAAGAGCAATAGGATACCCTAACTTACCTCAGTTTAAGGGAATGTTAGGATATGCTGGATGAGAATGATGAGGACTGTGAGGTCCTTCAACCACTCTGTAAACCTGTGAGTTAAAAGGAGACTAGGCAAGTTGATTTTTAGGGTCGACTCTATGTCTCAGATAGCTCTTTGTCAAAGGACAAAAGCATAGTTTAGGGATGATAGCACGACACGTTGGCATCTCTCAGGTGCATTGGCATTCGTATGACCATAAAACCAAGGAGACAAGGTTTGACCACTAAGAAATGAACTAACAACCTAGTTAATAGCTTCTAAAGGAACAAAATAGTACTATGAAATACAAAACAAAAAGAGAAAGTGATAAAGTAAGTATATTACTACAAGGGTGATGAAGATGACCTCACACAATAGCTTATTCGCCAGCTCACTCCAAGATATCTCCACCTACACACATAAGAGAGGGAAAATGTTGGGGGGTTGTTTAGGGGTCTACCTCAGTCAGACCCTCATTTTGGTGTTTCCACCTCCATGGATAGCCAAGTTTTCAACAATATAGAAATGATATGATAAAGAAGGAAATACAAGCAAAGTACACAAAGACACTACAAAACAGTAATGTGCCAACTCAACCAAGCAATAGAGAAGATGAGTGAGGAGCTTACCACCTCTTCCCAAAGTGCTCAAGGCTAGTGGGGGAGAAAATGAGAGGAACTCAAGCCTCTGTTACAGTGGTATTGTCCTACGCTTGCTCTATTGAAGTGATGGAGTGAAGAAATTGCTGCTATGGAGTGCAAAATGTTGCTGCAATGCTTGAAGTGAATGCTAGAATGCTTGGAGAGATTGTGTAGAAATCAACTAGCGTCCAAATGAATGAATGGGAGGTGAATATGAAGGAAGGAGATGAAGAAATGACCATATTCGAGTCAGCCAGCTAAAGGGAGGCATTACAATTCAATCTCTAATAGGAAGTGTAATGCCTCTGTAGACTCTAGCCGCAGGAATCTACCAAGGATGTAAGCACGTCGCATGGGCGTCCTCGATAGAAACGCCTCTACCAATGCTCAAAATAGGTGCCAAGTGGATGAAGAATAGAAGGCTTATGTGGAATTAAGCCTCTGAATTTGGTTTTCTAAAGTGGAGAAGGGTAAAAGTGGAATTTGCATTAGGGGTGCAAATACCTTCCTATACAATAACAAACCCCTTTCATCACAAATAAGGATCGGAGAATCAACATCATTTACACAACGAAGTACTGCTGACATTCACAACCACCATTTTTAGTGCTACATACCCCATTTCTTTCATCAACCAACCAAAGCAGTCACTCATCAAGCTTTTACACATGAACTTTGGAGGCTTTGCGGTGATAAGAACAACCCAACATCAAGCGAATACACTCCACTACGGGATGGTAACAGTGTGTTATTTTTTACATTCAATTTTGTAATCGTAGATTCTTTAATGTATGTTCAAATAACTTAGTTTCATTTCGTATGTGTAGGATTAGATCTTAGATTAATATGTTTGATCTTAGTTTAGATTCTTGTTTCAAGCATGTTTGATCTCATTTTTGGTCTAACGTTCCCCCCCTCACACATTACGGCATGCCCGGTGGGACCCTTGTCCCCTCTAACATTTTTTTGAGCTATTTTTGAAGTTGCAGGTCCCAAAAGCACACTTGGCAGAGTTTTCATGCCCTGCCCAGAAAACCTATGCACTTGATTGACAAAATAACCACACAGTTTTGACAAAAACCACACACTCACCATGGGAATGACCCATTTCAAATAGAAATAGCGCAGTTTCTTATTTAAACTTGCTTTTGACAGTGGTAGCATTTGTTGTCAGATTTGAGCATCTGCTTTTGACAAGGCACTTTTTCATTTTTTCTTGAGCATTTTCTCTAAGAACTGAGCAATTGCTCTGACAGATAAGTGCACAGATCCTACACTATTGTAATGAATTTTTCCACTAATGTTTGCTTGTTTTTGAATGTGTAAATAGGTATTAACATATTTGATGCAGGATTCAAGTGACATTAACACATTTATTTGTAGGGGAGACGATTGGTCCAAGGTTTTTAGATCCACAAATGGGTTTTTATTAACTTAGGAACTCTGATTTTGGTCCTTTAAAAATAACAACTCAAACTCACATTTGTTTTTGGTATTGTTAAAATTGAGCCAAATTCATGCTTATTAATTTAGGAACTATTGATTTTGGTGCTCTAAAAAGAACAAACACAAACTCACATTTTGATATTAGTGTTGTTAAAATTGAACCAATTTCATGTTTTCTTAACTTAGGAACTCTCATTTTTCTGCTCATAAAAATAAAAAGAAAAACACTTCAATTTTGGGATGTAAAAATGAACACATTTCATGTTTTCATAATTAGGAGCTTTAATTTTGGTGCATAAAAAGAGTGCAAATGATTTCCATTTTGTTGATGCACACTTGATTTACATTTTTTGACCATGTAAAACCAGGTCTGTTTTCTTAGAAACACTCAAGTTTGGGGCTTAAAATGAACAATTTATTTCTTTTGTAGTGCATCATTGCTATTTTTGACTAATATCCTAAATACTTCCTATTGGTGCAAATAAAAGAGCAATTTGTTTATGTTATTCACATATTTTTGGGGATAACACCACTCGAGGTGTTTAAAAAGAATCAATTTTCTATGGATTGTTTACGGTGCATTTGGTGATTGGAAAGATGAAGTGTTTTATCTGCTGCCCCCATACCTTTTGGTGATCTTGGGTGAGAAAAAGAAGATTTTTGAGCTTTGCACTTTATTTTTCAAGTTCACCTTAAAGAGGGGGCTTCGCTTGAGATACATCCCGCACTGGAGAACTCATTGCAAGGTATCAAAGCATGTTTACTTGCGAGCTATATTAAAGGTTGCAAAATCGTAAGAAAGTAGCTTCAAGTCTTGCTAACAACAGACTACACCTAATCCCACGCCTTAAGTGGAACGAGAATGGTTAAAGAGCCTTAAGTGTCCAGTGGGTGAGTGTCAGATTTCCACGTTCACAGTTATCACTAAGAACCAAATTGTTTAGAGGCCGCCCTATTATCCAAAAACATTCTCTGAAAGTGGTGCATCAGAATTTACTTCTGAGAAGTTACTTTCCATGTTTGACTACAGGCTTGTGCCATAAGTTGCATGTAAAATCATCTCTTCGGAGCATGAGGCAAGCCTACCTAAGAGAATGGTTTCTATCCCCTAGGGTTGTAATTGCTTGTTTATGTTAAACTTGCCAATACATTCAAAATAATTGGACATCAAATTATGTGGTTGATTTAAATAAAAATAACACATTCAAACAAACATTGAACAAGATGGTTGAATCACAAACCCTTTGATTTTGTGCATACTTGTGAAAGAAACCTTATGTTTGCACCCCTTGAAAGTATCTTTCCTTAAAGGTTTCTGAAATTCTAGCTTTTATTTTGGGTTACATTAATCAAGGTAAACATTTGGTAACTATGGATTGGGTGTTGTGATTTCACAACCTAAGTTATAGACATGAAGGTCACATAAGTCCATGCTTGTTGAGCCAGTCCAAGTGTTGTTTTATCACTTTCCATACTTCAAACATGGAGAAAAGTTGAGAGAGAGTTGTTTATAGGATCATTGTTCAAACCAAAACAATTGGAAATCTAGAAGGTCACATAGTCCCACATCCATTATTTCCATCCTACCTATTTGAAATCAAAATCAAACAAACCATTGGGGTCATTCCTCCACTCAGTTGTCTATGATATCAATAGTTACTTGGGACTTGTAGATAGTACAAGTAATCTTTTCCGCAACATATCCTCTTGATAAGGAAGTGGAATATGGACCCTAGTTCTTCAACATTTTTATTTCCAAAAAGTAGTACCATTCCAAAACAACACTCAAACCCTAGGGTCTTGAGCTTCACAACAACCATCCCATAACATCATCAAACTTTATGACCATTTGGTGACCAACTGCTCCAGTTCAACAACCAAACCTTGTAGCACTGATCCTTCAACCTAGTCTCACTTACATTGAAGGTGAAAAAATTGACATTATAAGCAACCTAAGAACCTTCATTTTTTAGAAGAACGGAACACCCTACCAGTTTCTCACCACATCAATTGTCTTAAACGAAGAAGAAGAGAAATCTGACATAGCAGCAGGAAGACCTATACTACCACCACCCATGTGGCAATAAATATCCCCTTCATGATCTCATGTAAGGTCAAGATCCCTAAGGTAAAGTCAACAGGTCATCATTTCATACTTTGGCATCTTTGTCCAAAAGCTCTCAAGAAACACCTTTGGGAAACTAGGTTGGTATACAACTTTTACATACATGCTTCAAGGAACAATCTAAACTTGTATTCCTTTTACTACTGTCAGAATCTTGGTTTGTTCCAATAGTTCCAATATCTCACATAATTTGTATCCTATCATTTAGGACAACATTAGGTCTTTAGGATTTGAGTCATACTAGAGAGTACACCACTCTCCCATAGGGGACCCAAGTTGTTTATGACAACCACGAGATCACAACATAGGAAGAAAATGGAAGCAAGCAAGAACAACACCAACACCCCAACAAACACCACAAACAACAGAAGCAACCCATGAGGATATAAACCAAGTGACCTTATGATAGGGTATTGAGTATCAAAGCATCCCCAAAACATGTCGATCTATTACCCAAATCACTCTTATCAAGGGTCACAACATCAAATAGGGCCACAACATCAAGGGTTTCAAAACCCCATCAAGTAATAAGTCCAAAAAATCTAATCGCCCTAAATAAAATTCAGAGAGATCTTGAGGAACTTAAACGAAATTGAAATCTGACATATCATCGATGCCATATGCAAAGTTGAAAGATTACATATCCACAACAAATAGACATCATTCCATAAATACCTCAATATCCACATAAACAACACTTCCAATATCAGCAGTATCAAGAAGTTTTTCAACACCAAGGTGTATCTCAAACGCAATATCAAAATTTACCTTAGCCACAGTATCAAGAAGTTCCGCAACACCCAGGTTTAACTCAAGTGCAATATCAAAATATACCTCAAACATAGTATCAAGGAGTTTCGCAAAATCAAGAGCAAAATAGTCAAGAAGAGCCAGAGAGGAAAAATTATGAAACAAGAAGGAAATTCACCCCTTTAGGAGAGACTTTAGAGGTAATCATGCATGAACTAGTACAACATGAACTTATAAAAATCAACAATAGTCCAACTTATGGGGAACCAAGCTTTAAACTCCCTTGGTATAACCAGTATGAAGGATGTGAGTTCCACAAAATCAAGGGTCATAGAATGAACAGATGCACAAAACTCCAACATCTCATCCAAGACCTTATTGATCAAGGAGAAAAAACTATTAAAAATGGCATTCAACATCCATCTACCAATGAGAAAAATTATAATGTCTCAACCTCAAAAGTTGAAAGCAACGATCAAGAGCTATCTATCATTGATTACATTGACAATGTTACTACATCATCCAGTAAGCAAGAGGACATACATCAAGAATTTAATCGCAAGCATGATCGAAATCAATCACCCAATTCTAGCAATGATTCAATCCAAGATATATTGGCATCATCCATCCTCATGGAAGTACATATTGATGATCAAGAGACTCTTGATCCAACACCTATACCCAATGCAAAAGATCTAAGCCAAGAGTCATTACCTATATGTCCACATTTTTAGGAAAGCCAAGGATCCTTTACAAGCAATCCCTTCTTTGAAATTGATCCATGTCAAGAATGTGATCTAAAGCATGTCAAAGATAATACCACACAAAATAAAGATCAAGAAACCTTACCATCAAAATACTACAATGAGTTGGTAGATATCTTCCAAGACATACAAGGTTTTCCAAAAGAAAAACAAATCCATATATTGAGCACACATACATCTACCCATGAGATGCTTACTCCTAATGGACATGTAGATGATCTTCATCTAAGACAAGAGTCCCATACTCTTGATATCATTACCAAAGAACAAGAGTCTCCTACTTTTAACATTTGTACACAAGACCAAGACATAGCAAAAGCTATAGACATTTTAGAAAGGGATCATGAAGAAGACTCATACATAAGTTGTGAATCAGAAACATCCCGTGGAGACATATCAAAAATAGATAATAAAGAAGACTTATATATAAGTTGTGAATAAAAAACATCCTATGAAGACATATCAAAAATGAATCATGAGGAAGACTTTTGTGTGGATAGTAAATTAGAAACACCTCTTGAAGAAGCATTAAAATCTAATATTTTACAAGATCAGGCCAAAGATATCAATTAGGAAGGTATCCCACATTTGAAGGAGCCTATCAGTGAGGAAGCTACCATATTTAAAGATCCATAGTAGAGCAAAGAAAGATTAGCACCTTGTTTCCAAGGTGAGACATATCCATTTGCAAATAAACTCTCTCAACGGATTCAATATCAAGACAGAGGATTAGGCCTACATGAACAAGGTATCCTAGAACTAGTGCAAATTATTGGTAATCCTAAGCATCAAGGTCTTGGTTATTCAAGGGAATCTAAACATATCAGTGATACCTCCATAATACAGGGGCGACTTTATCTAATGCAAGCATCGATATAAAGAGCACGAAGAGTATGCATGATTAAATTTCTACCAACGCTACAACTAGTCATATCATGAATTTTCATCCAGCCACATTTCCACCCTCTCATTGGGACTGACAACAAGAGAAAAAGATATATCAAAGAAAGAAATAATTTATTGAAGAAAAAGAATCAAGCAAGAAAATCATCCCTATCAAACTCCATTAGTCAAAGAAACTATGGGGCAAAATAAAAAAGGGAAGTTCATCCAACAAAGATGTCCAACAATGCAAAAGAAATATTCAAGAGTGACTTACAAGGTATATCAAGATGTTGGTCCCAATCAAATCTCCATATCCACCCATCATTGCTCATCATCCCAAGTTTAGAGAGTCAAAGGTTCCAAACTGTCGACCAATCCATCTAAATATCATATCCCTCAACGCATTTTTCCATCCATGATATCCAAATCTCATATTGACCATGTGTTGGGAACAAATATTTATCATAAGGAATCTAAGGGAACTCTCTCGTGATGTGTGCATCAATGTAAGGTTAACTTTGGTATCAACAAGGAAGATAAGAATTATCAGGGGTTACATTCAAGTTCTCGTATCCTAGCAAAATAACTCCTTCATACAGGATATCATCGACACGCCATGACAGAAACAACAACCATGTCAGTAGCAACATTGTCTACATCAACACCAATAGGTGGTTCATCATGAGAAAAAAAGTGTCACTATGATGAAAACCAGGTAAATAAGCATTTTGTGTGACATCAATTTTTTTTAAAAAATACAAAAAAAGAAAAAAAATCAAGAAAAATAGTTAAGAAAAAAATTGTCCTCTAGTGAAAACCACTATGGTGGCGCTTTGGAAAAGTACCATGGTGGAAACCTGGAAAATAAGTGTCATGTGTATAATTGAGCATCCACATGCACCATTTTGGGTGGAAGCATCTTAGCTTATCCATAATGAACCCAAGCCATTATTTCCAAAATCCAACATATCTTGATCTTGACAAATGTTTGATATACATTTTACACTTACTTATGGAAAACCTCTTGACATGGTTCATTATCATTGATCCTATCCTATCCAACATTATCTGAGCAATAAAGGCATTGTCCAAAGAGGCATACTTTATCCCAACATGTTAACCTATCACAAGATAAGCCATCACCTACATTGCTAGACACTGGGGGAAAATGCTTGCATCTTGCTTCAGAATGAATCTTGATATATGTCTTCTAGCTCACATTGTGATCTAGGAATTTATCCAAACAACAAGATATAGCATCAAAAAACTATCAGGGTAACCTTTGAAACAATTCATCCCATCAACAAGGTATACCACCAATGCACTATCAAGGTAACCTTTGAAACAGTTTGTCCCAACAACAAGGTGTACCAGCAACACACTACCAAGGTAACCTTCAAAGATGAAAACAACATGGATTATTCCTTCACTTAACACTTCTAATATATCAACAGTTTCTTGAACCCCACAGCAGTTCAAGTAAGCTTTTCCACAACATATCCTCTAGAAAAACAAGGTGAAGTATCAATCCAAGTTTTCAACATCTTACACCCTAGGAAAAAGGGTAAAAATCGAAAAAAAAATCAAAATTATCAAAACATCTGAAAAACATAAAAAATAAAACAACATCGTTGGATTATTTCTTCACTCAAACAGTCTAAGATATCAACATTTTCTTGAACCCCACAACTATTTCAAGTAGATTTTCCACAAAATATCCTCTACACATGGAAGTGGAATATCAATCCAAGTATTGTTTATCCAAAAACAATTTATGCTTTGAGTGAAATGGCCAAACTACATGGTCTTTGTGTGTATAGCATAGGCAAGGCTTATCATCCCCTAAGGCCTTAGTTCAGTCCCCTTAGGTTTCTATTAGGCTTTCTTCCAAAATAGTCAAAAATACAAAATCCAAAAAAATCTGAAATCCAAAAAAATCTGAAATCCAAAAAGCATTCACAAAATAGAAAAACCCACGAAATTGATAATAGGATCAAATAGGTATCAAGTTCATCTCTCCCTTAGATGTAGTGGTTTGAGGACTCCCTGCAATCATTTTAACCCATGATGTTTGGGTTTTATTCTGAACATGTCAAGCAACAAAAAATGACACAAAACACAACGACAAATGACATTTAGGATGACAACAAGCAAATGCTAACAGGGTTTAAATGAAACAAAGGAAAATGAAAGCTCATGACACCAATGGAAAATTTAACTATACAAAAATTGAAAACCACCTACAACATTGCAAAGATCATGAAATTCTACCCCACCAAGTCATAGAGCAAGCAAAAGTGAAGGTTTAAGGCAAGTGTGAGCTTTTAGGTCAAGGGCGAGGAAACAGGGGTGAGCTTTTAGGTCAAATGTGAGCTTTTATGTCAAGGGTGAGGTTCTTAGTCAATTGCAAGCTTTTAGGTCAAGTGCATGAAACAAGGGTGAAGTTCTCAATTAGGTGTGAGGTTTTATGGTAGGTGCGAGGTTTTAAGTGTCAAGTGCAAGGTTCTAATCTAGAAAAGGCAAGGCAAATGATGCAGATGCTCAGAAATCACCAAAAATTCACTATTGACTCAAGAAATAGTGTACATGCAATACGAGAACGTAACAAGACAAAAATGAGAAGCGACAAGGTGCATGTTGAGACACTGATTCCTACAGGACATACAAACTCTTGAAATGTATCCACATAATATGAGGCTCAGCAAATCCTTGCCATAGCTCCTCGACAATCGACAAAACAAAAACAAACATTTAAATATCTTGAAAACACAACAAAAACAACAACAAATAAACATCGAAAAGCACAAAAAACATTTGAAAAAGCTCAAAAATCCTATTTATGCCATCACCTATCTGCAATAAAGGTTCATCCATAATAAATAGATCGTCACACTCACCCTTTGACAAAATAGACAAATAAACAAAGCAAACATCAAAAGCTAGAACTTTCAAACAAACAATCGCAAAGATTTGAATGCAGGAAGACAAAAACAAAGACAAGTATAACTTCCTATTTATTGAAAATTCCCAACAACATCCTAAGATATGTCTTAACGGATCCATTCCTACGATAGACATGATCAACACCGGATAATAGTCCCATAACAGATAGAGCAAGTGATACAACAACATTGCTTTTATCTTTTTGTAGTCTTATCTTTTCGATTTACATTATTGACTCATTCTCAAGATCTCTTGAGGATGTCCATAAGGATTTAGAGAGGAAGGAATGAGGGCAATTGAGTATCATTTTAGTTTGTTGTTTGTTGGATATTTTTGTTAAACTACCATGGCGAATACTTGCTCAAATGTTCTATGTGTGGAAGTAATTTTGAATCATTTCGTATAGCAGTGGCATGTTAGGTCATTAATACCTCTTCTATTACTAGTCTGACATGTTTTAAAGTTTCTCACCCATACACTCTATAGGGTTTCCATATGTCTGGTATGAGAAAATTACTCCTTGTTTGTAGAGTCAAAGTCCATGCAATGGATACAAAGTCACCTTGGTCATTAATACCCCGATGCATTGTATCTGATTGCTACATCAAACAAGATTGTTCAAACTGTGAAGCCTCCATGCAAAGAAAAAACAACTCATCAATGACTAACAACATCAACTATTTTTCACTTCTTATTAACATTTTATTGTTATCAACATTTATTCTATCAGTCCTTGCACTTAATGCATCACATCAGCTTATCAAAAAATTTGGTTCATTATTCAAAATTTTCACCAAATTTCCCAAGGGGACACCATCCTTGTTATCCTTTTTGGGGCATACTCAGGAAAATATTACACCTAGGACATACCGGGGCAATGTTCTTTGAAATAAAGCAACCAATACTTTATCTCAAAGAGGGGCAAAACGTAGACACCTAAAAATGTCCTAGCTTGCAAACCAGCTTTTTGGCACTGATATTTGTCTATTAATTAAGTGATTTAACATTGTTTAATTAATTCATCATCAAACAACATCAAAAAACATTGAACATCATCCCACAACATCCTATAATGTCTCGAAACATCTCAGAATCATCCTGTAATGTCTCAAAACATATCGAAATCATCCCATAATGTCTCATAATATCTTAGAATAATCTCGTAATGTCTCAGAACACCTCAGAATGACTCGAAACATCTTGGAATCATCCCAAAATGACTCGAAACATCTCAAAATCATCTCAGAATGACTCAGAACATCTCAAAATCATCTTGCAATGTCTTAGAATCATCCCAAAACATCCCAAATCATCATACAACATCACACAAACAACAACCTAAAACCTTAATTCTGCTATTTAATTGAATAATACAACATTATTTAATTAATTCACTTTTCCATCATTTCTGACAAATTAAATAAATCATTTATTTAATAAAGCCCTAAAAACCCTAATTCTACTATTAATTAAATAAAACAACATTAATTGATTAATTCACATTTCATCATTTCTACTAATTAAATAAATCACATTTATTTAATGAAGTCCTAATCTCACTTTATTTCATCTTGATTAATTAAATAACGTCAATTATTTAATTATGTCACTAAATCACCTTATTCCCCTAAGTTGATTAAATTATTAAATCATAATAATTTAATTACGACACTTTCCCTCCAAAGTTTGAATAATTAAATCAAACTATTCAAATCAATTATCAAAAATCAAATCAAACTAATGCAACTTTATTTGCAAAATTCAAACTTGATTTACACGTTCAACTCCAAAAAAGAATTAATTAATTAAATCAATTAATTCATATTCCTCACCCACTTTTTGATTGAGTAAATTATGATTTTTGATTGAGCAATCTAATTTGTTAGCTAATAAATCTAAGTTGTTAACTAATCAATCTAAATTGTTGACTGAGCAATCTATGTTGTTAACTAATTAATCAAATTCCTAACTAAGCCATTAATTTCCTAACAAAGTCATCTAAATCCTAATTGATCAATCTAAAATCTTGACTGATCAATCTAATCCCTAACTGGCCAATCTATTTCTCAATCACCTAAATTGTGTAATCAACTTTGCACAATCTTCTCATGTCTAAATCCTCTCAACACACTCTGACCATTGATCTCGATATTCTTCAACACGATCTTGATCGTCCATTAAAAATATCATTTTCTATATAACAAACCCCTTTCATTACAAATAAGGATTAGAGAATCAACATCATTTGCACAACGAAGTACTACTAACATTCAAAACCACCATTGTTAGTGCTTCATACCTCATTTCTTCGATCAACCAACCAAAGCAGTCACTCATCAATATTTTTCACACAAACTTTGGAGGCTTTGTGGTGATAAGAACAACCTAACATCAAGAGAATACACTCCACAATGGGATGGTAACATTGTGTTATTTTGTACATTTAATTTTGTAATTGTAGATTCTTTAATGTATGTTCAAATAGCTTAGTTTCATTTTGTATGTGTAGGATTAGATCTTAGATTAATATGTTTGATCTTAGTTTATTTTCTTGATTCAAGCATGTTTGATCTCGTTTTCGATCTAACGTCCTCCCCCTCACACAAAAATATGTGCAATTATGGTGAGATCTAGCGCCAAAAAATAGTCACACTACCGTAAAACATCTAGAAAGCTTGAAAATGCCTATAAAAAAATAAATATATTACAAGATTTTTTTTTGTTTGATGTAAAATTTCTCTTACACTCTAGGTAACTAAAAATTAAGCCTCTTATTTTATCTCAAATTGATGGAAACAAATATAATTCACCTTATTTGTAGGCATCTATGTTAAATCTTCAATAATTCTTCCTTCCACTTTATCAAATATTATTCATGTACTTTTTATTTCTAGTGCTTCTAACTCAACTATCAAGTATTTATTTAATTTCTTTTATTTGTAGTTTGAGCATCTAACTTCTCCAATATATCTTTGTGTTATTCTCTTCTTACTAATCTTCATGATATTCATATAGATTTAAAATGTTAAACACTGATGATTTACCAAGATATTTTGATAACTCTACTTTATATGAATTTATTGAATCAAGTTTCTTTATGATTTTATAAGGACCAAACTTCTTCATTTTCAACTTAGTATATGTTTCCTATGGAAATATTTTCTTTCTTTGATAACCATTAATTCATCACCTACCACATACTCTTTATATATACTCTTTTTGTTGCATGTTATTTATACCTGTTGTCAATCAGGATGCACCCTAGCTAAGATTTGACTTAACTATCCTATTGAAACATGGAAATGTTCTCAAGTTGTGGGTAACTTATGGTGAGAACGAATCTCCAGAGCAAGTTGGTTCCCCTGGTAGATCACCTAAACTAAGACCTTTCTGAAGAAAAGGGAGAAGGAAAACTTGAAATGAAATTCTAAATCTAATGGGTGATGCACCAAAACTTTAACTTATTTAATAATTTCACTCACAAATAGTTCTCAAAACACTAACTTTCACAACCTCACATGTACATACAACACGAAATTGATTTGCATGAAGGTTCTAAATCAAACACAACATGCAACCTGCATCATATGAACTTTTTGCACCCACACTTGCAATAATAGGACATAAAAATGATTCAAAAGTTGGAATCACAATGACAACATCAAACGATTTCTGCAAAATGAGACAAAAATTGAGATAGGAATGCTCTCTTGCTTTTATTGAACTGAAGGAGTATGCAAATATGATAATCTGAGTACAAATATCAAGCTTACAAAGCTCTCTTCCAATGAACAAGAGAGTGAGAAGCAAATTTGAACTCCATTCTAATTGCTAACTAATGAGAAAAAACTGAGTTTTTCTCCAGTATATGCCTCCAAAGTGTCTCCAAGAGTGAGAATGGAAAAATTTGATTGAACTGATCTCCAGAATAGAAATTTTAATGTGATTTTCGAGCTCCAAAGAAAATCCTAAAAAATAGTGCCCAAACTACCTCAAAACTGAGTGAAAAAGATGGAAAGTTTCTATCTCAAGTGGGTCGACCCAGAAAAGACTCAAAATCAAGCCTAAACTAACTAAAAACTGAAATATAAACTTCAGTTTGTCTACTTTTTCCTATTTTGCACCAAAAGACTCAAACTCAGAAAAGATAGTTCCCACTTAACCCTGCTTTATTCCACTACATTTAGATAACAATTATTAAAGCAATTTATAGGAATATTGCTTTTAATAATGTTTCACAATTTCCTACTTTCCATCTTACAAAAGAAAAAGACTTGGATTTGACTTGATTTTCGTAATTACACAAGGCAAATATAGTTTTGATGAATTTAATAAAATCAAGGTAAATATTCCAAGGCTCCCATGTTATTTGATTTTCTCCAAAAATCAAGAAATAACTAAGGCACATATCACATGATTTCTTCAAAATCATAAAAAAAATATATCTAAGGCACAAAGTAGCCTAAGTGAGCAAGATATATGCAAAGCAAGACTTTAATACCATGAAGGTATTAGTAGAGACATAAAAAATTTAAATCAAAGTGTGAAAAATCCAAGGCCAAATTAGGGAAAAAGAAAACCCTAAACACAAAACCATCGAATCCCTAACTTTTTTCATTCATTTTTTCTTTGATTTTTGGAGAACTCCTTGGCTACCACCATTAGGGTTTGAGCTCGAACTTGTCCATTATCTGTTGCTTTCATAGAGTCTCCTCTTTGGGAAATTGTATGGTGTCTCTATTTTTACAAAATATGCAAAAATTCCTTCCTTATCTCCATTTTGAGTGCATTAGACGGGTTCTTTGGCCATGGCCTATATCTTTTTTTGATGCATTTTTACATACACATTTTGTCGATGCTTTACTTTTGTGCTTTGTGGCCAAACTTGAGGACCTTCTAAAGCTTGTATGGACACTTGAAAGGTGGTTTTTATGTTGCAAAAGCCTAAAACTTCTTTAAGGTCGAGGCTAAGCACTTCTCTACACCTTCATTTTTAAAATCTTCCTTCATTCGAACAAAAAAACGGAAGCCCTCTTTTATTTCCTATATATACTTCAATTCAAATCAATGAGAGGCCCTATTTATCTCCATATTTGATGCTTTCTTTGGAAAAGAATGCAAAATTTATGTTTATTTCTTCTCTTGAAGGTCACAGCCTTTTCAAACCCTAATCCATTTTTGCCTTGCAGAGCTTTGTGAATACCTTAAATGTTTCTATATGCAAAGATTCAGGCCTTCTACTTCAGATGTAAGCATTTCCATCTGGGTTTTGATAATAACCAAAGATTTTTTTCTTCACTTGTAGGTCATGGCCTTGAAGTTCCTTTGTATTTATTTATGTAGCATGATTTCAACCTTCTTTATTTCTGTAGAAACCCTCATCTTGAGCATGGTCGATTGGGTTTTAGTAATACTTGAAGATTCCCCACTTTGCTTCTACATTCAGCTTTTGAGCCTCCAGGTCATGCCTAGAACAATGTGACCTGAACAATATGAAACTTCCATGCTCCTTCAAAACTCTTGCTATTGTATTTTGCATTTCCATTCTATGAAGAGGCAAAAGGAGGTTCTTTTCTTTACCTTTTAGGCATCAATAATTTTGTGGGTCCACATTCACCATTCTATTTTTTCCCATTTTTACAAACCCATCACTCTATGAGAAGGACCAAACTCTCATTGTGGCATATGTTTTCTCTTACCATAGCTGTAAAATGTATACACAACCCACTTATTATTTGTTTGCATTTTTGGTACAAGAAGTAGGTTATGAGGCTTCCCATTGTAGGTTGTAGTTCATTATACATTCTGAAAATATGCATACAACACTACCATCTTATCTTTACTTTGACTCTTTAGATGTAAAATACATGATTGAAAACCCTCCTTTCATGAAGAAATGAAACTAGTCAGGATGTTGTAGCAGTGATCTAAATATGATGCCTTTATTTTGCCTTAATAATGATGTCCATACATTACAAAAGTCATGCTTTCTTTCAAATCTTTTGCATATACAGATTCATGATGATCTCCAAACATTTCCTAGATTGTTGAAGATTAATCCTCGTCTTTTGTGTTATGGCTTTAGCCATTCTAATTTATTGTTGTTGCTCACTTTCTTGTAACTATTCACTTTCAATTCCTTTTCACTCCCTTCATTCTTTTAGAGAACATATGATTGTTTCCCCATCATAAACATTGTAATCCTTTCCAATGAGAGCTTGATTACTACTTTTAACACCCCATGAAAATGCACTCTTTGCTACCCCTTACATGTGAGCATTGTTTGTGTCATTCATTAACTCTTCATGGTTGTCCCTTCAATGTATACACTCCAAACAACATGAACAATAGGAAATATTGATGTATGGCAGCAATATATAATAACAACACTATGAAAATAAAAAATGACAACATAACATGTCTGTGAACAAAAATCCTTCAATAGAAAAGTGATGCATTTTATTTTGTTTTGCACTTCATTTAAGAACTCGAATGAGCTCATTGCTCCATTGTGATTTTCACTTCATTGTACTCTAAATTGATTGTCATGAATGAGTAATGAATCTATTACTCTTGCAGTCACTTTATGAAATACTCCTTCAACTGAAAATATTTTATTTGAGCAATATGAATGTGTATTCCTATCCCATTCCCCTCTTGAAATTTAGGGGTAGCATGTTTGGCTCAACCCTTGTGGGAGCCCATTTTTGCACCACATGCTATGAATTCTTGAGAAATGAATCAACAACATGATTTATCCTATACCTGCACAGTGAACAAACCTAGTAGATAAAAAAATAGTGAAGCTCAATGCTCCTATAATGCTTTATTTTTAGACTCTCTTGTATATATCTGATGCTCGCTCAACTGAATCAATGCATCATAGACATGTACTATATTTCTATTGATAGGACATATGTTGAGATTCATTTCCAAAGCTCTAACCACCCTTTCCATCATGATGCAGGTTCATTTAGAAGACCATGAGCAAGGAGGAGCAAGCAACAATGAAGAACAACACAAGATTCCAATAGGCAATGATGGAATCATGCGTTCTTTTCATTACTTTATCTTCAGATGCATAGTATATCCCTTATGTTGCATTGGTTCATCTAGTCCCATGGCTTGTGTGGGAAATTTGATTACTCCTTTCTTTCTAATGAATATAAATGCAACAATTGTGCCATTTTGTGTATATTTCATTTGCAAAATGAATGGAACATTATGAACTGAATGAAATCAATAATCTTATGCTCTTTATGTACTTTCCTTTATGTTGCAAAATACTAAATGATAAAATTGAACTCAATGTTTTTCAAGCACCTTAAAATATGCAATGGTTAAGCATAGCAAAAATGTGTTAGAGTATTCCTCACCTTAAATATAATGAAACTATTTCAACTCTACCAATTTGAGATGTAGGTGAAAAATTGGTAACATTTCTAGTGATTTTTGCTAAATTCTTGCCAGCTAAGCATATATACTAGTTGCCTTAAACAATTCATTGGGCATGGAGTCAAATCTTCCCCTTTTGAAACTCAGAAAAACATTGAAAGCCAATCTATAAATACTCCAAACAGCAGTAGAATGACAAACATGACCAAACTGAAATCAAACTAAAAGGCCTTGGTGGCCAACAAACATGTGTAGCAGCACTTAGGGAAATAAAACAACTGAAATAGATGTTCCTTAAGCACTTATTAGCATAAAATGATAACTCTAACCTACACTAACCAACAAAAATTTTACTCAGACAAAACCATTAACTTGTTTTGAAAAATAAATCCCTCTCCTAACCAATAGAGAATGTTGTGCATGCTTATGAACTGGTAATAAGAGGTGAGAAACAAGAATACATCCCACAAATTTTTGTATATCAACCTAAATATTACAACCAAAGGTATAGACCCATTGATTCTATTCAAACATACCTCCAGTTTGCCATGAATGGGTAAGTTGGATATGTTGCTCCTCAGTTGCAATCTTATTCTCAGGTGCACTAAAATCATGTTGGATCTTGCTAACATCCCTAGCTAGATCTCTGATGGGGTAGCCTCTCAAAATCTTTAGAATAGAGAGAAGACAACTTGAATGGTTATAAACAACAACATCACCTTCACCTTGCATGATAGTTTTCCATGTTGACTCCTCCTCCATGGTCAATGGACCATCCTCTTCCGTTAGGGTAGCTAATAACTCATCAAACCTATCAGCTCTTGGAAGGCTATTAGGAATAGCTGGACCGGGCTCAAAATCCTCATTATCACTCAAGGAGATGCACTTAAAATCAAGATTTTCTTCTTCAATGAAGGAAGGAAAATGTTCAAACCATGAGGTAGCCTCCTCCAACAAACTTTCAATTGAAACAATAGCCTCAAGCTCCTCCAACAGTCAAGGTCATGTTGTTGATTAGGTTGTTCTATAACCAATGGCTCATTTGTGAATACAACCACCTCGACCCCTTGCTCTTGTTGCTCAAGATAACCCTCCTCCAAATATGTTGGAATAACATATAAGCGTGAGCAGAAGAGCTCAATTTCAGCTTGAAACAGATCCTCCTCAAGCTCTAAATCATTCAACTCGGGGTTGCTATCATGTATCTTCTCATGGTAGCTCATCAATATTTTTAGGCTCCTCAAGAGGTTCGCACTTGCACTCCTCAATCAACAGTTTATCACATTCTTTGACCTCTTCATGCTATTCAAAAATAGCATTTTCATCATCATTCTTAATTAAAGTAGGTAACTCATTAAACCAAACTGCAGAGTTATCCTCTTGATCATCCTTCTTTACCTCTCCATCCTTTGTCCTGATTGATCTATTAAAATAGATTGATCATTTCCAATCGAACTAGGAAGTTCATTAGTATAAATAAACAAAGACTCATCTTGAGAAATCTTTTCCTACTCAATCTTTTGCTACTCTAAGCAGTAATCCTCTAAGGTTGAACAAAATGTATTTATATTTCTAAGCTTCTCCATGAGGAGTAAGAAATCTTGATCAATGGATTCACCCTTGGATCTATCAGGTGGGGAAACTTGGGAAGCTTCTTGGACTTCTTGAAAAGAAAGATGTTGTTCAAGGGTCTGCCTTGTAGCTATACTAGGCTCAACCTGATTATTTTCCTCAATTTGTGAAGGATGAAGGCTTCAAAAACTTGGTATTTAAAGATTAAGAGGTCTTCTTGAGAGATTAAGGACTTTATCCTACCTAAAACTTGGAATCGCAACTTTAGGAATATTAAGAGGCTCATTTTTTCTAAAACTTGGAATCTTATACTTACAAACCTCCTCTTGAGCAAGCTGCTCTAGAACTATAGGAGCTACTTGGACCTCCTTCTTTTAAACTGAGCATGCAAAGGCTTCATATTCTCCTCAAATTGTATCCTTTGTGTCTCTAACTCTTTCTCATAGAGATAGGCTTGATAAGCCATCTCTTCCTGTTGTTGATTGTACTTGTGTTGCCTCTTGATCTCCTCTACCTGCTTTGTGAAATCAAGCAACATAACCTTCATGCTTGCAATATCCTCCTTTTCAATTTATTGGAGCTTGTTTTGAGCATATGAAGGGTGATATGGAGGTTGAGCAGGGGTGGGTGGGTGGTAATTATATTGGGCATGCTAGCTTTGAAAAGCCATGGAATTGAAACTAGCAGCATGATTGGCCTGATATGACTGATGATGAAGTGGATAAGAATATTTTTCATGATATGATGGATGATAAGACATATCTCAATGAAACATAGGCATATTCATTCATTCACAAGATAGAAAACAACAACAATCAGATTTTTGAAATAAACAAGCACTTGATCATACTAAAACCAGTAATTTAAGCTCGAAATCGCCAGGTATAAACTTAAAACCTCTAAAGGCTAGAAATATTGTTGCATATCCCAAAACAACAACTTGAAACTTTGAAAACTTTCTCTGAAATAAGTTTCAGAGTTCCACCGAGCGTGCCAAAAACTGTTGTCAATCAGGATTGCACCCTAGCTAATATTTCACTTAACTAACCTATTGAAACATGGAAATGTTCTCAAGTTGTGGGTAACTTATGGTGAGAACGAATCTCCAGAGTGGTTTGGTTCCCTTGGTAGATCACCTAAACTAATACCTTTATGAGGAAAAGGGAGAATTAAAACTTCAAATGAAATCCTAAATCTAATGGGTGATGCACCAGAACTTTAACTTATTTAATAATTCAACTCACAAATAGTTATCAACACTAACTTTCACAACCTCACATACATACAACAAAAAATTGATTTGCATGAAGATTTAAAATCAAACACAACATGCAACCTACATCATATGAACTTTCTGCACCCACACTTGCAATAATAGGACATAAAAATGATTCAAAAGTTGGAATCACAATGACAACATCAAACTATTTTTGTAAAATGAGACAAAAATTGAGATAAGAATTCTCTGCTACTTTTATTGAGCTGAAGGAGTATGCAAATATGATAACTTGAGTACAAACATCAAGCTTAAAAAGCTCTCTTCCAATGAACAAGAGAGTGAGAAGGAAATCTGAACTCCATTCAAATTGCTAACTAATGAGAAAAACTAATTTTTTCTCCAATATATGCCTCCAAAGTTTCTCCAAGACTAAGAATGGAAAAATCTGTCTGAACTGATCTCTAGAATAAAAATAAAATGTGATTTTTGAGATCCAAAGAAAAGCCTAAAAAAATAGTGCCCAAACTACCTTAGAATTGAGTGAAAAAGATGGAAAGTTTCTATCTCAAGTGGGTCGACCCAAAAAAGACTCAAAATCAAGCCTAAATTGACTAAAAACTGAAATATGAACTTCAGTTTGTCTATTTTTTCCTATTTTGCACCAAAAGACTCGAACTCAGAAAAAAAAGTTCCCACTTAACATTGCTTTATTCCATTGCATTTAGATAACAATTATTAAAGAAATTTATAGGAATATAGCTTTTAATAATATTTTATAATTTCACAATTTCCATTTTACAACAGAAAAAGACTTGGATTTGACTTGATTTTCACAATTACACAAGGCAGATAGAGTTTTGATGATTTGCAAAAAATCAAGGTAAATATTCCAAAGCTCCCATGTTATTTGATTTTCTCCAAAAATGAAGAAATCACTAAGGCACGTATCACACGATTTCTTCAAAATCATAAAAAAATATCTAAGGCACAAAGCAGCCTAGGTGAGCAAGATATATGCAAAGAAAGACTTTAATACCATGAAGGTATTAGTAGAGACATAAAAAATTTAAATCAAAGTGGAAAAATACCAAGGAATAATTAGGGAAAAAGAAAATCCTAATCACAAAACCATCGAATCCCTAAGTTTTCTCATTCATTTTTGCTTTGATTTTTGGAGAAATCCTTGCCACCACCATTAGGGTTTGAGCTTGAACTTGTCCATTTTCTATTGCTTTCATGGAGTCTCCTCTTCAGGAAATTATATGGTGAGTCTCTCTTTTTACAAAATATGCAAAAATTCCTTCCTTATCTCCATTTTGAATGCATTAGTAGGGTTCTTTGGTCACGACCTATATAATTTTTTGATTCATTTTTATCTTCACATTTTGTCAATGCTTTACTTCTGTGTTTTGTGGCCAAACTTGAGGACCTTCTGAAGCTTGTATAGATGCTTGAAAGACGAATTTTATGTTGCAAAACCTTGAAACCTCTTTAAGGTCGAGGGGAAGCACTTCTCTACACCTTCATTTTTAAAATCTTGCTTCATTCGAACAGAAAAATGGAAGCCCTCTTTTATTTCCTGTATATACTTCATTTCAAATCAATGAGAAGCTTTGTTTATCTCCATATTTGATGCTTGCTTTGGAAAATAATGTGGAATTTTTTTTATTTCTTCTCTTGAAGGTTGCGGCCTTTCAAAACCCTAAGCAATTTTCGACTTACAGAGCTTCGTGAGTACCTTAAATATTTCTATATGAAAATAATCAAGCCTTCTACTTCAGATGTAAGCATTTCCATCTGGGTTTTGATAATACCCGAAGATTTTTTTCTTCACTTGTAGGCCACGGCCTTGAATCTCCTTTGTATTTATTTTTGTAGCATGATTTCAACCTTCTTTATTTTTGTAGAAAACCTCACCTTGAGCATGGTCGACTGTGTTTTAGTAATACTTGAAGATTCCCCACTTTTCTTCTGTATTCAACTTTTGAGCCTCTAGGTCCTGGCTAGAACAATATGAAACTTGCATGCTCCTTCAAAACTCTTGCCACTATATTTTGCATTTCCATTATATGAAGAGGAAAAAGGAGGTTCTTTTCTTTACCTTCAAGAATTAATAATTTTGTGGGTTCACGTTCACCATTCTAGATTTTCCCATTTTTACAAACCCATCACTCTATGAGAAGGACCAAACTCTCATTGTGGAATTTTTTTTCTCTTACCATAGTTGTAAAATTTATACACAACCCACTTATTATTTTTTTGCATTTGTGGTACAAGAAGCATCTACATATGTTATCAGGCTTCCCACTATAGGCTGTAATTCATTATACATTCTAAAAATATGCATAAAACACTGCCATCTTATCTTTACGTTGACTCTTCAGATGTAAAATACATGATTGAAAACCCTCCTTTAATGAAGAAATGAAACCTATCAGGATGTTGCAGCAGTGATCTGAATATGATGCCTTTATTTTACCTTAATAATGATGATGTCCATACATTACAAAAGTCATGCTTTCTTTCAAATATTTTGCATATACAGATTCATGATGATCTCCAAACATTTCCCGGATTGTTGAAGATGAATCCTTGTCTTTTGTGTTATGGCTTTATCCATTCTACTTTTTCTTTTGTTCACTTTCTTGTAACTATGCACTTTAAATTCCTTTTCACTCCCTTCATTCTTTTAGAGAACATATGATTTTTTCCCCACCATAAACATTTAAATCCTTTGCAATGAGAGTTTGATTACTACTTTTAACACCTCATGACAATGCACTCTTTGTTGCCCCCTTATATGTGAGAACTATTTCTATCATACCTTGACTCTTGATGGTTGTACCTGTTGGTGTTTTAAAATGCAACCCAGCTAGGATTTTCAATTCTCTAAGAGGTAGCCAACCTCTATATTAAAGAACCACAAAGGCTAGTGGCCAACTGACAGGAAATGGAATGGATACACATTTCCCCTGCACTTCAGGCTCTGTAAAACCTAGGGGGGTGACCCTTTAGCAACATCTAAAAATATGAACACACAAGTAACAAGATATTGCTTAACAGATAATGCTCTCACAAAAATATGTTGAGAAACCTAAAATATCACTTAACATTGGCAAGATATTGAATGAATTTCATCAACCAGCATGGAGAGCATGACAAACACAACTCAACAAAACAGATTTGAAATGGTTGTTTGATTCAAAGAGTTGGGACCAAACTGAAAATAATAGAAACATGATAATGGACCAGTGCCATAAAAATGGGCTATGTAGTCATATAGCTAGCATTCATCTTTCAGTGTTGAACATGCTCTGAAGGTCTTTGCAAATGTTGTCACATTATGACAACTAGACCACTGAAGCTTTCTCTGATAACTCTACTTATAAATCCACCTGAAACATAACACTCCTGTCACATTTGTCAAAGCAATTACACTATCCCTAAACAATAGGCAATAATAAAAGCAGCTTGTACATTATTAAAGCAATTACACCATTCATAGAATAGAAGGCAACAACAAATGTAACTCAAATGCAACAAATGTGCATGAACAGACTCAGACAATTTTATTATTGAATCCAAAATAGCATTACAATTTAGCCATGGAGACAATTATCAGCAAAAATAAATATAACAAAACAATTCAGAACACACACTTTCATATTAAATGACTAACAGTCATATTTCCCCCTAGCTTTACAATCTACCCATAGCTTATGCTTGATTTGCAGAGCTTGCAAAAATTTTGGAACCCTTTACAATTGAGAAGAGAAAAGAAGATATAGAAGAAGAGAAGCAAACAGGAGCAGCCCTAAACTTGATCTGCAAATTCCATCTGGAAGCTCCATTCCTGTTGATCAAAAAATGGAAAAGATTCTCCCATCTCTTACTTTGTAGCAACAAACTTATTCCCTCCAAACTGCTTCTGCTCATCATTGCCTTGCAACTGAAAATCTGCCCATGTGGAGAATTTCGTCATTTCTCCCAGCTGCTGGAAAAAACCTCTTTCCTATGAAAATTCCGTTTCAACTCTCTTTACTTGCTGCACATTATTTTACTTCTCAACCAATAGAATTTCACTTTGCATTAAAATATTTCTTGTGCACTTTATAATGTTGTAGTTTTGTTTTCCTCTTTAATATTTCTGCTCCTTTGACTTTATTTAAAATCCCCAGCACAGAGAATGTTTCACATTAAAAAGCTCCCAAATATAAAATTCACTTTACTTATGCCTTATTAAAATATCTCTTTCACTCTGACGTGCATTTGACCTTCAGCAAAATAAAATTCCCAAATAGTGAATATTTTATTCACTTTAATTTTGCGTGCACACCATTTTCTCCATTTTGGTAATTGCCCGTAACATTTCATTTCACTTTGCAAAAGTGAAAACCCTTTTACAAGCTTATTTGGAAAATATAAAATTTACCTATGCACATTCAACCTTCAATATTTAAAATATTTATCTTTAAAGAACAAAAGCTCTTGAATGTTTTAGATCACTGGGAAAATAAAACTCTTCCCGTAATTTCATTATATATTAAAATTTGCTTCTTAAAAATGAGAACCCATTCCTATCCAACAAATTCAATTTACCTCATTCTCTAAAATGTTGTACTTTAACATGACGGCCCATTTCAATTTTGTTGGACCCACCAAAATGCACCCTTAGCCTTTTATGTGCCTCGCATACCTCGCACATTTTTCATGAAGTCACCATTTATTGTGCGAGGCATGCGAGGTTTTCCCTAAATCCATTTTTTGTTTGGTCGAGCTCCTCTGCATTTGGCTTCCCCTGTTTGCACAATGGGCTTTGATGGATATCCACACTCATCTGCTGTTGCGTAGACTATCTCCTTTTTCTTTGATGAATGTACACGCCTTGTGCTCCAGTGCGCATTCCCCTGCAATCTCCATTATTCCTTGATGTCTGTCCATCCTCTCCATTGCTACACAAGCCCTCTTGGCACCTCAAGCCACACCCTCATCCTTGCACTTTGATGGATATTCATTCTCTGCCAAGCTGGTGCCTCCTTTCTTGTATTGGATCCTCATATCCCTACAATTTTACTTTGCATTTACTTGAAAGTTTCAAACATTCTCCATTGGCTTGACAGTTTTAAACGCCTCTTCAATCAATCCATTTTGGTGCGCATTATGTTTCATGGCGCCCCTCTACAACATAGAACACCAGCCTTTCAAGAGGCCCCATTCCTCTCTCTAAGGTGTTATGTAGTTGTTCATACAACCTAGCAACATTAAAAAATACTGTGACTTTATATCACGGTACCTCGAGTGCATTACCACCTCCTATCCAAGGCTATGCCATTGTCTAATTATGTTTGCAATTGCCACATCTAAGAAAAATCCATACTTGATCAATATCATCATGCATTTAATGGCACAATTTCCATTGAATATACACATAAGATCTTTATGCAATTTCCATATTCAAAACAATGCATTTGATGTGATTTCCTCAATATAATAGTCACAATTTCATTGCAACAACATTTCTATTGCAACTAATTCACAATCTTGACCTGGCCAATGGACCCCTACAACAATATTATAATCTGCCCAATACTGATCTTGGTGATGATGTTCTTCCTTGTCTTAGGACAAGTTCAAATCTTTATTCAATTTTTCACTATCCTGATCAACCTCATTAATTTTGCTTATACTCTCATATCTTTACTCATTCGATGCAACCTTCTTATCTACCGAGTATTCCTCGTCAATTTAAAATTTAACTTGATCTTCTGAAGGCAATGATATTCACTGACCAACTCAAAACATTTTACTTTATGGGATTACAACATTGGAACCATTATAGGTTCATGACCATGCAAAGCATTCGGGCCCCATGTGGGTCCGACTAAAAAAAAATCATTTTCAAACAAGTTTTACCCTCAACTAACTCAACATTGCTTTTGAGTGCTTTTGAAGTTGAAAAACGAACTGGGTCTTCATCAAAATCTGTTTTCTAACAATTTTGCAAAATGGTGAAACTGGTCAAGTTGCCTCAGGAATCAATCTGGGAAACTAGTCAAACAACCTCTGAGAGACATCAAAACTTGCAAGCATTTATACATTTGATCCAAGAGTATAGTGCAAAAGACGGCTCAGAGAAACAGATCACGAGGTGAAAAATATTAATCGGCAAAGTTGCCCAGTTGGACTTTCTGAAACAGTAGTTGTTCCAAACCAATTAAAACTCATTCAACTGCCAATTTGTAAAAATAGTGAATCAACTCCTGGCGAGCTGCCATCAGACATATAAGTTCATTAAGGTACCCCGAGAACATGTGCAAAATGAATTCGCTAGAATCATTTTTGATCAAAAGTTATTAACGATCAAAGTTGACCACTCAGAAAGGCTGTCAGGAATGCAGATGTGAAATTGAACAAACTGCATTCGATTTTGATCTATCAAAAATAACAAATCAGATCATGAGGCTCTGATAACTGACACCCGAGATCATTTAGGTATGGAGAACACATAATAGCATTCATTTTTTCATGACAATCAACTGGTTGTGAAATCCAAGCTCAAACAGAAGGCTACTTTACGAAACTGACAGTCTGCAAACAACAGAACAGTGTCAAAACCCTCCAGCTTCACTTTTCGAAACTCTGACAAAACTCATCATGGGAAGCTAAAAACTGACACACGCGTTCACATATGTCAACCAAATATGTCTGCAAATGGGTTTTACACGAAAATCAACAGGCTTTAAATTAAAAGCCTCCAAAGTGGGTTACCTAAGCAGATTCTTCAGGTGCATTCCTGAAAGTGCAGAAGCAAAAATTTGAAATGGGCATCTCATATTTGCAAAATTTGAGAGTGCCATCAGTACCTTCAATGTATACACTCCAAACAACATGAACAGTGGGAAATACTGATGTATGGCAACAATATGATATAATAACAACACTATGAAAATAAATAATGACATCATAATATGTTTGTGAACAAAAGTCCTTTAGTAGAAAAGTGATGCATTTTATTTTGTTCTGCACTTCATTTAAGCACTCAAATGAGCTCATTACTCATTTGTGATTTTCACTTTATTGTACTCTGAATTGATTGTCATGAATGAGAAATGAATCTATTACTCTTGCAGTCACTTTATGAAATACTCCTTCAACTGAAATTTTTTAATTTGAGCAATGTGAATGTGCATTCCTATCCCATTCCCCTCTTGAAATTTAGGGGAAACATGTTGGGCTCAACCCTTGTGGGAGCCCATTTTTGCACCACATGCTATGAAGTCTTCAAAAATGAATCAACAACATGATTTCTCATATACCTGCATAGTGAACAAACTGTTAGATAAAAAAAATTAGTGAAGTCCAATGCTCCTATGATGCTTTATTTTCAAGCTCTCTTGTATACATTTGATGCTCGCTTAGCTAAATCAATCCATCATAGGCATGTACTATATTTATGTTGATAGGACATATGTTGAGATTCATATCGAGAGCTCTAACCACCCTTTCCATCATGATGTAGGTTCATTTGGAAGATCAGGAGTAAGGAGGAGCAGGAAAGAATGAAGAACAACACAAGATTCCAATAGGCAATGATGGCTATGTCTATTTTCATGCGTTCTTCTCGTTACTTTATCTACAAATGCATAGTATATCCCTTATGTTGCATTGGTTCAACTATTCCCATGGCTTGTGTGGGACATTTGATTACTCCTTTCTTTCTAATGAATATATATGCAACGCTTGTGCCATTCTATGTATATTTCATTTGCAAAATGAATGGAACATTATGAAATGAATGAAAGCAATAATTTGGTGTTCTTTATGTACTTTCCTTTATGTTGCAAAATACTGAATGATAAATTTGAACTCAATCTTTTTTAAGCACCTTAAAATATGCAATGGTAAACATAGCAGAAATGAGTTAGAGTATTCTTCACCTTAAATATAATGAAACTGTTTCAACTCTACCAATTTGAGCTATAGGTGAAAATTTGGTAACAATACCTCAAATTCATATTTTTCAACTAAATTCTTACATTTTTATGTAATTTATTCATGTGTTCTACATATTCTTTAGCCTTAGCACTATTTTTATAACTTATGGTAAATTACCTCAACTCAAATACATTTCTCAGACTCTTCCTATACATTCTCAATTAATGTATTTTTATACTTATGTTTATTGAATTATTATATAAAAATTCAACTTATTGTAAGGATATTTTCAACTATCAAACCTCTCAATATGTTTCCCATAATCCTATTTATATTATTTTAAGGTATCAGTTTGTGGATGATGGTTTTGAACTAAAGTTTGACTCTATATTTATCTTTTTCTATAATATGTGCCTAAATGATTGAGAAATTTTGCATATCTTTCATACTCAATAATATTAGGTAGCCCATGCAATCTCACAATTTGTTTGAAAATAAACCAACTATATGCAAAACATCATTATTTTTCATGTAATTAATGAAAAACACCATGTTGGAAAGTCTATCAACAACTACAAAAATATAATCAACTCCTCTCTATGTTCTTGGTAAACCCAACACAAAATCCATACATACATCATCCCAAGGTCTCCCTCAAATTATAAATAAATTATAAATCCCAATAATTTGACTCGTTCCCTTTGCAACTTGATATATTTTATAATTTTGAACAATTTTTTTTACATCCTTATACATTTATGACCAAAAGTAAATTTCACTCCAAAATGTCTTACTAAACCACAACTATTCTTCTCTTTAATCAAGCAATCAATCCACTCAATTCTATCAACAAATATTTGTTTCTTACTTGGTTTCCATGCTTCAACAAAATTAATATTAGTCTTATATAAATTCTTTATTTTATTTTATTTTAATGTCTCTAAATTCAAATTTTGATGTTGGCTTGTAATGTTTAATTTTTCAGGAAATTAAGGATACATACCTATAAATATAATGTAGTGCCCCTTTATTTTTGGCCCTTCGTGATGGGTGAGTAAGTTGTTTATTTGTAACTTGTGAGGTCATGTTGATTTTGTCATTCAAATTAATGGGCCAATTAACATGTTTCAATTATTTGACATGGTTGTGGTTCATTGTCGTTCAATCGTATTTGTAACATTGATTTAATTAAATTATTAAATTAGTAAGAGAATTTTAGTAATTAACTGTTAAGGTTATAATGATTTGATAATCATACTATTATTTTATTAAAAATGAATATGTAAATAAAAACATAAATTTACATTTATAAATAATGGTTATTTTAAATTAAATATATAGTGGATTAATAATCCACTTATTAATAAAGTTTATTTGTTTAAATTTAAAATATTTTGAGGAGAGGTATTTAATAAAATATTGCATTTGAAATGATAAAAGTCAAAAAAATAATATAATTAAAAGTTTTACCGTTAGTGATTTATTTAATTTAAATAGTATGATATATATTGTTAAATGGGTAAATTATTAAAATATGGGTACCGTAAGAGTTATTAAATTTGATAGTGGATTTAGATTTCTTATTTAACTAAAATGTAAGTTTTCCTAACAAGTGGAAAAGCATGGGAAAAGTAAATTGACGAGTGGAGGAAAGAATTTAGAGAAATTGCCACCCATCTTGTTGGTTATGGAGAAACTTTAGAAAATATTCTTTAATTTATTTTGGGGGAATTCAAAAGGGAGATACGAGGAATTGTCAACAATTTTTTTTGTTTTACTCTATAGAGGACTCTGGTAAAAAGGGAAAAAAAGAAGCTAAAATATTTTACAGCTGGGAGAATTTCATAAGTAACTCAACTTTCCTTATCCATTTTCAAACGTCGTATTCAGGTTGGTGATTTTATTTTGAATTCTCATTATTCTATTGTTTGCATTTAAATGAAAAGTGTAGGTTGCATTTGTCTCTCTTACATTCGTTTAATTCTCATTATTCCATTGTTTGCATTTAAATGAAAATTGTAGCTTGCATTTGTCTCTCTTACATTTGTTTAAATTACTTTTGCCTAGTAACTCTGGTCAGTTTCGTTTAAATTACTTTTTCCTGGTAACTCTGGCCAGTTTGTTCCCTTTAGAGGGAATGTAGTTTCAGCTTGCTCATGTGTTGGGCATGCGTAAGATATGTCTTTCTATTGTTTGTATTTATTATTTAAAATTTGTATGTTATCATTTCTCTTACAATTTGTGTATCGTCTCAAAGAAGGATAAGAGTAAATTAATATTTTTACTAGGTATGATTAAATATATATATATATATGTGTGTGTGTGTGTGTGTGTGTACGTAAGTATATATGTATATATATGTATTTGTGTGTGTGTATACATAAGTATATATATATGTTTAATTCACGATTTTAATTTAAAGAAGTTTTCTTGTATAAAAAGTTCATTCAATTATTATAATGAACGATTCGTTTATGGCTGAAAATGCATAATTAGATATTTGTAGATTGCTAAATTTATATATATGTAAACAGATGTACATGTTAGTGTGTGTGAGAATAAGTGAGCTAACTAGAAAGATAAAAGAACACACCAATGAAACATTGTATCAAAGGAAACTAATTAAAAAGATAAAACAAACTCTAAATAATAGCAGATTCCTTCAAATGCATTCCATTGTCCTCTATCTCCAAGGATTCAATGCAAGTTACTGGCTCTCAGTTGGTATAAGCAGTAGCTTGTTGGAATGACAACTTAGGAGAACAAGATTTAAGCAACATGTATGTCCATTGCTAAATGATTGAAACTATGATATGAAACTAAGATGCTATGCTATGAACTTGAAATGCTAAAATGCTTATTCAAATGTAACTATAGCAAATGCAATAAATTCACAAAATCTAGGATGAAATATACTCACAACAGAGTTGTATTCATAGATTTTTGGTGGCAAGAATCTAGTTGGCAAAGATCAACAGTCAAATTCAAACCTGTCAAGATGAATGGTGAGAGATTCTGGAAGTTGAGAGAAAGATGGAAGGTTGAGAGAAAGATGGAGAATGTTTTCAACCCACAAAACCATCCTCATTTAAAAATGGAGACAAATATGCCATTTGTCATTTCATTTATGAAAATTGGTTGAAAGTTGAGGATAATTCCTAATTAAATGAATAAATTTATTTAATTACATGTGACTTGGTTTTTAGAAGCTTCCATAATTAAATAATTAATTTTTAATTATGTGAGAGGTGAAGAAGGTGAATAATTAAATATTTACAATATTTAATTATGTGATATGAAAAAGATATTAAATATTTTACAATATTTAATTTAAATGTGAAGTGAAGAATGAATTAGAAGAATATTCCATAATTAGAATCATGATAATTAATATAAATAAATAATGAAATTTATTTAATTTAATTAAGAGGAAGATAGCCATAATTAAATAAACTTATTTATTTAATTAAATCAGAAGAATTAGAAAAATGAACAATATAAATAAATAATTAAATTTATTTATATGTAGATGACTTTTCAGAATATTAATTAAATAACTCATATTTAATTAATTAACGGGTTTGATTAACTATGACCACTTTTAGATGTATATATTTTGCCCCTCTTTGAAGTGATGTGTTTTACGCATTGCTTCAAAGAATTTTTCTGATAACGAAAATTTGCCCCTGACTTTGAAAATTTTAACTGATGATGTTATATGCCCCTTCGGGAGATAAATCACGTGATTTGAATGATATTGATCATGATGAAAATATTTGACATGATTTTGAAAGGAAATCATCGATTTATCTTTTGAAATAGCACTTTGCACAGTAAAAATAAAAATAACCTGCCTTTTTTTACTCCCTTAAAAGGTGGAAAAGGTAAAAAGTCATTGTCATTTGAATAGTAGTCTTTTGTGATTTTTAGAGCTGTAAAAGAGATTTTCGAGATGTCGATCCACTACGAGCACCACCGATTCGAGCAAGCCTGCCATCATCAGAGACCAGCAGCATACGGACCTTCAGTAAGATTACTTGATCCTCCTTTGTGAATTTTTTACGAATTTTTCAATTTTTTGAAATTTCAAATTTCTGCTTTAGCGCATGCGATCCTTAGATTAGTGCATAGAATAGATAAAATAGTGCATACAAATTAGTGCATTGATAGAACAGTCTAGCGCATAGATGAATAGTTTACTGCATAGGCTAGAATAGCGCATAGATGAAGCTCGTGCGCATATGATGCTCGATTAGTGCATAGGCTAGAATAACACATACACTAGATAGATTAGCGCATATATGATTTAGCGCATATAATCTATGTTTTAGCGCATCCATGGATAAAGTAGCTCATTGACTTTTTTAGCGCATTGAAAGACTATTTTAGTGCATCCATGAATTTTTATTGATTTTGCAATTTTGAGATTGATTTGATAATTTCTTGATGATTGTTGTTGTATTAGACAATTGATTTAATGATTTTGAGTAGCATCAAGGATAGATTAACTTGATTGTGATGATGATATGATAAAATTGTCTTCGCGTTTGAAGAACAAATAGTAAGATGATTATTCTGATAAATTTGCTTTCACAATTGAAAAAAAAATAGTAATGATGTTGATGTTGGTATGATTGGTTGTTAAATTTGTTTCCATGCTTGATGAAAAACAAATAATAGATTTTGATAAAATTGCCTTCCTTCTTAAAGAAGAAATAGTAATGATATGTTGCTGATGTCGATATGATTCACTTACTTGATTGACATGATTTGCTTGATAATTTTGATATTCCTTGCTGATGATTTGATCTTGATGCATTTGATGTTATAGGAGGATTTTAATATCCTCTAGATCAGAGAGAGATTTCCCTGCACATGGGAGATGATTCCCAAATTATCCTAGCTAGAGATAGGGGTCATTGTTAGATGTGGGTTGGGTTCCCTTCTCAGGATCCCGCAATATAGGGTCAACAGAGCACTGTTGACTACATTATTCGAGAGATGGCATAGTGAGCATAATACTTTTCACTTTCCGACTAGAGAGATCATTGTTACACCCAAGGATGTGTATAGGATTTTGGGCATCCCTGTGGTTGGTGAGCTTGTGATTTATGATCACAAGGAGATCAGAGGGATAGATGCCTTATGACGAGTCTTCTAGGATCCTCATGCTAGTGGATATGAGATTCCATGGCGAGATATGGCACAGGGTTATGCCCCACTTCCATCAGTTTTAAAAGGTTTCATTGGTGGCTTCCTTTGTCCTGATCGTAGGTCAAAGGGACTATAAGTAGGCTAGGGTCAGACATTGGAGGACATGATCCTCCATCAGACTAAATATGCATAGGGATCCTGCATGCTTGCCCATCTATACCACGATCTTCATCAGGTGGTATATACAGATGGGAAGAGTATATCATCTGGGGTTACACTTCTTCATATTTGGGCATGGGAGCACATCGCCATCACCCACCCTATTTTAGGGAGAGATCACCCACTCAACTATCCATATGTATATGCATATATAGGTCCCCTTGTCTAGCCTATGCTGGGAAAGTTAGAGTACTGGCGACATATGCTAGATGATATGGATATAGTCATCTAGAGACCATATCTTGATTGCAAGGCATGGGATGATGATGACATAGAGCTGCCTTATTGTGGTATAGCAAGATACTTGATTGGTCATACCCCCTTCATCATTGAACATTTTCTTGTTATGCAAGTACTTAGGCAGTATGGGTGAGTTCAAATGATGCCACATGGTGTGGCCCATTATGCTAGATGCCAAGAGGATGTTCCAGAGTGGGGTCCTTTCATCACATATGAGGCTGCAAGGGAAGAGTATACTGAGCTTCAACCTGAGTTTTGGGTCATTCATCTAGAGGTGATAGATGCACACATGATAGTTGATTACGTGGCATATTTCTATATGCATCAATTTCCCAGATTGACCAGTTATACAACGAGCATGACGACAGCCATAGGCATAGGCACAGGGACAGGTAGGGCAACCACATAGAGCAGAGGTGGATATAGTCAGCGTAGCTATGGATGTCGATGAGGAGGAGGATGAGGACAACTCTGATGATAGAGATGATGATGGGGATGATGGAGGTGGTGGGGGTGGCAGACAGAGATATTTTTTTGATGTACCTTTCAGGACTAGGCCTCATACAACCAGAGTGGTTGAGCAGCCCAGTACTTTGGCTCCATGTATTACTATCAAGGATCCATCATAGGGGTAGATTGACACACTTCAGGCATAGATCCAGGCTGTTTAGAGCAAACTAGCATAGGCATAGGTCACCATTAGCCAGTTACAGGCACAGATTGCACAACCACCACCTCCTGAACCATAGATAGCCTTGCTTACTATAAAGCGGGATAGCTTTAGAGAATAATGTATTCAGGCAGAGGGAATAGCAAAGAGACTCCTGAGGTCAGTTAAGAGCACCTCCATTGGAGAGGTTGTGGCAGAGGGATTGGAGACTGCCCGTCGTGTGGGACATTCTATCAAATGAGAGATTGATGCTTCTAGCAGCAGAGACCCAACGAGACCTACCACCTACAGAGGCAGCAGTAGTCATGCTCCACATCTAGATGCTCCTCAATGATGATTATGGATAAACCCTTTTCATTGTATTTTATATATCATGTTCAAACATTTGATATCCTTGTACCCATGGACATTTATTTTGATGAGATTTATGATATGCAACGACGATTTTGATATGCATGTGTCATTGATGATTTTATGATGAATGATTATGTATGCATTTTTATTTCTTTATGTTATGTTGTTTATGATTATGCATGCTTATGGATGATGAAATGTTAATGGATGCATATGATATGAATTATAATGATGATGCGTTTGTTTTACTGCAATGTACGATGATGCAATTTTTACGATGTAAATGATTTGATGGATATGCTTTATGATTGGATAAAATGTTTTTTAACATGACGATATGATTAATGTGCTTTTCTTATATGATGTATGGAGTATGTATGCAATAAATGCAATGGATGCATCTTTCTTTTTTTGTCAGTGTATGGTTATGCAAATGGTGTTTAATGAAAATGATATAAAAACAATGTGAAAAATCCAAAAATAAATGAATGATTAATTATATGCAATAATGAGTGATATGCACATGATATGTAAATGATATGAAAGGTTCAAAAATTAATGATGAGATGAATGATTAATGAATGACATGCATATGATATAATTTGATAATGATTATGATAATGAAAATGCACAAATGTAATTTGAAATGATCATGATAACCTAAATGATGAAAAACAATGAGATTTAAAAATGATAATGAAATGAGATGCAATAAATGTCCAAGTGTACTCAATTAACATCTTAAAAGATATATGAAACATTTCAAACTCCTGAAAAATCTATAATATAGCCCTAAATCAAAATCTAAATGAATCATGCAAACCTAATATTGCCAAAATGAACCACTCCACTGTTTGTCATTCCATGAGCCAATTTTGTGCATAATTTTCATCATTGAGCCTTTTAATATGTTGAAAATTTAGTACAAGCATCAAAGGCGATATTTGCACCAATGATGACCTGAGTATAACTTTCATGATGTTTGATATAGCAAGTTAATACAAACATCGAGGTATAATTGAACCAAGATGACTTGAGTATTGCTTGCGTAAACGGACAAAAGTTAACCATTTTCCTATGCAAATCCTAAAATTTCATCAATGATACATTGTAGAGCATGTCCCATGACCAATTTTCACAATACTAGTGATTAGCTTTCAGACAGCAACCAACGAAAAATCATACTCCTTCCTTGTGATTCTAGTTCAGTACATCATTGAACCACTCCAAAGATATGATGTCATCAAATGTCAAAACAACAATTCAACTTATGCCTTAAGTTTGTCATTCATTTTATTCAGATTAAGATCATCCAATTTGTTCATTTTCTTGTCAAATAGCTGTTTAAACCTAGTCTAATTGGACATTTTGTTTGTTGTTCCAATATTCCAATACTTGGCACATGTCATTTTTACCTGTAGAAAAAATTCAAAATCTAACTGCCACCAATGACCTCACACTTTAACTCTAGATTAAGACACAACCTAATGCTAAGAATAACACTAATAATCAAGCCATGATGAAATCCTTGTCGTTTTAAGGAGATGTTGGGCGCATGATGTGGATATGATGGCCAGGCATGCCTATGATGCTAATGAAAAATAGATATGAATCTTAATAGATGATTTAGCCAACTAAATAAAAAACAATGTCTGTTTTCCAAGTTTTCACCATTTGTTTTTATTGCACTTTTTTCCAATTTTATGATTTTTTTTATTTTTTTGTCTTTTTGATTTTTTTGTATGTCAAAAGGATGCCTGTTTGCTAGGTTTTCACCCTGACGAAAATTTTCTTCAGGACATTTTCCATTTTTTATGAATTTTTTCATGACTTTTTATATTGTTTTTGATATTTTCAAGCATAAAACTTCTTCAGGTGAATGTTGTTGGTTGGATCTTCAAATAGGTCCCCTTCTGGCATTGACAATTGCTACACCCCTGATCCATATGTTGCAATGATGACGAATGGACCCAACCAATTGGGCTCAAACTTTCCTTTCTTTTCCCACTCTTGCTAATTACGAGGGTTTTCTTTGAGAACTAAATCACCCACTTGAAAAGCTCATGGTTTGAATCTATGATTGTAACTGTGGGACATAACCTGTTGATACCATTTAAAATGATTAGCTACATTTTGTCTCCGCTCGTCAAGCAGTTCCAGCTCTTGCAATATTGATACTCTGTAATCCTCATCATTTATGAGCCCCTTCAGCAATACCTAAAGCGAGGGAATCTCAAATTCTAATGGAAAAATGGCTTCTACTCCATAAACCAAAGCATATGGGGTAGCACCCGGGTTGGTGTGCGAATACTAGTTTTGTATGCCCACAAAGCTAGATTTAATTGTACATGCCAATCATGGTTGACACCATTTACTATTTTCTTCAGAATCTTCAGAATTGTTTTGTTTGAAGCCTCTTCTTGGCCATTTCCCTGTGGATAATAAGGCGTAGAGAACCTGTGTTGGATGTGAAATCTTTCACAAATTTCACCAAAATCTTGATTTTTAAAAGGCATTCCATTATCTGTGATAATAGAGTTGGGAATGCCATACCAACATATGGTATAGTTCAAAATGAAGGATGAAATTTGTTTATCGGTAACAGTTGTTAAAGGGACAACCTCAATCCACTTAGTAAAGTACTTAGTGGTCATGATAATGAACTTGTGTCCATTTGATGATGATGGATGTATCTTGCCAACCAGATCCAATCCCCACTGAGCGAAAGGCCATGTTGTGGTGAAGGGTTGCAATTCCTGATCGGGAGCGTGAATGAGATTCCCATGAAACTGACATTTTTTCACAAAGATGAATGATTCTTTTTCCATAGTTGGCCAATAATAACCCATTCTAACAAGTTTCTTTGCCAAGGTTAGTCCACTTGAATGAGTCCCACAAATACCACCATGTACCTCTTGTAAAGCCTTTTCTAATTCATCACGTTCAATACATCGAAGGAGGGTACCACCAACACCACATCAGTACAAGATGTCAGCAATTAGGGTGTAATGAGAAGATTGGCGTATGAAATTCCTTTTCTGATTCCTAGACAAATCTGGGGGTAAGATGATATCTCTTAGATAAGCATAGATTTGGCCATACAAGGGAGAATCAAAACTAGTTAGGTGACAAATGATTTGGGTTTCTGGATTATCATAGGCGGGAGAAAACAATTGTTCCACCAAAAACTCATATCGTGCTTGGTTTTTTGACAACTAGAGTAGTGATGCAATTGTAGCCATGGCATCTACAGATTTATTATCAGTGCATGGAATTTGTATAAACCTGATATCAACAAAGTATTTATTGAAATCATCCACCATGTTTTTGTAAGGCATTAAATTTTCATATTTAGTTTGATATTCACCATTGATTTGATTTATGACAAGTTGTGAATCACCAAAAACTTTCATTTCTGTGATTCCCCAGTCTAATGCAATTCTTATTCCAATTAACAGTGCCTCATACTCAGCTATGTTATTTGTACAAGGAAACATCAGCCGATAAGATTTCCTGCTCTCGAGCCATGTTGAGTGTAGTAGCCATCAAAATAAAATGCCCATGATTGTTTAGTGGTTGTTATGAAAACATCAGCGTCAGGAAAATCAATGTGTATTGGATGTTTCGCTTGCATTGGTGCCCTGCCAACTAATCTGCTATAACCTGCCCTTTGATAGCCTTCTGATCCACGTAATGAATGTGAAACTCACTCAGGATCATGACCCATTTAGCCAATCTACCAGTTGGGTTTGCCTTACTAAGAAGATATTTTAAAGGATCAATCTTAGCCACAAGTTTTATTGTATGAGCTAGCATATAGTGTCGTAAATTTTAAGAAGTAAACACAACTACCAAGCAATATTTTTCAATGAAAGTATAATTTAGCTCATGGCTTGTCAATGTTCTACTGATGTAATATATTGCTCGCTCCTTTCCTATTTTTTCTTCATGTGCCAATAATGCTCCCAAGGACACTTTCATGGTAGAATTATACAATATGAGTGGTTCACCTTGCACTAGTGGAATCATTAGATAATGCTTTATTTGATCAAACATTGCTTCACACCTGTCTTCCCATTTAAATGGAGCATTCTTATGTAAGAGATGAGTGAACGGTAAACTCTTATCTTCTAGTTGTGCAATTAATCTCCTAATGGATTGCAAACATCCTTGCAATGAACGCAGTTGACTAATGTTCCTTGGTGGTGGCATATCGAGGATTTCTTGTACCTTAGCTGGATCCACCTCAATTCCCTTTTCTGACACAATATAACCTAGCAGCTTTCTAGATTTCACCCCAAAGACGCATTTCTTAGGATCAAGTCTGACCTTAAATTTTTCCATTCTGTCAATTTTTTTAGATAAGATAGCTATATGTCCTTCCCTTGTGTTTGATTTGGCCAAGAGATCATCTACATAATCCTCCATGAATGTGTGCATCATATCATGAAAAATCATAGTCATTGCTCGTTGGTATGTAGCTCTTGCATTCTTCAGTCCAAATGGCATTATGTTCCAACAATATGTACCCCAAGGACATGTGAACACTATTTTATCTTAATCTTTAGGCACAATCTTTATCTGATTATATCCAGAAAATCCATCCATTAATGAATACATAGCATGTCCAACAGTCAAATCTACAATCATATCTATGTTTGGTAGAGGGAAATCATCTTTTGGGCATGCTTTGTTTAAATCCCTGAAATCTATCAAATTTTGATCCGTCCATCTGGCTTTGATACAAGTACAATATTGGAAATCCATTCCGCATAGTCTATAGACCGAATGAAGCCTACATCTAATAATTTCTTTAACTCCTCTTTGACCAGTAATGCAATATGTGGGTGCATTTTCTTGATTTTTTGCTTCATAGGTTTTTCCCCTGGATTGATTGATAAATGATGCATGATGATATTTGGATCTAATCCAGGCATATTTGCATATGACCATGCAAAATTGATTTGGTTATTCTCGAGAAATTATGTGAATCTTGGTATTTCGTCTTTTGTTAGGGATGCAGCAAGTTGCAAGACTTTGGGCTGTTCCATAGTACCTATATTGAGTGCCTCTGTTGGTTCTATCATAATAGAAGACCTTTCCTGATAGTGCTCAGGAAGAGTGTCAAGTTTCCCATCCTCTAGTGCCTTTGTGTAACTATGGGAACTTTCCCGGGGTTAGAAAATGAAATGCAAAACATGAAAACCCAAAGTGATAATGAAGAGCAAAGGAATAAAATGAAAACAAATGAAACAATCCCACCAAAATGTCTTCATCCTTCATGGTTGACCCCCATTATACCTTCTCAACTTGCTGAAATATGATGTTGCCCTCATATTTATGATGAGCAATCTAATGAAAATGACAAGCCCTAAGCAAATGTTGAAAGATTTGAGTAACTACATGCAATACTACACTATAATGCAACTAGTAAGCATCTAAATATGTCTAAACTATGCCAAATGAAATCTAAATATGCCTATGACAAAATGAAAAGAATGCAAGAGTATAAAATTGCAAGAACATGAGGTTGCAAGATATGCCAAAATGAGACCAAAATTGCCATTTTATAGAAAATGCAATTTTTTGTGAATGGTCAAGATTAAAAGTTAACAAGTGCCCTAGAATCAATGGAAAAGATTCAATATGACAACCCACAATTAGGGTTAGGGCAACATTAGGTCAAATTTGAAATGAATGGACAAGATTGATTTTTAGAAAATCAAATCAAGGGTTGATAATTCATGTGACAAGAGATACCGGGCACACAAAACGAAGTTGCTAGAGAATCAAATAATAATTTAAAATTATTTGATTCAAGAAGTGATGTTGACCTTTTGAATTAAAAATTAATTTAATTCAAAAGTGGTGGGGTCATGTGACAGTAAATAATTAATTTGAATTATTAACTAAAAAGAGGAAAATTAGAAAGTGAGACTATTTTAAATAAATAAATTTTATTTAAAATGAGCACAACAAAAGAGGTGGTTGGAAAATCAAATAATCTTGATTTTTGGAGGAAAAAGACTATTTTGAATTAAAAATTTAATTTAATTGAAAAGGTGGGGTCACATGACAGTAAATAATTAATTTAAATTATTTACTATAAAGAGGGAAATTAGAGAGTGGGACTATTTTAAATAAATAATTTTATTTAAAATGAGGGAAATATGAAGGTGGCAATAATTAAATAAATTAAAGAATTTATTTAATTATAAGAGGACTTTTTAAGAATTAGTGACATATTAAATAAATAAATAAAATTTATTTATTTAATAATAGGAAAACATAATGGACAAAAATAATTAAATAAATTAAAAAAATTATTTAATTATAGGAAGACATTAGACAATTAGTGACGCATTAAATAAATAAATAAAATTTATTTATTTAATAATCAAGAAGAATAAAGAGGACATGAATTAATTAAATAATTATGAATTATTTAATTAATAGCCGAAAGTGAATCAAGGACATAATTAAAATGTCTTAATTATGCTAGGAAGAAAAAGATTATAAATAGAGCTTGCAGGCCTAGGTCATTTTTATGTGTCTACACTTTGAAAGGTTTTCACTATCAGATACGCTCTTTATTTTTCTCTTTTCATGATCTAATACTGCCTTTGTTAGGTTTTCACCATTAGATCTTTCTTTTATATTATTAATTTTGTAGCTGAGAAACTTGGCACTTTCTTGTCTGAAATTTTGATCTTGTGATTTGTTGGTGGAACCTGTTTCCAGTTTGGATGAACAAAGGAAGTTTACAATGGTTTCATCATTGGGAAAATTTGGGATATCAATTGGTGTAATTTGTTCCCAATCAATGAGTTTGGGATGGACTAAGGTAAATGAATCGTCAAGTTGGGTAAGGTCACTAGCGCTTAAGGTCATGATACTATTATCATTTTTACTTTGGGGAAGATCTATGATGGTATCCTCATGTCGATTATTTGTATCGTTTTGAATTGAATCATCATTACTTGAGTCATGATCGCTTTGTAGGACGTAATCAAGCGAAGTCCTTGAGCTTTCCCCTTGTGTAAGCATGGGTACATATTTTTGTACAATATCTACCTATTTGTCCCTCCAAAATTTATTATCAAAAATGGTGTCCCATTCATATTCATTAGAGTTAGTGTTAGAATTGTTCTCTTGTATTCTAAGAACTGTTTCAACTAACTCCTCATTGGATTCTCTTTGTACTGTTTCATCCTTTGCATCCTCATCATATCCTAACCCAGTTTTATCTTGAGAGTGCATTGTTTTTAGTCAGATAGATTCAACAATACCTTCTTTTCTTTTGCCTATAGGGCCATTTCCTTCATAACCCATTTGTTGCATTATTGCATAACCCTTTCCATATTGCTCTGTGGGTAATTTGACATGATGTACTGATTCATCCTCATATCTATAGAGCCAATCAAGGATAGCTCTATCTTCTGTTTCATTTTCTTAAGTATTTGCCTTGATAAATCTTCCATCAAACTTGGTGATGGGAACCGAAGCCTGTGTGTCTAATGTTGAAGCTGCTATAGCCTATTGTACAGATGTTGACAATTAACCATGAGATCTTGGGGACATAGGTAGATTAGAGAGACATAAAGTATATTCTCCCACCCCATTATCTTTTAATTTTAGCTTGGTGCCAAAATTCTTTATCATTTCCCCGATTTGTTCACTGTGTTTAGAAGTAGAGATTGCTAAAGCCTCTCTATTATGCGGGACAAATGTATCCTAAGCTGCTCTAAGGTTAGAACAAGTCTGAGTACCAATATGGTCCACAGGTATTGTTAATTCTTGTTCGTCATATGGAAACTTCAAGCATTGATGATATGTAGACGAAACTGCTTGCATGGCATGGATCCATGGATGACCCAAGAGTATGTTATAGGATAAATCCCGATCTAGAACCTGAAAAAAGGTATTCTTCACAATAGGTCCCACTCTGATTGGTAGCATGATGAGGCCTTTGGAAGCCCTTTCCTCATCATCGTATGCTTTGATTGTAATTTTCCTTCGTGGATCTATGGATTCTTCTAAATATCCCAAAGCAAGGACCAATTTTAAAGTACAAATGTTTAATCCGGCTCCCCCATCTATTAGAACACATCTAATTCAGGCTTTATGAACCATGACCTCTAGATAAAGTGATGGATTATGGGGATGGGTCATGGAGAAGTCATCCTTTTCAGCAAAGGATAAACATGTGGGTAAGGAATAGTGTCCCACCATGGCTTGAAATTCATTGATATCTAGATCAAGAGACATAGTTGTGTCAACAAGTGCCTTTTCCAGAATATCCTTATGGGCTGGTGATATTTTGAGCAGCTCCAAGATAGAAATTTGGGCCGGTGTTTTTTGCAGTTGATTGACCAAATTGTATTGACTTGGAGGGGGAATCGCCACCTTAGATGAACTTCCCTTTAGGATGATTTTGGTCTATCCCCTTGTCGTAGCTTTAACCTCTTGATATTCTTGCTTTCTTTTGATTTTGATAGAATTGACTTGCTGATCATCAATATAAATATGATTGATGATGGTGTCGTAGACATGATTCACATTTTTGCCTTTTTCACCTGAAGATTCCCCTTTTTGATAATTGGGGAGAAGATCCTTGAATTCCATATGATCATTATTGGCATTATGTCCCTCAACCATTATGGTACGGTTATCAATCAAATCCTGAACAAGATTTTAACCCTTGGCAATTACTATTCTTGTGACCCTTGCATCTATGATAATCACAAAAGTGTGAGTCATTCCACGATGGTGGTTTAACTCAAGGCTCATAATCTCTTTGTGGTGGCAATGTGATAGCATTTTGATTTAATAGTTCTTTAAGAATTGATTCCAAAGACTGGCCCAAAGGAGTAAAACTCCATCGATTTGAAAAAAATTGAGATCTGAGCGTATTTGAATTTTGATTATTGCCAAGATTATTACCATGATTATTAGTCACATTTCCTTGATTGGAATTATTGCTTTGGTTACTATAATTTATAGAATTATTGGTACGTTGGACACCTAATACATTAAGAATGGTAGGCTTCACATTCGCATTGTTAGCATCTACTACCCCATCATTCACAACATTTTTATTTTGAGTCCAAAATCGTGACTTGTCGTTATTGTTGCTATTTTTGTTGTTGTTGTTGTTGTTGTTGTACGAATTTAGAATTTCTTTATCAAGCTTTAAAACTCCATGCTTAACCAAGGCACCTTCAATGATAATTGCATTTTCAATCAATTTTTCAAATGATTGAGGACAATGGAGATTTAGCCTATAACTCATCTCTTGATTCAGATTGTCGATAAGGATCTCCATCTTTTCCTTTTCAGGAATAGGATGAGAATATCTTGCAAACAACCTTCTCCACCTTTGTAAGAATGTGATGAAGGATTCCCCAATCTTTTGTTTTACACTACATAAATCAAGCATGGTTATTTGGTGTTGTATATTATAGGAGTATTGTGATATGAATTTATTTATTAACTCCTCAAATGTTTTGATGGGGGGAGTAATCTTGGAAATGCACTCCATGGATTGTCCACCCAGACTTTGTGGAAACAATCGCATTAGGTAGGTATCTTCATGACAAAATTCTAAGCTCATATTTTAGAAATCCCTCACATGATCAATGGGATCCGTTTACCCATTATACCTATCAAACTTTGGGATTTCGAAATGTTTTGGAAAAGGAATCATGCTAAGACTCCTATCAAATGGATATGGGAAAATATCCTCCAAAACATATTTCTTTGTTGCACCCCCTTGAATTTCTTTTATTTTCCCTTGCAATGCTTTTATCTGTTGGGTAAGAGCTCTAAAATCATTAAGGGCGGCTTCAGGATCCTCTCTAATCCCTTCCATGTCAAAATCAGCAGGTAACTTAGCTCCTTGATTAACTAGTGAAAGGAAATATCTTTCCTTGTTTCGTTCAAAAACTCTCTCCATGAGAGTATGGAATTGAGGATCATGTTCTACTTCTTGAAGCTTTTCTTTTTTTATCTCATCAGTATTAGAATTATCCCCAGTGCGAAGTATGTGAAAAGGATTTTCTTCCCTATCACTATTTTTTCTTTTATCACCCATGTTGCTTAATGTACTTTCCCTTTCGTCTCCTTCAATGGGATTTTGAGATCTTGTGACAATAGGCATAAGCTTTAAGTTGATTTCTACTAACCTTGATCAAAAGATGAAATAATGCAATTTTAATGGATATCCAAGTCAGAATAGAATGAAGATTCTATTGATATGGCTTGTGAAATTTCTAACTTAGCTCATGATTCCCTAGTTGAAAGGATGATGATCATGTTGTGGGAATTAAATAAAAAATAAAAAATAAAAATGATGTTGCACTTTGTGAGGTTTGATCGTAGTTTTGTAAAAATAAGGATTTTTGATAAATGCCTAATGTTCCTAAGTTCTCTATTGCAAAACTTGATTGGGATGAGTAGAGTACAAAATTGTCGGTTGGGGGATAAAAAAGGAACGAATAGGTTGACTATGATTATGCCTTTGAGAAAGAGCTCTTCTTTGAAAGAAAGCTCGTGAATATAATGGTTCTAAGGCAAAATTGCCAGTAAAACCTCTAACAAAGTCGTGATATCAATGAATAAAAGTTATGTGTTCAAGCAAAACTTTTTGACTTTGTTATAAAAACTTTCTCCTTTTTAATAGCTTCTTATAACTGAGAGACTTCTTTGGCTTCCTAATCTTCTTCTCTAGGGGCTTTTTAGCAAAATTTTCAGACTTCTAGAGCCTGAGCATAGAAAAAAGACTGGACTAAATGAAAGATTTTTCGGGTGATAGAAATTTACCTAGCTTCAAAACACAGATGTGTTAAACATTTTATCAGATGCGCTAAACTATCCAATCTATGTGCTGGACTATTGCAGGTATGTGCTAAAACAGAGCACAGATGGGCTAAAACAGAGCATGAATCCTCTAAAACAGAGCATGAATGCGCTAAAATAGAGCATGAATGCGCTGAAATAGAGCATAAATGCGCTAAAAAAGAGCATGAATGCGCTAAAATAGAGCAAAACTACACTAAAACAAAGCACAAATACGTTAAAATAGACCAGGGATGCGCTAAACTATCCAATTATTGCACTAAGACAGACATTGTTTAACATTTTGATGTTTTTTCGGATGACCTTTATCTGATTTAAATTTGGAAAAACACGGCATATAGTAGAAAACAGTTGCTTTGCATGTAACGCCCCACCACACAACCCTAGAGGAAGTTGCATTTAACTACTTAAACGAAATAACTTTTTTTTTTAAAGGATAAATAATAAGTGAGTTAATTAACTAATGCCAACAACCTCGAAGGTTATGAGACAAAGGTTATATAAAACCTCAACAAAAAACATGAATATAAACTATAACCATCATTTAATTAATACATTAACACATACATTCCAAGAAGGTGAAATAACAACAAGCATAAGGTATAACTTTCAAATGCATTAATCCATCCATTAAACAATAAGGTTACAATCTCTCATTCCCCGAATGAGGCAAACCAATACATAATTATAATTACAAAATTCCACCTCGATAACACAAAGGGATAAAGATTACAAGAATAGTTGAAATGAAAACAAGTAAGAACTGCAACCGAAGCCACGAGCCCTCCAACTGGAAGACTCATCCACAAGAACATGAAGAAGGATCCCAATGGATTAAGGCGCACGCCACCCAACCAAGTGGAACTCAAAGGCCCACCCCCCGTGCTAGGAGATAGTAACTGAAATATCTATCCAATGAAATCTACCTCTAGACATAGGCTAACATAACCATACTGAAATAAATATAGTGACATCACTGACACAAGGTTACAATGCTTCCAGAATTACATAATCAACTGCATCACTGATGCAAACATACTGTCAACCTAGGAGAAGCGTCATCACAATGTTACATAGGTTACCCTGGTGAGTCTTCCTAGGTCCCAACCCCCATCTCGGGTTATCCTGGTAACCTCTAACAACTTCCGGCCCCTCATGTAAACCAATGCGAAATCAGTTATCTTTCATAGGGACAAGATAACGATCTTGCCATTCCAGGCCTTCCCGTCTCAACCCAAGTCTTTACAAGCCCTTGTGATTCTGAGCGAGGCATAATTATCTTATTAAGTGTTTGGTACTACGTGATACTCTAAACAGTTAATTAAGTTATCAGTGGATTATCTAACTTATAATGAGTTACCCTAGCACCACTTCGTGTGTCGGCCCCCGTTACAAGCCACTCCTCTAAGACGACACGTGGAACAACTCCACACCCCAAGGATACTCAAGTGCGACACACAACAAAGGTGTTCCAACCACTCCAACTCTAGGAGGTATAACATAGGACAAGGCCACTCCTTACAAGGAGATACGGATCCCATAATCCGTGCTAATACCAGAAACACAATACACCCCCGTTCGTGGAAATCGGGTAATGATTGACAACATACTACACGCTTCCCAAGGGTACAAAATAGGTTGACAAGTTGACACGACAACCCACCATAAGAAAGGACCCTATCTGGAAGACTTACAAGTACCATGCCCACATAGCCCAATGACGACATGAACAGGTCAATAATCAAGACAAAAATGAAATCCTACTTTGGGTTCACTAAACCCATTTCCTCCTTAATATTCAGTAATTCACCGCATTTAATAAATCAGGAAAGGAATAAAATTCAACTCCAATGTTTAAATTTCACTATTGTTCAATGATATCAGGAATTGATTAATATCTACGTTTCAAGAATAAACGTTTAGAAGTTAAACAGGTCTATGGCAAAATCATTTGTTCACTAAATAAGACGCCAACATATTTCCTGGCAAATCATGCTTAACATTTCAAAATGTCATTGATTTAATATTAATATTTTAAGAAACACACCATAGTAAAATATAAATTCAATTTGCCCAATCAATTTGCCCAAGAAAATAATTTCCCCTTACAAAAGCAATTAAGAACTATTTAATTAATTAATTATTTTTCCACCTTTATTCCCAATTTCACTAATGTAAAAAAAAAACATATGCCCTATTATTATTATTATTATAACATTATAAATATTAATATTTTAATATTTAAATATTAATTTTATAATACTATAAATAATAAATTTCATTATTAAATGAATATTAAAATAACACATATATTATAATATTAAATACTAATATTTAATATTATAACATATATAATATTTAATATTAAAATAATAAAAATAAACAAAAATAAATAATAATAATAAAAAAAAACAATAGCCAACCCTAAGTCAAAGGGAGGCGTACCTCCCTGGCTGCACCTTCCTGGCCACACGCCCCATGGGCAGTTGTGTTTACACACAGCCGACCCCCATGAATGGGGGTGACTATGTGTAAACACAGTCGTCCTCCATGGACGGTTGTGCACGGATGGCAAGGGCAGACGACGGCGGTAAGGTGGGGGTGGGGTGCGCGCAGGGTGTGGCTCCCCTCACCCACCTCCCATGGGGCACGATGGGGGTCGAGCCCCCTACGCCTCCCCTGTTTCTCTCTTTTTATTTTATTTTTTTATTTTGAAAATTTCCTACGGAAATTTCGTTTTTTTTTTTTAAAAAGCACAGACATACTTTTTGGAATGAAATTTTATATTTTCATTTTTGAAAATGAAAGAAATGGGGGCATGACCTCAACCCCAACATGAAAAACAAAGATATATATATATATATATAAATTTTACAAACAAATTTCCAATGAAGATAAATTGAGGAGAAGAATAATTTTTTTCAAAGATAACATGTTGAATCCAAAAACTCCATTGCTCTTTCTTGGAGAAATTATTTTTTTTAAAGGTGAGATTTTTCACAATAAACTCAATTTTCCATATGGGTTTCTCCATTGCAATTCACAACCAGAATATTGAAAACATTTTGCAACTAGATTTTCAACATCAACACATTTAAATTTAAATTTCCAAAAACAAATAAACAAAAGACAAGAACCTAGTAAATTTTGAGTTTGAAGATGACCAGATGATGATTAGCTTTCCCTCTTGCTTCCAATCCAATTCCTCAAGATTTTGCAACTCCAATCGAAAAACCCACAAATTTGAAAAATCCTCCTTTCACAAATTCCAATTTTTTCCTCAAAACTTCAAGATCCCAAAAACTATCAAGCAAATTCAAACACATAAGGATTTTGCCCCAAAACCCAACAACCCTCATAAATTTCAGAAAATAAAAATGGAAAATATATATTTTTTGAATTTTTGAATTTTCAACTTTTCAACTTTGACTTTTAAATTCATTTCCCTTTAATTTTCAATTTTGCCCAAATATGCATAAAATTCCAAAATGAGTAATTTAACTATTACAACATTATAAATTTAATCAATTAATAACATGGATTTACTCAACGATTAATTTATTTAATAATTAGATTAAATTAACAATAAAATAAATTACATCTCAACATAAATCAACAAAGTAATTTCCAATTTAACTATAAGAGCATATATTTTACCATTTTCCTAGCTTGCACAATAAGCTTGAATTTAAAGCCAGAAGACCCAAATAAGACAACTTAACCCGACTAATATCAGACGACACACTAGGACTAGGGTGATGACTTGGCACAGAATCCTAGCTACTATCTCCCAATCGAATACCGTTGGCCATTGGACACGCTCAAACTTGTGAAACTAGGTGGAGTCGATGTCCTGTACCTGTCAACTTGTAGCAAAGAGCATATCCATATACATAAACATGTCATAAATAAAACACACCGTGAAGAGGAAATCACGAGATCGCAGGGCACTCACAAGCGAGTGATGTGATATCATCCCCTTCACCAATACAATAGTTCTAACTGACGCATCTAACATAGCAGCATAATCAAAAGCATGAACATCATAAGTTAAATATCCACATATGTTAATTTCAAACATGCCATAATAATCACATCAAAATACATCACGATAAAACAGTGATCCACTGTAATCAAGTACGTAGTCCAAGTACAACACAAAACTAAAGCATAGAAAGGAAATAACATAGTTCGCACGATAGAGCAAAACGGAGGGGTGTTACATTGCAAATCATAAAATCTAAACAAAGAGTGTATGTTCTTGAAATTTTCACGGGTATTGAACAAAATAAGCACTTCAGACAGACTCACTCTTAGTTGTCAAAAAGGTCATCATAGCAACCACAACCCACATCTTAAAATTACGTCGACTCACACAGTCGTGTCACGCCCTAGAGGGCGCCCGTGTTTTTGTCTTTTCTAGGTGTGTACTCAAGGTTATATTTCTCGATCCCTTGAGTAAACAATTTGTGGCAATTATATGGTGAGTGTCTTGGGGGCAGATTCTTCCCTCCCCTTGCACTGTGATTTTTATGATGTTCAGATACTGACACGGTTGGCTTTCTACACTATGGTTCATAGTAAAGGTATCCATTCGGTGTGACAATAGATAAAATACCTCAGGAGACCTCCCAATCTTTAGAACAAAGATTTTGGGGATGGTTATCTTGCTCACTTCCGTTGAATATGGGTTTCCCCAAAATTCACTTTTGATTAGAGTGGGTTGGAAAACCTGGCTTTGGTTGTTCCCACTTAAGTCATTCTCATAGGGTGAGTACTTTTTCCCACTACGGCAGGCCTTCTAAAGGATTTAATAAAACATGAAATGCAAGGAATGAAAAAGGTTAGTCTGGTGTTTTGGTCACCCAGTAAAAAGGGAGAGCATAAAACTATTACCCAACAATCACAACAAACAAATGGTTCAATTTTAAATCCAAATGACAATTTTTTACACTAAATGAAGATGTTGCTTCACAACAAACATTGGATTCATTTTAACCAAGCTAAAATAATGTTTGGTGACTATACTAGGATTGATTAATTCTAGATTTAAGTGTCTATCCTAGGATTGCTTCATTTTTTTACTTATGCAGAAAACAAAAATCTTTGTCTGTGGATGGCGTCAGAATCAGGATTTATTTTTACACCCCCTATATGCGCTAAAAGAACTAGTAAATGCACTAAAATAGTTAACAAATGCGCTAAAGTAACAAGAAGGGATGCGCTAAAACAGTTAGTAAATACGCTAAAAGAACTAGCAAATGCGCTAAATAGGTCGTCAATGCGCTAAAATAGTCCTCGTATGTGCCAAAACACAACTCATATGCGCTAAACCGAAGCTACAGTCTGTCACCTGTCAAAAAATCTGCAATAAAAAAATTAAAAACGGGGCAAGGCCCCACAGAGGGCACCAAAAATGTGTGTGACAATATTGTGAGCTAACTAGAAAGATAAACTAACACACCAATGAAACATTGTATCAAAGGAAACTAATTGAAAAGATAAAACAAACTCTAAATAACAACAAATTCTTTCAAATGTGTTCCATTGTCCTCTATCTCCAAGGATTCGATGCAAGTTACTGGCTCTCAGTTGGTATAAGTAGTAGCTTGTTGGAATGACTACTTAGGAGAATTGATGAGGGTGCAACCCGAGACACAGAAAATCACACAGAAAAACTAACAAATCTTATTATTTTCAAAGTATGAAATTCCTACATGCAGAGGATCTCAAATCCTCCAGTTTTGCAATACTTGCAAATTACAGAAAGAAACTACAGAAATTCCCCTATTCGCAGCATGCGATCTTCTTTCCCCAAAAAACTGCCTAAAAGAAATAGTAACTCGCCCATAAATAGCCCGTTTCTTTGTTTGGAGCCAAAAACGGGATTCAAATTATGCACCAACTTTCGGAAGCCCTAACTCAAGATCTAACCGTCAGATCTTCAATGATAATACCTTTTCGGAAAGCTCTCGCGAAGATCTCTTGCCGGAAAGTGGGGCCTAAAGGCTAACCACTTTCGTATTCCGCCAATTTTTCAGGCCCATCCGGAGCCTCTAAGTACCTCAAAATTAGCTCCGAAGATTTCATAAGGCAAAAAGCAGAAATTGAAACTTGAATAACTTTTGAACCGGAAATGCTCTTGATCTGATTCTTTCACCAAAGTGTTTATTATTATGTCCTGAAGCTTCCCTTAAATTTTTGTCTCCTCACGCCTTCAAATTCATATCTGCTAAAAATAGCAGTTGAGCAGAAAAAGCAGAAAAGCAGTTCTGAAAGTTGGGAATTCTTTTTCGACGAAAAGGGTATCCAGAAATGCAAAAACATCTACAAAAAAAAATCTAAATGAAAGTAAATATATTTTTGGGTGATGTAGGATTGCCCTTACACCACTGGATGCTCCTGCATCAAGAATGAGATTTAAGCAACATGTATGTCCATTGCTAAATGATTGAAACTATGATATGAAACTAAGATGCTATGCTATGAACTTGAAATGCTAAAATTCTGATTCGAATACAACTATAGTAACTGTGCTAAATTCACAAAATCTAGGATGAAATCTACTCACAAAAGAGCTATATTATAGATTTTTGGAGGCAAGAATCTAGTTGGCAAAGATCAACGGTCAAATTCAAACCTGTCAAGATGAACGGTGAGAGATTCTGAAAGTTGAGAGAAAGATGGAAGGTTGAGAGAAAGATGGAGAATTTTTTCAACCCACAAAACCATCCGCATTCAAATATGGAGACAAATATGTCATTTGTCATTTCATTTATGAAAATTGGTTGAAAGTTGAGGATAATTGCTGATTAAATAAATAAATTTATTTAATTACATGTGACTTGGTTTTTAGAAGCTTCCATAATTAAATAATTAATTTTTAATTATGTGAGAGGTGAAGAAGGTGGATAATTAAATATTTACAATATTTAATTACGTGATATGAAAAAGATATTAAATATTTTACAATATTTAATTTAAATGTGAAATGAAGAATGAATTAGAAGAATATTCCATAATTAGAATCATGATAATTAATATAAATAAATAATGAAATTTATTTAATTTAATTAAGAGGAAGATAGCCATAATTAAATAAAATTATTTATTTAATTAAATTAGAATAATTAGAAAAATGAACAATATAAATAAATAATTAAATTTATTTATATGTAGGTGACCTTTAAGAATATTAATTAAATAACTCATATTTAATTAATTAACAGGTTTGATTAACTGTGACCATTTTTAGATGTATACAGTTAGAATCATAAATTTAGAGAAATTAGTGTGAAAAAAATGTATAGATGGATGTTAGTTGTGATTTTTAATTAAATTTATTTATTTATTTTTAGTAGGCTTAATCATTTTAGCAATGAGATTAAACACATATCTTTATATATGATATTTTTGGTTACTGTATACTGTCTTTTAACAATAGAGTAGTTAAGTTATATTTTATTGTAAATATATTTAAATATGTATATGCATGTATTGTGATTATCATTAAAGTTAAAATTAGTTATATTAAAAAAAATGTTTAATGAGATAGGAGTAAATCCTACTTAAATAAATTTACCAATTTTTGTGTAAACGGATGGTTATGTTAGGAATCTTAGTTAGCTATGAAATCTAATTGCGTCCAATATGTTTAAAGTTATTATATTTTGTAATTTTATAGTTCTTAAATAAAGGAATTTTTATAATGGGAATAATGATTTAACCTATTTTTTTGTAAAATTGGCTATGGGAATATGTTTATTTGCTGAGTCACTGTTAGAGATGAGACATTTAAAATTGACAAATTTATGTATATATAGAAAATGAGGGTTAGATTTAATATGATTGTATTTAAGTTAAAAATTTATTTGATTATTTAATTTAATGTGTTAAAAAAAGAAAATGAGGGTTAGATTTAATATATTGTATTTAAGTTAAAAAGTTAGATGATTATTTAATTTAATGCATTAAAAATAGAAAATTAGGGTTAGATTTAATATGTTGTATTTAAGTTAAAAAAAAATAGTTAATAATTTAATTTATTGTACTTAAAATAGGGAAAAAAAATGATGGATAGATGTAATATGTTATTTTGAAATAAGTATATTTTATGTATAGTTTCTTCATTCTCATTTCAATTTTTGGTATTCTTGATGTAAGTTGGCGATATTAAAATCAAGAGAAATTTGTGCATAAAATGTGTGATTAGATATTTTTAGATTTTGTTTATAACTTCTTCTTTTATAATATATATATATATATATATATATATAGATTGTGGATAGGGTTTTACTTTTGGTTATCATTATTTGTAATATATGGTCTTTATGTTTATTTGATATTGGAAGTTGCTTATCTATGGGATTACTATCTATAGCTCTGTAATTATCTTATTAGTTTCTTAATGGGTGTGTAAAGGATTCGTTAAAGATGACTTAAATGATCGATATAACTTATCACTTGAATGCAATTGTTTATTAAAATAATTCCTAATAGTTTATCTTTAAAAAAATGTAATGATGATTCAAACATTCTTTGAAATTTATTGCTCTAGATCCTTATAAAACTTAAAAGATGATTTAAAATTTCTAAAATGTTTATTGGGATATTTAGAAAATGTGCTTAGATAACTTCTTTAGATATTTTAAATTACTTCTTAATGAACGAATAGATAAAATATATTTGATTATTTATTATTCTTAAGGTTTATTCATAGTAGGTATTTGTGTGTCTAAAGGTGGGTTTTGGATGTTTCTATTTCGATGCTTATTCTTTTGTGTTATCTCGATTTGAGGAGATTTGATTCATTGAGCTTGTGTTGGAGTTTATTTGGAAACTTGTACTCCTTTGACTTACCCTCGTTTGTGAGTTCTTGGGTAGTCGTTTACTTGGGCTTCCAGAGGAGGGGAAAGAAAATGCTGCTTTATAATTGGTTTTCATGTTGTTCTTAGTGAACCATTGTTCATATGCTCGAGTTGATTTTGTGGGTTTAGCCTTGCACTTGAAGTGGATTTTCTATGAAGTTTTAGCGTGAGCTGGTGCATGCCTTACTGGATGTATTTACTTTTGGTTTTGATATTTTGTGCAAGTTGTCTTATCCCGTTTGTGATTTTGGGTTACTGCTAGAAGGGAGAGTGGCTTCCCATAGGGGTTGGAACCCTAAGTGGTATCCTGGGTAACTCGTGCGGAAGTTGAGTAATCAAGTGATAACCTAATAAATAATTAGGGGGATGGGTAGTATACACACACTAATAAAAGATAATGGATGCTTCTCTCATGGCCCAAGCACTCATTTAGGCTTGGGATGAGACGAGAAGGCCTGGAATGGTAAATTGACTACCTTGTCTTCTTGAAAGGTGAGTTGATTCCACAAGTGTAAGAATGGGGGTCAGGGATTAGTTGAGGTTGCCAGGGTAACCCAGCACGGGGGCCAGTAACCTATGAAGATCCACATTGGGTAACCCATGTCGAGCCATGTGATGACACTCTACCCTTAAGAAATCGTGTATATTTGTTGTGTTTCCCCTTGTTTCCTTTGTTCCTCTAGAAGTGGATGCGGCCTTGTGTTTTTTGTTGCTCTTGTTTGTTGAGTCTTGTTGTCATTATTCTCTTGGCTATTATGGTTGAGGGTCTTTCTTGTCAACTCCTAGCATGGGGGGTGGGTCTTCAGACCCACGTGATCGGGTGGATCGTGCTATGCACGCCATTGGGTTCTTAGTCAGTGTTCGTGAAGTGCAGAGTTTGTGTTGTTGTAGATGAACCAAAGCTTCACCATAGTTTAGTTGTACCATGTTCATTTATGTAACTTTCTTGTAATTGATGTATCATCTCCTCTTTGTACTAAGAAGCACTGATGTGCATATGCAATCTTGAAAGGATGTAACTTCATAGTGATGTATATGTATGTTCTGAGTTGATCAATGTAATGAATAGATATTATTGATTTCATCATGTGTTTCAAATATAGATGATTCTCTTTATTGTATTATGATGAATTTCTTCACATGGTTCACTTATCCTTTATCATGGTTTATAACGTAATTTTGGAAATTCTTTCATTATCGTATGAGTTTAGGTTTTGTAATGACGTTATGTGTACCCTAGAGGACGTAGTTGATAGTGTAATTGTTTAATTGCTTTGCATGCAATTTTTGTTCATGTGCATCTTGTGTAATTTTCTCCTTTCAAAAAAAAAATTGTGCAGAAATTTGTTAATTTAGTTTATCCTTTGAGGTTAGCTTGGTGGGGCGTTACAGCTTGGTATCAGAGCCAAGGTTATAAACACTAGGTACTCTAGGTTCAATTGAGTCCATTACATTAACCTTGTGCTTAACTCTTGAACTTATGTGTTTCCCTCCTTTTTGTTGTAAAGGAGTATGCCTAGGGGTCAGGGACGAGGTCGTGGTAGAGGCCGAGGTGGTGGTAGCAGGGCGGATCACTAGAGTTCACCTTCTAAGAGCTCCCATAGCAGTGAGCAGGGTAGTGGTGGTCAAAACCCAGGACAACTAGGTGAAGAAGGGCCTCAAATTCGTCAGTTGCTAGAGGAGGCTCTTGGTCGTTTACACCCTAGGAAGAATGAGGAACAACGGGTGGTCAGAGAGAGAGAGAGAGAGAGATCACCGAGGATAGGTGGTGCTGCAGATCAGGATTCCATTGTAGCATGACACATGAGAGACCTCTTGAGAGCACATTCTCCCATATTTGATGGTACTGGTGGAGGAATGGAGGTAGAAACTTGGCTAATTGATATGGATTGTGTGTTTGCGATGCATCCTTATGGCAGTAATACTAGGGCTAGGTGTGCCATCATGCACCTTAGAGGATTTGCATCCACATGGTGGTGGTTAGAAGAGCAGAAACTACACCTAGACATTGGTTTTGTGACTTGGGAGTTATTCATGGAGTGGTTTAGAGCATGTTTCTTATCAGAGCACTGGAGAAAGCGTCGTGCGAATGAGTTCCATGAACTGAAACAAATGGCAATGTTCGTAGAACAATACGAGCATCGGTTTTATGAGCTCAAGCAATATACTGGGATTAGTAGTGATGAGGGTATGCTTGTGCACCATTTCATTAGGGGCTTGAATGCTTGCATAGCGGAGGAGTTAGAGTTTTTGAGCCAAGGACTATGGAGGTGGCCATGGAGAAGGCTTGGTTAGTGGAGGAAAACTTGGCCATGGCATTAGGAGATCACACAGGAGTTCAGATAGGAAGTACCCCTTCTTCCGGTTTTGGGTCTCGCAGGGATCAGGCACAGACAGTTGGCTCATTTATGAGTCATCAGGCACCCATCAAGGGTGAGCATCAGTAGCAGCAACATTCAGAGTCTAAACATAAGAATTCACAAACTCATCATAGTGACGACGGTTCCCACTCTAAGAAGAACCGGAATTGGTGGTGTAACAAGCGCAACCATTCTGAGCACCTGCACAGAGCACCTAACCCATAGCTAGCAGGGGCAGTGTTCAACAATCTAATGCACCTCCTAGTGATAGAGGTTTTGGTCGAGGTGCAGGTTGTTTCTCTTGCGGTCAACATGACCACATTGCTAGGCAGTGTCCATAGAGGAACACTACTAGTTTTAGTCAGGGACCAGATATTTCTGAGCCGATGGTGGGCGATATAGGAAGGTCACACCGAGCATATGTTATGGTTGATAACCGCCTGGCTAGGCACCAGGATGCTGTTGCTGGGGGTACCAGTAGAGGATGGGCAGTTGACCCAAGAGCCCATGGGTGAACTCGTGAAGGCTCAGTGGAGTCCTAGCATTGTTGCAGTGTCTTTCATGTTGCTTTCTATGCATTGACGCTTATTATTTTATGTTTTGTACTTTGAGACCTTATAGTTGTTTGTTTCACCATTTTGGATGGTTTTGGATGACATTTGAGTTGATGTTTGATGATCATGATGTTATGTATTGATTTATTGTTATGTTGGATTTATGGAGTTAGTGTTATGTTTGGATACTTTTGATTATGTGTATCTTATGGCTTATGATTATGCTTGTTATGTTGATGATTAATTATTGCCTTATGATATTGCTTATAATGAAATTATTGTATTCGATATTTTGGTTATTGTATGGGGTCTTGGTGAGGGGAACAGGGTAGCATCACTCGTTCATGAGCGCCCTGCTACACTGTGACTTCCTCTCATGGTGTGTTTGCTAATTGATATATATATATATATATGTATATTTTGTTCGACACCTTGTTTTATGCAGAATTGTAGGTACCAGGCTTCGACTCCACCTGTACTGTCAGGTTTGAGCGAGCCACATAAATCCCAATGGGTATGACGTGGAAACATGGACTTGACAAGAAGGGTCCCCAACCTTTCCATCATCCTCGACAAGGATGAGTACCCCCCCACCTTGCAACCATTCGGTATGGTTTTCATGTTTTGACAATTGTTTTGTTGGGTGTCTTTCGTTATTTGATTATGTCTTGATGTTATTGTAGGACTTGATGTTGTTTTCGAATGTGTTAGCCTTGCAACTTCCAAGAGTAAGTCGAATCCTTGGCGGGGGAGGATGTAGTGCCCCTCCATTTTTGGCCCTTCGTGATGGGCGAGTAAGTTGTTTATTTGTGACTTGTGAGGTCATGTTAATTTTGTCATTCAAATTAATGGGCCAATTAACGTGTTTCAATTATTTGACATGGTTGTGGTTCATTGTCGTTTAGTCGTATTTGTAACGTTGATTTAATAAAATTATTAAATTAGTAAGAGAATTTTAGTAATTAATTATTAAGGTTATAATGATTTGATAGTTATACTATTATTTTATTAAAAATGAATACGTAAATAAAAACATAAATTTACATTTATAAATAATGGTTATTTTAAATTAAATATATAGTGGATTAATAATCCACTTATTAATAAAGTTTATTTGCTTAAATTTAAAATATTTTGAGGAGAGGTATTTAATAAAATATTACATTTGAAATGATAAAAGTAAAAAAGAAAAATATAATTAAAAGTTTTATCGTTAGTGATTTGTTTAATTTAAATAGTATGATATATATTGTTTAATGGGTAAATTAATAGAATATGGGTACCGTAAGAGTTATTAAATTTGATAATGGAGTTAGATTTCTTATTTAACTAAAATGTAAGTTTTCCTAACAAGTGGAAAAACATGGGAAAAGTAAATTGACGAGTGGAGGAAAGAATTTAGAGAAATTGCCACCTGTCTTGTTGGTTATCGAGAAACTTTAGAAACTCTTCTTTAATAGCTAAAATATTTTACAGTCGGGAGAATTTCAGAAGTAACTCAGCTTTCCTTATCCCTTTGCAAACCTTGTATTCAAGTTGGTGAATGAAAATTGTAGCTTGCATTTGTCACTCTCGCCAGTTTCGTTTAAATTACTTTTGCCTGGTAACTCTGGTCGGTTTCGTTTAAATTACTTTTGCCTGGTAACTTTGGTTGGTTTGCTACCTTCAGAGGGAATGTAGTTTCAGCTTGCTGTGTGTTGGGCATGTGTAGGATATGTATTTCTATTGTTTTTATTTACTTATTTAAAATTTGTATGCTATCGTCTTCTCTTACAATTTGTGTATCCTCTCACAGAGTAGTTATGTTAAGTTATATTTTATTATAAATATATTTAAATATGTATATGCATGTATTGTGATTATCATTAAAGAGAAAATCAGTTATATTAAAAAAATGCTTAATGAACTAGGAGTAAATCCTACTTAAATAAATTTACCAATTTTCATGTAAATGGATGGTTATGTTAGGAATCTTAGTTAGTTATGAAATTTAATTGCGTCTAATACGTTTAAAGTTATTATATTTTATGATTTTATATTTCTTAAATAAAGGAATTTTTATAATGGGAATAATGATTTAACTTGTTTTTTTGTAAAATTGGCTATGGGAATATGTTTATTTGTTGAGTCACTGTTAGAGATGAGACATTTAAAATTGACAAATTTATATATATATAGAAAATGACGGTTATATTTAATATGATTGTATTTAAGATAAAAAGTTAGTTGATTATTTAATTTAATGTGTTAAAAATAGAAAATGAGGGTTAGATTTAATATATTGTATTTAAGTTAAAAAGTTAGTTGATTATTTAATTTAATGTGTTAAAAATAGAAAATTAGGGTTAGATTTAATATGCTGTATTTAAGTAAAAAAAAAATAGTTGATAATTTAATTTATTGTACTTAAAATAGGACAAAAAAATGATGGATAGATGTAATATGATATTTTGAAATAAGTATATTTTAAGTATAGTTTCTTCATTCTCATTTCAATTTTTGGTATTCTTGATGTAAGTTGGCGATATTAAAATCAAGAGAAATTTGTGCATAAAATGTGTGATTAGATATTTTTAGATTTTGTTTATAACTTCTTCTTTTATAATATATATATATATATATATATATATATATAGATTGTGGATAGGGTTTTACTTTTGGTTATCATTATTTGTAATATATGGTCTTTATGTTTATTTGATATTGGAAGTTGCTTATCTATGGGATTACTATCTATAGCTCTGTAATTATCTTATTAGTTTCTTAATGGGTGTGTAAAGGATTCGTTAAAGATGGCTTAAATGATTGTTATAACTTATCACTTGAATGTAATTGTTTATTAAAATAATTCCTAATAGTTTATCTTTAGAAAAATGTAATGTTGATTCAAACATTCTTTAAAATTTATTGCTCTAGATCCTTATAAAACTTAAAAGATGATTTAAATGTTCTAAAATGTTTATTGGGATATTTAGAAAATGTGCTTAGATAACTTCTTTAGATATTTTAAATTACTTCTTAATGAACGAATAGATAAAATATATTTGATTGTTTAATATTCTTAAGGTTGATTCATTGTAGGTATTCGTGTGTCTAAAGGTGGGTTTTGGATGTTTCCATTTCGATGCTTATTCTTTTGTGTTATCTCAATTTGAGGAGATTTGATTCATTGAGCTTGTGTTGGATTTTATTTGGAAACTTGTATTCCTTTGACTTACCCTCATTTGTGAGCTCTTGGGTAGTCATTTACTTGGGCATCTAGAGGATGGGAAAGAAAATGTTGCTTTATAATTGGTTTTCATGTTGTTCTTAGTGAACCGTTGTTTGTATGCTCGAGTTGATTTTGTGAGTTTAGCCTTGCACTGGAAGTGGATTTTCTATGAATTTTTAGCGTGAGTTGGTGCATGCTTCACTGGATGTATTTACTTTTGGTTTTGATATTTTGTGCAAGTTGGCCTATCATGTTTGTGATTTTGGGTTACTGCTAGCAGGGAGAGTGGCTTCCCACCGAGGTCAGAACCCTAAGTGGTATCCTGGGTATCTCGTGCGGAAGTTGAGTAATCAAGTGATAATCTAATAAATAATTAGGGGGATGGGTAGTATACACACACTAATAAAAGATAATGGTTGCCTCTTGCATGGACCAAGCACTCATTTAGGCTTAGGATGAGATGAGAAGGCCTGGAATGGCAAATCGACTACCTTGTCTTCTTGAAAGGTGAACTGATTCCGCATGTGTAAGAATGGGGGTCAAGGATCGGTTGAGGTTGCCAGGGTAACCCAGAGCGGGGGTCAGTAACCTATGAAGATTCACATTGGGTAACCTATGTCAAGCCATGTGATGACATTCTACCCTTAAGCAGTCGTGTATATTTGTTGTGATTCCCCTTGTTGCCTTTGTTCCTCTGGAAGCGGATGTGGCCTTGTGTTTTCCGTTGCTCTTCTTTGTTGAGTCTTGTTGTCATTTTTCTCTTGATTATTGTGGTTGAGGGTCTTTCTTGTCGACTCCTAGCATGGGGGTGGGGGGGGGGGGTCTTCGGACCCACGTGGTCAGGTGGATCATGCTATGTACCCCATTGGGTTCCTAGTCAGTGTTCGTGAAGTGCAGAGTTCGTGTTGTTACAAATGAACCAGAGCTTCACCATAGTTTAGTTGTACCATGTTCATTTATGTAACTTTCTTGTAATTGATGTATCATCTCCTCTTTGTACTAGGAAGCACTGATGTGCATATATAATTTTGAAAGGATGTAACTTCATAGTGATGTATATGTATGTTCTGAGTTAATCAATGTAATGAATAGATATTATTGATTTCATCATGTGTTTCATATATAGATGATTCTCTTTATTGTATTATGATGAATGTCTTCACATGGTTCACTTATCCTTTATCATGGTTTATAACATAATTTTAGAAATTTGTTCGTTATCGTATGAGTTTAGGTTTTGTAATGACGTTCTGTGTACCCTAGAGGACGTAGTTGATAGTGTAATTGTTTAGTTTATTTGCATGTAATGTTTGTTCATGTGAATCTTGTGTAATGTTCTCCTTTCAAAAAAAAAAAAATTGTGCAGAAATTTGTTAATTTAGGTTGTCCTTTGGGGTTAGCTCAGTGGGGCGTTACATACAAGGTTATTTCATCAATTCAAATCCTAGATTTCAAGTGCAATTTTCACAAGAGATAATATTATTTTCAAAGGTTTTCAAGAGCATATTTCTTAATAATTTGTTGCAGCAATCAAGATCTCAAGCATGATGTCAAATTCTTAAGCATCATGCATGTTTTTAGAGCTAACATTTGATGTAGGTTTCAAAGATTCAAGCAAGAATTCAAGTCAAATTTCAAGCATCAAGATCCACATCCATTGAAGCCATTTCATGCAATATATACATCAACATTTCATATTTTCAAAGGTTTATTGAAGGGTTTGGTGAGTTGCAACATTGAATTGTTCATTCATCATTTCTTTCACATTTTATTATTTCAATTCAAGGTTTAATTACCCAAATGGGGTTTGACCAAGGCAAATCCCCATTCACCAAAAACAAACATTTTTTCCCTCTTGTGTTTTTTTTTTAAATATTAGGTTGAAGGATTGGAGATCTTTTGAAGAGCAATATTGGTAAAGCTATCAAAGTTGCAATAGTTGTCAAAGTTGTCAATTCTCAGAAACTTACCTACACATCTGATTTCCAACTTTCCAACACTACAAACTGGATCAAATGGATGCTAGAGACTGACATTACAGGCTCCAAAAAGTTGGTTGAAAATCTTGAGCAGAGACCCATTCGCCCATGGGTGAATGAATCCCAAACAACCTCTTGAAACTACCTTTTGGTGACTAGTACACAGTTTTCTACTCTTCTTAGATCTGCAAAAAGTTTTTGTTTCTATTATCATTGAGCTTTAAATTGTTGTTTCAAGTTTGAATGGGCATAATTGAGTTGATTTTCTATTTTTCAATTTTTCTCCCAAAAGTGTTGTTCAGGTTGAGACCCCTCCTCAAGCATAAGGAAATCAATAGATTCCCCCATTGAGTTGACTCACCGAAGGGTTGTAAGTCAATTCTTTGTGTGCATCTCATTTCTAATGAAATAGTGAGAGATAGGTCTACATTTTAGATTGGTGAACCCCCTTCTAAAAACAAACACCTATTTTTCACCATTTCATTTATTAAAACCAACAACTGTAATTCTCATTTTGAATCTCTAATTGAGATGAGCGAATCATGATCTCTATCACACAAAATCTAAATCTACAATAAAACACAACACACTCCTACTATAATTAAAAAATAATCACACATTCAAATAAAAGTGTCCCTCTCTCCTATCAACCCAATCATGGCTCTAATGTGAATTTTAGCAAATAGGATATAACTAAACAATGGAAGTATGTTGAAAAATTAATGCATCCAAGTTTATTAGTCGTGCAAAATCAAATACAAATGAAAACAACCATAAAAATACAAAAAATAACTCAATATACATGCAGAAACCATTATAGGAGAATTTTCTAGACCTAAAGAGATGCAAGTTATATTAATCCATCAATAATGAGTTACATCATAAAAAATTATCCCTCTAAATTCTAGTAGCACTTTGTTATTAAGTTACAACTTCCAAAATAACCTATAAAAAATCCTACTCCAAGCTCCAATGTATATGATGGTTTTTAAAACCATAAACAAGCCCAAAGGAGGTATGGTTCCCAAATTGGCTAGACTCAAATCTGAACACCCTCCTTCATCCAAGGTGTCCCTAGTTATTATGAACATATTTCTTACATATTTTCATAATATTATAACAAGGGATATTTGACTACCCAAAATTGGGTGCCCAATTTTTCCTCATTCTCCTAGCAACAAAATTACAAAGTGAAACTATATGATAGTTTTGGAAACTATAAACAAGCCTAAAGGAGGCATGGTTCCCAAATTGGTTGGACTCAAATATAAACACCCTCCTTCATCTAAGATGCTACTAAATATTATTAGCATATTTCTTACATATTTTCATAACTTGTCACAACCAATAATATTTGAGTACACAAAATTATGTGTCCAATTTGTCCTCATTTACCTATTTATTATATAATGCACATGAAAAGTGCTCAACTATATCGTAAGGTTGGTCAAACTTCTAATATAATGTCCCTCTTACGTTCTCTTACATGTCATAATGTAATATATCATATGTAACCCTCCTAAAGGCTATTCAATATGCTCTTACACACCTTCCAAGATGTTGGCATATGGCCAAATGAGCCAAGATAAAATTGGGATGCCTACATCCTTATATGAGAACAAAATCGACAAAAATATGAAAATAATTCCAACTCCAAATGGGACACTAACTTTCTCAAGTGGAGAAAAAAGGCGCTAAAGATGAAATATCGATATATACAAAACATTAGACATGAAAATTAGGATTGCAAGGTTAAGACACTTTATCCCAACAATTTATATGGTGATATATTATCATCTTGTTTATATATAAGTCATTCGAAAATAATTAAGCACCTTCAGGGTCTTTGCTCCAAGGCTAATTTCACTTAGCTTTCTTGGCCTCATGACAAAGTGGAGTTTAATTTAAGTTGTGCTAACTAAGAAACATCCCAAGTGAAACTAAGGTTGTTCCTTCTTAGTATTTGCACAAAATATTTGTGCACTTTGATAAGCCTTGGTGAAAGGATTAAAAATGGTATGTTAATATTCCTTTCCATAATTATACTCCTAAGAACTTAGATATATGTAGCTTTCACCTCATCTTCGCATGCTTCAAAAGTTAAATACTAGATAGTCTCTTTTGTCGCCCAATTTTATCTAAGTTGAGAATTTTCAAATAATTTGGAAAGCAATTATTGAGCCCAAAGTTGTCCATTTTACTTGATGTATGCTCTACCAAGGCCTTCCTATTAGAAACCATTCAATATATCTTGGTTTATCTAATCTAAATTTTGTGTTTCATAGGCAAATAGAAACCCCTCTTCACCTTTTTTTATTTTTTCTTTGTGCACCAAATTCTTAGCAATAGATCTATGATTTTTTTGGCCTCTAGTGCATTAACCCTTTACTTGGGACAATGTCATTCTCAATGATGGGGTCAAATTTTCCACAAATTTATCCTATATATAACAAGATTTTAGATTAGGAATTCCTTTTTATATATGGAAATATTGAAATTTCATTATTTTTTCTTATTTTTTGTGGATATTAACTTTGTTTTTCACTTCAAATTGTTGTTGATCTATAATTTTCCTAATCTAAAAGATTGTTATATATCTAGGAGAACTTTGTGGAAAACTTGGCCCCATCACTGAGAAGGATATTGTCCCAAATAAAGGGTTCAAGCATTAGAGGCCAAAAAAATCATGAATCCATTGCTAAGCATTTGGTGAACAAACAAAAAATCAAAAAATATGAAGAAGGGTTTCTAGTTTCCCACAAAACAAACATCTTGGATTAGACAAGCCAAGATGTATCAAATGGGTGATAATAGGAAGGCTTTTTTAGAGTAGACATCAAGTGAAATGGACAGCTTTAGGATCCACAACTACTTTCCAAACTATTTGAAAATCCTCAACTCAAATAAAATTAGGTGACTCAAGAGACTATCTAGTATTTACCTTTTGGACCATGGGAAGATGAGGTGAAAACCACCTATATCCTTTCTTAGGAGTGTAATTATGCAAAGGAATATTAACATACCATTTCCAATCCTTTCACCAAAGCTTAATTGAGTGCATACATATTTTGTGTAAATGCTAAGAAGGAACAATCTTAATTATCACTTGGAATATTTTTTAGTTAGCACAACTTAAATTAAACCCCACTTTATCCTAAGGCCAAGAAAACTAAGTGGAATTAGCTTTGAAGCAAAGATCTTAAAGTTGCTTAATTCCCTACCAATGACATATTGAAACACTATGATAGGAGATCACCATATAAATAGTTGAGATAAATTGTCCTAACCTTGAAATCCTAATTTTCATGTCCAATATTTTGTATATATTGATATTTCTTCTCTACTGCCTTTTGTCTCCACTTGATCAATTTAGTGTCCCATTTGGAGAACTAGAATTATTTTCATATTTTTGTGGATTTTGTTCTCACATGAGGATGTAGACATCCCACTTTTATCTTGGTTCATTTGGCCTTATGTGAACATCTTGGAAGGTGTGTAAGAGCATCTTGACTAGGCTTCGATGATGTTACATATGACATATTCTTATGACATGTAAGCATATGTAAGAGGGGGGTTACAATAGAATATTGACCAACCTTATGCTATATTTAGATACTTATTGTTGGTATGTGGTGATTGATCATGCTATATTGTACACTCTTCATGTATCCTCGCTTTTCTCCTAATTTTTCACTTTGTCAATAAAAAAGGAAAAAAACTGACTTTGTAGAACCCTAATTTTTGGAAGCTTCTAAAAAGGTTGTTATAAGTGGTTTGGATGAGAGTTGTAGTATTGCATTATTCATGAGGTTATAATATGTTTTGCATTGGGTAATAAAATCATTGGATGGCTTCGATTTTGTAAATGTAGCCCGGATTGGGTGAACCACATTAAATTCTTTGTGTTGTCTTGTTTTTGCTATAATTTTTTTGTGTGTTTTATTGATCAAATTTTCATTTAACTATTAGATATATGCCTTCTAATCCTAACAAGTGGTATCAGATCAAGGTTGTTTTTGGTTATCCTCTACAGGAAGGTCTCACGATTGAGTGGGAGTCTGACGGTTAAGTGGGAGTAATGATAGACAAGGGTAAGTTGAAGGTTTAGAAGTTCAATGTGTAGAACTATCAGTTATGGAAGATGCAGATGGAGGACTACCTATATCAGAAGGATTTATGGAAGCCATTGGAAGGGAAAACCAAGAAACCCTCAGCAATGTCTGATGAGGGCTGAGATATTTTGGACAGAAAGGCACTTGGCAGTATTCGTTGATGCCTGGCACAATCAGTGGCATTTAATATTACAACAGCAAAGATAACTCTAGAGTTGATGGAAACCCTAGAAAAGTTATATGAAACTCTTTCCACTTCGAATAAGGTATTTCTTATGAAGTGTTTATTTAATATGAAAATGGTAGAAGGTGGATCAATTGTTGATCATTTAAATTAGTTTAATACAGTTACCAATCAATTAACTTTTGTAAATGTAAACTTTGATGAAGAAGTTAAGGCTCTTTTGATTTCATGTTCTTTGCCTAAAAGTTGGAATAGCTTGGTAATCGTTGTTAGCAATTTTGTTTCTAGTTTGAATACATTGAAATTTGATGATGTTGTTGGTGTTATTTTGAGCGAGGAAATTTGTAGGAAAAGTGCAAGTGGAACATCCACATCAAGCACTGTTTTGAATGCAAAAAGCAGGGGCAAAAAAAGGAGAGAGGAAACAATTCTAGAAGTCATGGGAAGTCACGAAGAAAATCAAAGGACAAGAGGTCCCAATCTAGAGACAAGAGGGATTGTTGGTACTATGGTAAGTCGGGTCATTTAAAGAAAGATTGTTGGTCTCAGAAAAATAAAGGAGACAAAAAGGAAGGAAATAAAGAGGCAAATGTGGTAAGTAATAAATCTGATGAGGATACTTTGATTCTTTCCCTTGACAATGTTGATGATTCTTGGGTGTTAGATTCAGGGGCTTCATTTCATGCTACGCCCCATAGAAATTATTTTCTTGATTATGTCCAAGGGGATTTTGGGTTGGTTTAGTTGGGAGATAAAGAACCCTATCACATTATTGGAAAGTGAAGAATCAAGATTAAGTTGTAAAATGGGAATCATTGGCTATACATGAGGTAAGGCACATTCCAAAGTTAAGAAGAAATTTAATTTCAGCAGAGCAACTAGATGATGAAGGTTGTTTTGTTACATTTAGTAATAAAAATTGGAAGGTTATAAAAGGTGCCTTAGTGGTAGCAAAAGGTGTGAAAGTAGGCACCTTATATCTTTGTACATGTCATACTATTCCTTCTACTTTAGCTATTACAGATAAAAATCAATGTTCAGGAATAGTTGTTGTAGTTCAGCAGGCAGAAAATCAGATAGTTGTTGTGGATTCTGAATCAGCACTATGGCATAATAGACTTGGGCATATGAGTGCAAAAGGTATAAAGTACTTCATTCAAAGAATGTTTTACCAAGTCTAAAATGTGTTAATATGGATTTTTGTGAAAGTTGTGTGTATGGCAAACAAAAGAGAGTTAGTTTTCTCAAGGATGGGAAATAAAAGAAAGATGAGAAATTGGAGATTGTGCATATGGATGTATGGGGACCAGCTCAAGTATCTTCTCTCAATGGCTATTAGTATTATGTTACATTCATTGATGATGCAACTAGGAAGGTATGAATTTATTTCCTTAGGCAGAAATCTGATTTATTTGAAACTTTTAAAAAATGGAGAAGATGGTTGAGAATGAGATGGGTAAAAAGTTAAAATGTCTCAGATCTGATAATGGTGGTGAGTATTGCAGCAAAGAGTTTGAAGACTATTGTTCCTCTAATGATATTTGCTGGCAAAAAATGGTTACAAGGACTCCAGAGGAAAATGGAGTGGTTGAGCGCATGAATAGAACAATAATGGAGCATGCACAGACCATGACATTGCATGTTGGGCTACCTTTAAACATGTGGGCAGAGGCTATAAACACTGTTAATAGAAGTCCCTCTAATACTTTGCGTTGTGGTAAGAAGGTGAGTTATTCTTTTCTCAAAACCTTCGGTTGTGAAGCATTTGCACATGTAGATTCTGAAAATAGAACCAAGCTTGATGCAAAATAAAAGAAATGTATATTTGTTGGATACAACATTGATGAATTTGGTTATAGGCTTTGGGATTTTGAAAATAAGAAAATTGTGAGAAGAAAGGATGTCATAATCAATGAGAAAGTGTTGTACAAAGATCAGTTGCAACAACATGAGAAGAAAGAAAATGATTATGCAGTACTAGATGATACTCCAAACAATGATGTTCCAATGGTTCATCATGCTCCGCAACAACAAAAACAACAAATACCACAAATACCACAAATTCCAGTGAATGTTAAATGACCTTCAAGGATAAGTAGACCTCCAAAAAGATTTTCTCCCTCTTTGTATTCTAGGTGTTGGCAAGAAGTTCAGTCCACTTTTTGGCCAAAAAGTGGAAGTGCTTTCCCTGATTTTCAGAATTTGACACATTTGACCTTAAAATTTGAAGCACTTAGAGATGGAATCTTCAAAAAAGTTACTGGTCATAAAACGCAGTACTCAGAGTCTAGTTTCCAAATATGTAATTTATCTCAATACCCAAATGGTACAAATTGAGTTTCAATAGTCATTTCTAAAAACCACTGTTTAAACATCACTTTTTTTTTACCATACCATGCACATGTACGTCATCCATATTTTGACCTAAATTATCGTATTTTTCTAAATCCTTTTGGGAAAAGATTTGTAACTAATTGAAGCACGTTTTCGATACTTTTTGTATTTTTTTATTGAATATTTTTTTGTTAATTTTTTATTGGCCATATTTGTTGTTTTGAAAAATTTCCATGTACATCACGCATAAGATGACCTAAACTTATCATTTTTTGATTTTTTTTTTAAATTGAAAAGAATTGTTTGAAGTACGTTCTCGTGCAATTCATTTGTCAAAAAATTATGTTAATAAAAAGTTATTAAAATATTAAAAAACCCTAATAATTCAAGTTTATCAGAAATTAATTGAAAAATAGAAAAAAATATCCAATTATATAAAAAAATACATATTTGGAATCTACACTATCTCATCTATAATGGGTTTTAATTTCATCGAAAAATTCAGCAAAAAAGGTCGTCAGCCATATGTCCAAACTCACTATTTTTCTCTGACATTGTTAGGACCTTCAATTTGCAAGTCAAACCAATTTGAAGGCTTTGGTTCGGAATCCCAAAGATTTTCCCGAAGAAAAATCCAAGCCAAAAACTCAACCACAAAGCAAGGTGGATTTAATTTTTTAAGAAACGGGATCTTGTTTTGTAAACCGGGATCTCGTTTCCTAATATTGAATGTGGGAACCGTTGATAGGGAAACAAGATCCTATTTCCTTTTCAACAGTCTCGACATTCAATATCGGGACACAGGATCTCGATTATAAAATGGGATCCTGTTTATTTTTTTACCATTTTTTTTCAAATTAGTGGCAAAGTTTTACTTTGAAGTTTGTAATTTTCACATGTACGAACGAGTGCGACATATTGGGCTATTTTCTATCAACTTTTTTATTAACAGGTGTTGAACTTGCATTTTGGATTGAATTTTTCTAAGGAGGCATCATGTGATCAGTTTTTGAAGTGGAATTGTTTTAGTTTTCTACTAGTTTGGAGGAACAAAAGAGGAAGACTTTTGTTTTTATAGGTCTTCAACTGGAAAATTGGATTGAATTTTTGAAAGGAGGCATCATGTAAACAGTTTTATAAGTGGAATTGTGTTGGTTTTCTACTTGTTTAGAGGAACAAATGCGAAAGAATTTTCTCCTTACAGTTCTTCAACTTGTAATTTGGATTGAATTTTTTGAAGAATTTCACTATTGATATTCATTTGTGTTTGAGAATTTTATAATCATGGGTTCACAAGCTCGTAATAAGAGGAAAGATAGCAAGAAATTGACTCCTGAATAAATTCAAGCAAAGAGAGATAAGGAGAAACAAAGACAAAGAGAAAGAAGAATGAGAATTAAATCAATGAATGATGGTGGAGCATCCAATTCCAGAACTATTGAAGATGAAAACAATGAGGAGACCATGGTTGTAGATGAAGCTAATTTGCAAGAAGTCAATTTGGAAAATAATATGATTATACAAACAAGTCGTATTATGTGTTAAAATCCCTCTTTTAATGCTATGGAGAATGTTCCAATAGGCAAAAATCTAGGTATGTCTTCAAATCCACATTTTAGTGAAATGGAAAATTCGTTTATAGAAGTTTTACAAGATGTTGGACTTAACAATGTTGACATTGATAATATTCAAAGAGATGAAATTTTTATAGAATTAGTCGAAAATACATTAGAAAATGAAAATGAAAATTGTTTAAATGTTGCTGAAAATGAAAATGAGAATGATCCTTTTGTTGAAAATGAAAACAAAAACTGTTTTGTTGATGAAAATGAAAATGAAAACCGTTTTGTTGATGAAAATGAAAATGAAAAATCTAGAATGTGGTGTTGAATTTAATGAAAATACTTTTTTAAAAATTGAAAGTGATGTTTTAGATAATCTTCCTGGTAAGATTTCTTGGAGGCAAATAAGAACACATTGCAAATAGAATATACAAAAAATTATTTTATCATAAAAAACTTGCATTTCAATGTCAACTAATGATGCAATTGATGAGAATGCTAAAAATGAGGAAAATAATGAATAATTTAGGCTTTTTTGTTAAACCAAGAAGAAAAGATGAATCATTAAAACATGCTATGTCTATTATTGCTAGTGACATTCAATCCATTGGGAAAAATAGTCGATCTAAAGATAAAATTGCAGCAAGAAGAGCTATAATAACTGCTATAGTTATTAAATCAACTTTGAATACAAGAATGGTAAGTAATATTAGTGAATTTCTAAAAATGCATCCTAAAACATTTCTAAGAGTGGCAAAAAGAAGAGAAAGTATAGAAAATGATCCAATTAACCAATGTTGGATTTTTAGTGGTCAACTCCCGAGGTCTGACATGAAATTGAATGTTCAAATTAAATCTTTGATTGAAAAATATTGGCACGATAATACTAGGGTATCATCTAATGCTAGAGATGTTTTAAAACTAAGAGTGGGGTCCAAAGTTTGTGATCCTCATCCAAAACACCTATTAGATACAACACAAACTGAATTTTATAGAAAATTTTGTGGTGATTTAGTGTTACTTGGTAATATTAAAATAAGTCAAAGGTCTTTTGAAAAATGTAAACCCTAGTATGTAAAAATTAATAAGCAACGAATATCTTGTTTTTGTAAAATGCATGTTTTTAATTTTGTTATTTTTATGATGATTTTCGATATATACATTGTAGTTTGCATACTAACATGATTATATAGGAATGTGGTATTAATATGCCACCTGAAACAATAAGAGAGTTTATATCAGGTATGTTTTGTGAAAGATCTAATGGTAATTTTTTTTATTTAAGTTTTTGTATTTCTAGACAATGCACTATCTATGGAAATATTTCATTCTTAAGAATTTGTATGCATGAAAGTGTTGATAATGATTTTGGACAACAATTAGTAGATGTTAAAATATTTAAGAATGTTGACTATTCTTTAAAAGATGGAAAAATAGAAAAGCGTTGTGATTTAGTTATAGAAAAAGTTAGTGTACATGCATTCATGAGTGAATTTAAGAATAAGATTGTACCAAAATATTTCATGCACTCTCAACATGCTCGATGGCTTGATGGCCAATTTCGCGCATGTAGAAACACATTTCCAATTGGTAGTTTACTTTCAGTGGTTGATTTTGCAAAAATTATACTCTAGCTTCGCAAGAGGAAATTCAATCATAGTATTATAATCAAGTGCAAGTAGCTATGTTTGTCCATATTGTTTATAGACATGCAGATGATAGCATAGATGATGATAGAAAAGTTTTGAGGGAGTCTCATTTTTATTTGAGTGACAACTAGTTACACTCGTCAGAGTTTGTTCAATACTATTTTGATCTATTTTATAGAAATTTAAGAGAAAGAGGAATCTAGATAACAGAAAACCTCATATGGTCAGATAATTGTACATGGTAGTTCAAGAATGCTCGAATGTTCTATTGGTTAAGTAGGGTTCACAAGGAGCTTAATGTACAACATATATGGAGTTTTTTTTAAGCTAGGCATGGTAAAGGAGAACATGATGGAGTTGGTGCATGTGTCAAAAGGATTCTTGCTAGAGAACAATTAAAATTAAAAGATGCAGTAAAATTTAAAGATGCGCGTGGGATTGTTGATTGGTGCAATACAAGATTATCTGCACCTGGTTTGAGTGAGTACTCTATAGTTTGTTGATTCTTTTGGCTGGTTAAGAAGAGAAAATTTTACCTAGAGTTGACTATGAGACAATTAGTGGATCTACTAAATGGCATTCATTAGGAGTTCGACAACAAGCACATGGACTATTTGGACAAGGGAGCTTGCATTTTTTTGTCAGTATTGTATCTTAGGAGATTGGGAAGCATGTGAAAATACAAAAAGGGTTGAAGAGTGGGAGCAAAGATCATTGACACCTACACAAGCACACAATCAATATGAAAGAACTATTGAAGAAAATGACCAAGTGTTTGCATCTGAAGACTATGACTGTGTTCCAGACCTTGTACAAGAAGGTAATTTAATTTAATTTATTTTTTTTTATTTCACTTTATTAAGTTATTTTGTAATACTAAATTATTTATATGGATACGTGCAAGTTAAATTAAATCAAAATTTATTTGCAAGACATGTGTATATTGTTGTTGCACGTGAGGGGAATGAAGAGGAAACAAAATATTGGTTGGCTCATTGTGTGGAGACTAAACATAAGTTAATAGCACCTTGAGAAGATGATGATGGCTATCATTATCCAACAGGTACGGTGATCCCCTTAAGACATCCCCTTAAGAAAATTTTGATAACAAGTATTTGATTGGGCCTTAAGCAAATTTTTAGAAGAAGTCTTTTATCCCCTTAAGAAAATTTTGAGAGCTTATTTTATGATGGTTTTCATGTTTTCCTATAGGATCAATGGTGGTTGTTGGAACTTGGCTATGAAAATACATGATAAGGAAGAATGGTCTACCTACATTCGAATATTATGAAACACATAAAGGGATTATACACTATTCACATTTGGTGGTGGCAAGAAATATAAAACTAGATCGGTATCGTGGAAGACCTACAAATAAAGTGCTATGGACAATTTCTATGGAAGAGAATGAGACAATCATAGATGCGTTGCAAAAAAGAGAGGATGCATATGGTACAATAGAATAAGTAAATACAAGAAAATATAGTTTTAGTTTTATATCAAGTCCTTTTAAATAGATAAAATACATGTTTTCATATTGCTCAAGTGTGTTACTAGTTGAAATTGATTTAAATTTTCCTTTTATAGATCCTTAAGCCATAATCAAAAAAAAGAGAGGATGTCTGAATTCAACATACACACATGTGTGGAATAATTTTAAATACAGGTACTTGAGTTGTGTACATATAAATAGTTTTATATAAATTAAAATGTATGTTTTGATGATTCCATTGATATTGTTTGTGCCTTTTTGATATCAGGTGGTGTGAATACCCACTACATTCCAGGCACGAGTTTGAGATGTTCTTGAGATGGCATAGCCAAATTTTGTAAACATTGTTTTGAGATGAAATATATGTATATACATACTTACACAATTAAACATTTTTTTACAAATTACAAATACATGTACATACACAATTATACTCTATACTTTTATGTATCAAAATCAATATTCTATATATTTTATTTGTTAAATGTGCATGTTTTCCTACTTTGAAACTTTATATTTGATTGTATAATAACTAAATATCATGTATAAATTATTGTCAAATCAATTATATCCTTAAGACATCGTATTAGGACCCCTTAAGACATCCCCTTAAGACGTTTCGTAATTAGCATATATCCTAAATATTTTTTTATTTTTTTTGCTAGGTAAAACACTGCTAGGGGCAGTGTGCCTTGTATTGATTCTCAAAAAATTTACATGAGTTTTTGCTTTCCAAAAAACCACCCTGAAGGCCTTTTCTGTCAAAGTGACCTTCTGTGATCAACTAACCCACCCTAATTTTCATGTGTATAGAATTCATTATAAAAATGGCCTAATTTTCAGTGCAGGCATTATCATGACTCCAGACTGACTTTGATTACCCTATTATTGATACTATTGCTATTTCCACAACACCTAAGAAAATTTGAAACCATACAAACCCGACATTAATCTTCATCATTATCTTCTTCATTGTCCTCATCCTCTGACTCTATGCATTTCAGGTATGCCTTGTGGTTTGCAATCATCGGGCAATCTGCTCCACATTTCTAGTGCACTGGGCTTTTGGCCTTTTCTTCTGAGTCCTTGGGATCATTCGCAACCCACTCTTCCCCATCTCCAAGGTCCCAATCATCATCATCACCCGCTACAATTTCCTCAGCCAGACCTTTGTCCTCCACAAAGCTCATTGCCCACCCACGCGGGAGATTGGTAATCAATTTCACTGCCCTGAGGAGAAAGGAAATGCTACGGTCTCTTTCAGCCTCCAATTTTTCAAATCCCTCAGGGTCGATGGTTCAGACCAAAGGAAACTTCAATACCTCTCCCCCCCTCATCCGCATCATGTAATAGTTTTGTGGCATGGGGATTTTCCTATTCTCATCCACATTATCTAGTGTCGCGTCAATGTCACCTAGCCATGCATGCAAGAAGACCATTTGGGTCAGTTTTTTTCCTATCTCTTTCAGGACACCCATGTGTAGCAGGACTGCTAAGAACATTGTCAAAATCTCCGTGTTTGCTTTGGCCCTATGATAAGCCTTCAAAAATGACCCAACCACTTGCTTGGTTGCCCAGAAAATGAGTGGATGGGTCTAATTCATCAGCCCTTGTAGTCGCTTGTCGGTTATTTCCCCTATGAAGGCCTATTGTTGCTTCTTTATGTCCAATGCAAGCAACGTCTCCATTTTTCCCCTCGCCCACAGTTTGCCTTTCTGGAATTTTCTACCACTTCTTTGTTTTTTGCAAATGCAATGTGATAGATTGCTACTTACTCCACATTTTATTGATGAGGGCCGTAATTTATCATAATTAATTGCCACCGTTCGGATCCATTGAAGCGAGTTTGGTTGCCACCACCTTGGAAATGGTACATATTCCCATTATTTCTAAATAATTCGGCCTCCAACCCATCTTTTTCTAACCTCAAGAATTGTTTATTTTGCAAATGGTTGATCTTTCAATGATGACCCTTGTCTTTTCGAGAGGGATGCCTAGATTTTGCTTTTATTGCCAAGGGATTTCTTTCATCGTCAGTACTAAATCCAGTGTCAGATTTTTTCCACCGCTGACCGATGGTTTTTCCTACTTAGCAGTTTCAAATGCCCTTTGTTCCAGCTCATCTGCCTTTTCATTTCCTTCCCGGTAGATGTGACTAATTTTAAAGTCTTCAAACCCGTTTGTCAACTTCTTGATCTGCTACAATAGATGATTTAGTTTCCAATTAGTATTATACTTAATTATATCATTTTTTATGATGGCTCACCCTAAAGTATAATACTTGTTTATATCACTTAATATTTATACTTAATTATACTCTTCTTTGATCCCCTTAAGACATCCCCTTAAGACAACTTATAAATTATTATTGGATGCTATTATTTGTTTTGACAACTTATAATTTAATGTCGGATGTTATTATTTATTTCGACAGCTTATAAATTAGTGTTGGATACTTTTATTTATTTTGACAGCTTATAAATTAGTGTTGGATGCTATTATTTGTTTTGACAGCTTATAAATTAGTGTTGGATGCTATTATTTGTTTTGACAACTTATAAATTAGTGTTGGATGTTTTTATTTGTTTTGACAGCTTATAAATTAGTGTTTTTTGTGGAACATGAGGTCAAGAGGACTTTTATGTTCTTAAGTTTTCTCTAACACTTTGCATGATTTGTAAATATAGGACCTAAAGCCTAGGATCTAAGTTGTAAACCATAAGACCTAAAGCCAAGGAGATGAGCCCTAAAAAACCCTAGAAACCCTAAACCATAAACCATAGGACCTAAAGCCTAGGAGATGAGCCCTAAACCATTAAGCCATATAGATTTGTTATTCTAAGCATCTCATGAACCCTACAAACCCTAAACCATAAACCATAGGACCTAAATCGTAGGAGATGAGTTACCTAAACCATTAACCCATATAGATTTGTTATTCTAAGCATCTCATGAACCCTACAAACCCTAAACCATAAACCATGGGACCTAAAGCCTAGGAGATCAACCTTAAAATATTTGTTATTATTAGCATGTTTTCTGTGTACTTTATAATGATGTTGCTCAATTTCTCTCATTTTATTTTGGAATATGCTTTCAATAATTTATCCTTTTCTTGGAAACTCTGAAAACCTATGAATGTAAAAAATTAAATTATAAAGTTCCACAAACTCTACTTGATAAGGGTATCTAAATTGATCTATTTGGGGAGGTTGTTAATACAAATGCATTGAACTTATGAATTGCCATAGAAAATGTTCACTTAGATAAAGTTCTATTATGGAAGATTTTTAAACATATTTTTAGGTGATTTTTAGGATAAATCTAGAGAACTATTCATCGTAGAAAGAAGGGATAAATAATTAGTACCAAGTGAGAAATATCTACTACCCTATCACTATGGACTTATTCTTAAACTAGATGTCCATGAACATAAACATGTTTGATTAAAATCCAACAAAATGGTTGATGGACTAATATATCTTTTAGTTTTTAAGGAAATTGTACATCATGTAGACCACATTGATTGTCCTATATTATACTCTTCTTTGATCCCCTTAAGATGTCATATTAGGACCCCTTAAGACAACCTATAAATTATGCTTAGTTTATAGAATTTATTAATGCTTTTTTTCTCTAATCTTGTATGGTATTTTTTATTTCTTAAAATTTCATCCTTTGTGGTATATAAACGGATTGCTTTTATTTGTAGATTATAATTTTTTTTCTCATTTTATTAGATGTAACTTGTGTATTATGACCCCTTAAGACATCCTATTAGGACCCCTTGAGACATCCTATCGAAACCCTTTAAGACATCCCATTAGGACGTGAATTGAATAAGTTCATTGACTAATTATCACTAATTATTGAATGTACATATCATGTATATCATGTACATGGGTCACTAAATTTGTAAAGTACAAATATTAAAATGTCCTATTATTGTCAACTTTAATGTCATATTTATATTTATTTTCGCATTAATGTCCTATGTACTAATATCTTGAATATGAACATAAATGTACATGTGTAAACTAAAATTGAACAATAATAAAGTCCATCATTTACAATATACTAAGTGCATGAAATAAAGTCCATCAAAGTACAACCCATGAAATAAAGTCCAACAAAGTACTCGACCCATGAAAAAGGTCCAACATGGTACATGAGAAACCAAATATGTAGTCCATGAAATAATCAAATATAACCCATAAAATCATGTTTAGGTCATGTATCATCTCTATCATCAAGAGACCTCTTCACATCGTGTGGACTACGTGGATGACTTGAAACACTCTGTACAAGAGAAAGATGAAATCAGATGTAAGACGATGAAAAATTATTTAATGACAATTTAATTTATAATTCATCATAAAATTAAATTACCATCATATCTGGGTTTGGATGCTCTGGTGCACCTAAACCAACCTCTAAATTCTTTGAATCAATCTACATAAACAAGACAAAGAAAGATGAAATTAGATGTACTTGTCTACAATTAAAAATGATTTAATTCTATTTAATTTATAATTTATCATATTTTAATTGTATCGTATTTTGAGGTTGTGCACCCTCTACTCCGAGACCTGTTTGTACATGCTCAACTACAAGATGTGTCTCATTCTATAGAAGAAAAAAAAATTAAAACATGTATTAGGTCATATTATATATATTCAATTTTAAATTTTAAATTAAAATTATTAAGAATATATAATTTGTAATTGACTTTAAAAATAAAATAAAAATTAAATTACCATGATATTTGGAGCCTGCTCTGCATGTCCTCCTGGAGGTGTAACTATGACTAAGTCATGGTAGAAAGTCGCAGTAACAAATTCATACAAGATCATATTTAAAGCATGTATACTTGAATTAGGTTAAAATATATATATTCAAGTTTGCACATTTTGTGTAGAAATTTTTTAAAACAACCTAAAATTTAGAGTCCTCACAAGTAGCCACAACATCTAATGTTTTCCCAATGCCCATTCTCATGGTTGTATCAACCTAGACATACATGTAGAAATTTAACGCTTATAATATTTACAAGTGTACATGCACATTTGATAAATATATTGAATTCAAAATTCATAATTGTAACTATACTAATGTAAGTTAAACAATTTACAATATAAATGTACCTGCCCCTGATCTGCGATGCTCGACAATGGAGGAGTGCTCAAAAACCCCTTGGGTGGAATCAACATGGAAGCCGATTGACTCCCCAAAACCAACATAAATATTTAAAACATATGCTCGTGATTCAATTATACAATTTAAAACATAAGTTAAAAATTGTTTCATATATAATTTAAAAAATTGAAATCAAAATACCCCATAAGGGTTGTCGACTAGGACTAGTGTCGATGTATGTACTTGCGGAGTGGATGATTGCCCCATCATTAGTGTCATTTGTACACCAAACAACTTGATTGTTAAAATGTATTAAAAAAATTCTTTGATATATACATTCATTAAAATTAGATTATAAATTCAACATGTAGATGCATATTTATACCCGTGTCGCAGTGTCCTCAGGGTGATTGTTTGCTACAATAAATTCTACAAATGAACTGAGGTGACCAAATGAACCACCAGAATCTCCATGTCCACCTCAACTAGGTGTGGCCTAATCAGGTCCATAACATAACAAATAGAAACTAGTACATACATGTGGTCTCGACACTCTTAGAGTGGTACTCGGAGCAACTCCATAGAACACTCATCCATCACCGTCGTCTCTATGCTCCCTACCCATTATCGCAGAATCATGTTGATCAAGGTATCCTACGAGCATACTAAGGGATCCTAATGTTGATATCACTGCATGTTGATGCACAAGTGTGGGAATGGAAAAACCAAGAGGAGTAACAAGGGGTTGTGCATGCACAGGAATCCAAGATCACCTACATGCAATAACCTGTTACATGCAAAAGACATTCAGAACAAAACAAGATCTGTAAACCTCAAAGTGTAAAATGCATTATCAGAATCTCAATTATTACAAAGAGATCAATCCTTATGAAGGAGATCAAGAAACCCTAAAAGGGAAACCCTAAATGAAACCCTAGTGTGCACACCTAATAATTAATCAATTATTAATGTGCCTAATTTTAGCTTAAGCAACTAGAGGAATAAGTGACTTAATTAATTAACCAGTATGATATAATTAATTAAGCATATAAATTATTACTCTAACACCCTCCCTTAAGATGAACTTAGGAAGAAGCTAAAACACTAGAAGAAGATGCATGCAAGAAAAGATGGGTCCCGGCAACTAGGCCTGATCAGGTACCCATTTACAAATGCAAGAAAGAGGTAGAGGAGGAAAACCCAGTGGGACAAAACCCCCCTACAATGATATGACATGCTGCAAAGAAGCACTGGAAGAACACTGTAGAGTAACACTGGAACCGCAATCTGGCAAGCAAGGAAAGATACTTCTGTCTACAAGAAACCATATCGGAATCATAATGATGCAACAGCAGACCCGATGCCACGGAACACTCGAAAACTCCAAACGGGAACAACTCTGGAATCTATGAAGCAGCAGTCGATTATTAAATGATGTATCACTGAAAATGAAGTGCAAAGATGCAAGAGGCACTCTCCCAACTGTCAAAATATCCAACTAATCTCCAAAACACCCATCAGGCCAAATCTGGATTAACGAAAAACCTGGGACAGATACAGAAAAAAGTGCATGGACAGCAACATAAAGCTCCTCAATACCTTTCCAACGCCGCAAAAATAGCGAAAATCGGAGATCGTGGCAAAAAGTTATGAGCTCGGAAGCATAAAAAGTACATCTGACTTCAAACAGCAATAAATGCAGTAAAACAGGAAAATACTGTAAAATAAACAACACCACAGGATAGTGCTCTGATACCATGTTAGAATCCAAGATCACCTACATGCAATAACCTATTACATGCAAAAGACATTCAGAACAAAACAAGATATGTAAACCTCAAAGTGTAAAATGCATTATCAGAATCTCAATTATTACAAAGAGATCAATCCTTATGAAGGAGATCAAGAAACCCTAAAAGGGAAACCCTAAATGAAACCCTAGTGTGCACACTTAATAATTAATCAATTATTAATGTGCCTAAGTTTAGCTTAAGCAACTAGAGGAATAAGTGACTTAATTAATTAACCAGTATGATATAATTAATTAAGCATATAAATTATTACTCTAACAATTTGTACACCAAACAGCTTGATTGTTAAAATGTATTAAAAAAATTCTTTGATATATACATTCATTAAAATTAGATTATAAATTCAACATGTAGATGCATATTTATACCCGTGTCGCAGTGTCCTCAGGGTGATTGTTTGCTACAATAAATTCTACAAATGAACTGAGGTGACCAAATGAACCACCAGAATCTCCATGTCCACCTCAACTAGGTGTGGCCTAATTAGGTCCATAACATAACAAATGGAAACTAGTACATACATGTGGTCTCGACACTCTTAGAGTGGTACTCGGAGCAACTCCATAGAACACTCATCCATCACCGTCGTCTCTATGCTCCCTACCCGTTATCACAGAATCATGTTGATCAAGGTATCCTACGAGCATACTAAGGGATCCTAATGTCGATACCACTGCATGTTGATGCACAAGTGTGGGAATGGCAAAACCAAGAGGAGTAACAAGGGGTTGTGCATGCACGGGGCATTGGGGATCAACCCTTTCCCCTAACCTCTGTTGCGGCATGCCGCCACCAACACCCTAAAATGATTTAAAATCAAAATAATTGGGCTTTTGCCCCATAATAAACTCTACATATAGTTTCCTCAAAAAATACAATGGGACCTCCAAATTAGCGTGTGGTGGACTGTCAAATACCATATACCATCGATCCCAAAAATGTGCACTCATCTGTGGATGTATACACCACCTCATGGATATTCTAGATTTACTAGGAGGAATGGGTTGTTGAGTAATAGGGTCGATAAAGTAAAGGGCTAGATGGGATTTTATTATTTTAAGGTCTAAAATTTTTTTATAAGAGAGACTGTCTACATAAAATTATCTCATATGCTCTCTTTCCTGTCGATGCCTATCTAGATCATAATCAATAGTCCTAATGACATCCATAACATTTTTCATTGCAAATGAAAAACATCTCACGTGTGGTGGAATCAATTCTTGATGTTATATAGCATTGATTTGATTTTGTATGGATGCCACTTGATCATTTATACGTGCTTGCAAGCGAGCCTCATCAGATCCAACGGGTGGTGGATGTGGGATATTAAGTGGAGGGGGTGGATGGGGAGGTGGAGCCTGGTGTGGAGGTGGAGGTGGTTGAGGTTCTAATTGATGATATCATCAATGTTAAATTGATCCATGAAATTAGATATAAGTGCACACCTACAAACATACAAACTTACAAACTTATAAGAAATAGTTCAATTTGAAACATACAAGCAAATTTGTTTAAATAGGATGAGCATACATATACATACACATACATACATTTATTGAACTTGAGCATATGCATACAAATTTCAAAATTTAACATGTACATACATTTAAAATAAAAAAATACAATGCATAATTTGCATGCATACATCATTCAACTAGAAACTATGTACATACATACAAATTTCAAAATTTAAGATCTAGAACTATGCAATTTTAATACATGTACATAGTAAAAAATAAACTTGAAACATTCACAAAAAGCTCATCTTATGTCTAACACACACACACACACACACACACACACATATATATATATATATATATATATTATATTTTTCCAACAAGAGAAATCACAATCTAGTAGATGGTCATAAAATATATACTATTATAAATTCATCATTATAAGTTCATAAATTCCAACAAAATCATAAATTCACTTCACTAAAAATATCTATCCAACCAAATTCATAAATTCATCACACAAAATATCCATCGAATGAAATTCATAAATTCATAACTATAATCTATCATTGTCTTAATTTATAAATTGTTGTGGCTCTCTACTGCATCTCTTCATTTCTTTGTGTTTTCCTTTTCAGAATCAGAAGTTCTCCTCTCCTCTAGCCATTGTTGATGCTCATCTAAGATCCCATCCATAGACCTAACAACATCAACAATAGTTTACATCCTAGATGAAATCATCCTCAAGGGTGGTGGGATACATTCTTCATTTTGAATAATGTTGATTTGATCTTAGATGGTTCTAACATTGGCATTGATTTGTGCTTGCAAGCGAGCACCATCGATTTTAGGTGGTGGAGGTGGGGGTTATAATCTTGCACGATCTTATTAAATTGTTAAATTTGGTTGCCTTGGGAAACTTCACCAAATCTTCAGAACTTATTTGCTCCCCTTAAGAAATGTCATATTAGGACCCCTTAACACATCGGTTTACAGTTTAGGGTGATATGATAGATTAAGGGGATCTATGTCTAGTGAGGTCCTATGAAAAAATTGTGTGGATCAAGTGAATAAAATTTTGTGAAGTTTCCCAAGGCAACCAAATTTCATTAAGGGCCTACAAAAAATGATGGCTTTAGGATTTAGGGTTTAGAGTTTAGAGTTTAGGGTTTATGGTAACAAGATGGCTTAAGGGGACCTATGTAGCAAGGTCCTAGGAAAAAATGACATGGCTTAAGGGAATGAAATTTGGTGGAGTTTCCTAAGGCAACCAAATTTCATTTTAAGGTCCTAGGATAAAATGAATGCTTTAGTATTTAGGGTTTAGATTTTAGAGTTCAGGGTTTAGGATTTAGGGAACTTAGGGTGAAGTTTGGGTGGCCCTTGGAATAATGGACTTGCAAGTTAGTGATTTTTTTTTTCTTGTGGAACAGTTGATTGAGATAGCTCTTGTTTTGACTAACCAACCTAGATCATGAAATCTCATTCGTATTATAATCTTTCGCAATCTTATTAAATTGTTAAATTTGGCTGCCTTGGGAAACTTCGCCAAATTTTTAGAACTTATTCGATCCCCTTAAAAAATGTCATATTGGGAACCCTTAAGACATTGGTTTACGGTTTAGGGTGATAGGATGACTTAAGAAGATCTATGTCTACTGAGGTCCTAGGGCAAAATGTCATGGCTCAAGTGAATAAAATTTGGTGAAGCTGCCCAAGGCAACCAAATTTTATTAAGCGCCTAAGAAACAATGATGGATTTAGGGTTTAGATTTTAGAGTTGAGTATAATAGGGTGGCTTAAGGGGATCTATATAGTAAGGTCCTAGGACAAAATGGTATGGCTTAAGGGAATAAAATTTGGTGGAGTTGCCTAAGCAAACCAAATTTCATTTTAAGGTCCTAGGATAAAATGAATGATTAAGGGTTTAGGGTTTAGAGTTTAGATTTCAAGGTTTAGGGTTTAGGGAACTTAGGGTGAAGTTTGGGTGGCCCTTCAAATAATGGACTTACAAGTTAGTGAACAATATTTTCTTGTGGAACAGTTGATTGAGATAGCTCTTGTTTTGACTGACAACCTAGATCATGAAATCTCATTCATATTATAATCTTGCACAATCTTATTAAATTGTTAAATTTGGTTGCAATCGGCAACTTCACCAAATGTTTAGAAATTATTTGATACCCTTAAGAAATGTCATATTACTTGACCCCTTAAGACATCAGTTTATGGTTTAGGGTAATAGCCTGACTAGTTTATAAATATTTTTTATTTTATGAATAGATTGACTATTTCCGTAATAGAAACACATAATTATGTATTATTAAAATTGAGTTTGATGTATATTTTAACTTGATATTTTATTAATTGAATATAAGATTATTTTATTTAACATTTTTCTCATTAATATTTCCCACTTAAATGTATATGAAGATAATGGAAAGATTGGGTTTTGGTTAGAAATGGTTGAAGTGGGTTTTCTACTGCATAGCAACTCCAAGATATTTGATTCAGATCAATGGCATTCCCTATAGATTCTTCTCGGGGTCAAGAGGTTTAAGGCAAGGCAACCCCTTCCTCTTTTCCTTAACTATGGAACCTTGTAGTAGGTTTATTTTTTTTTAAATCAGTAGTAGGGAGTGGTGTGGGGTGAAGATCACTCTAAATGCTCCAGCGGTAACCCATCAATTCTTTGCAGATGATACATTTCTCTTTGGGAAAGCAACTATGGAGGAAGCCAGGGTAATGAAAGAAGCGATTTTAGTGTTTGAGGAGGAGGTTGGCCAGAAAGTGAATGAAGAAAATTCTTGTATCTTATTCTTTAATGCAAGGAAGACACTGCAACGTAACATTCATAACATCCTTAACTTCAACAAAGGTAGCCTGCCTTCAAAATATCTTGGTATGCCCTTGTTTGATGGTCAGGTTAAGGAAATTTTATGGGAGGAAACGGTAACCAAATGTGAAGCAAAGATTAGCTCTTGGAAAGTTTGGTGGCTAACCTATGTTGGGCGCATCACAATGTTCAAAGTAGTATTAGCGACAATTCTGGTTTTTATGATGGCTTGTGTGGCAATGCTGAAAAAGGTGACCAAATGCCTAGTGGCTTGCCAAAGGAAGTTAGTGTGGGATGGTGCATAGGATAAGGATTGGATCCCATTGATTGGATGGGAAACATTAATGAAACCAAAGGATTTGGGCGGTGCAGGTTTCAAGGACTTGAAAATCCAAAATGAGGCCTTTGGAGCAAAACTAGCATGGCGCTTGTTCAAAAATCCTGAAGCTCTTTGGGCTAAAATTCTGAAAGAAAAATATTTAGAGACGATGGATCCTAACCGGATATTTACAATAGCCAACCCACAACATGGCTTGACAGAGTGGAATTTCATGTTAAACAATAGAAAGCTAATAACAGATCACCTTTCGTGGTCAATTAAGGACGGGTCGAGAGTGTCCTTCTGGCACGACTCTTGGAATGGCTATGCCCCATTGGATTCTCTACCAAATGTAGAAGAGGCCATTCAAGTGACTTCTCTAGTGTATGGTGACCGGGTGGCTGATTATGTCAGCCTCAAAATGGTTCAGGGTAGATGGGAGTTTGATTGGATAAGTTTTGAAATGTTAAGCTACAATGTAAGAGGTCAGCTTTTGGAGGAATTGGGAAATCAACTCATTTCTTTTTCAAGGGAAAGAGACTCACTTTTTTGGTGCACAGCCAAATCTGGTGAATTCACTACCAAGATTAGTTACAAGGTTTTAAAAAAGAAACAACTCGGGGAGTACTGGCCAAAATCGCTTTTTTGGGGGAAATTTGTTCTCCCTAATGCTGGAGCCTTTGAATGGATGGTGTGTCATGGGCGTATCTTGATAGGTGAAAGACTGATGTGGATTAGTTTTTCAGGTCCTTTCAAGTGTTCTCGATGTGAGTAGGTGGTGGAAACTACAAATCATCTGTTGCTTGGATCCACCTTTGCTCAGAACTACTGGAATTTTATTTGTGGTAAATTGGGGTGGTTCAGTCCTCTTCATCACGAAATTAAAGCAGTGTTTAGTGCTTGGCCTCAACTAGGTATTGGTTTAGCTTACGCAAGCTTGTGGCAAGAGGTGTTGGGGATGCTAGTGTGGCAAATTTGGTGGGAACGTAATAATAGAATATTCAATGGGAAATATTCAAACATCGAATCGGTGATTCAAAATATTGAAACAAGAATCACGAAACACTTTAATGTTGTTTCCCAAAATTCCAAATTTATCTTCTTCTCAAATTGGGATAGACAAATGCAAAAGAAATGACCTTTGCTAAAACAGAGAGCTGCCTTGCTGATGAAACAACATGTAAAGCGGGAAGGGGTGAGGTGGAGGCTCCCGCCAAGTGGTAGGCTGAATTGAACTTCGATGGGGCCTCGAAGGGTAACCTGGGGCCCTCGGAGGATGGTTTGTGGTAAGAAATTATGAAGGCGAGGTCGTGTGGGTAGCGTCGATCAAAATTCGGGATGGTACAAACACAGATGCGAAAGTGGCGACACTATTCGAAGGCTTGAAATTTTGTGTTGATAGTAACTTTTTGGCTCTTGATATAGATGGGGATTCTCAAGTGGTGGTTCGTGCCGTCAGCTCTTGTCAAGCCCCAAGTTGGAAATTATCTTATTGGGTGGGTAAAATAATTCCCTTGTTGGACGTGCTTGAGGTCTTTTCAATAAGCCACGTGTTTAGAGAGGCAAATTATCTTGCAGATGCCTTGGCCAATGAGGCAGTCTCATAGATTGTAAGGGTAAAGGGGTCGGCAGATATTGGATCTTGGGAAAGCCTGGAAAACTTTGATTTGGTAGAGTTACAAATCTAATTTGTGTATTATCAGAGGAGCAATGTGGACTCTTGTAGTCTTTCCAGAGATCGTTTGGTGCCAGAATATCGTCTAATGGAATCGAAGTGGGTCTAGTTCAGGTGGAGCGGCGGCTCTCAGTAGCTAGGTGGTGCAGGAGGATCATAATGCCCTGCTTGTTCAGAATCTTTCCCTTCCTCAAATAGGGAACTGGAAAGGAAGCCACATGGCCTTGCAATCTTTCTTCATTATTTATGGTGAGCCAGTGTGAGTCTCGGCATTGTCGAAGGGCAATAGTGGGCTTCAAGCAGGCATAATGGTGGTTGAAGTTTTGGTGCTCTGTAGGTGCTATAGGATTTTGGCGGGGAGAAGGGAGTATAGTGAAGATGTTCTGGAGTCATATGAAGCCCAAATAGCCTGCCTTTTCAAGAACCCTTCTACAGAGCTGGTGCAAGCGGTAATGAAAGTAATCAAGTTGCACAGGCTTAAGGGGGATCACTTTCAGGATGAGTTAATTCTGAGTTATTTCTTCACAAACACGCTATACTTGACGAAGAGTAAAGAAATCACCAACAAGTGTGTGGGCCTTCTGGAGGATGTGCATAAGGAATCAGCCTCCATGGCATTAGCACGAAGCAAAGAATAGCCTGATGAAGGTTTTGTGTGTAGTGTGATCGACGTTAAGTTGACCTGGCACCCAAAGATGCAGGAGGCAGTGGACTTTTTTACTACAGTAGTGGTAGGGAAAGATCTGTCTCTTTTTCTAGAGTTCGTAGTTGCAAACAATAATGTGCTTCGGGATGTTTCGGTGGAGCGCTTGACTGATTTGGGCTTGGGTGTCGTGACCATACTCTCTTCTTTGGAGGAGTGATGGTCGGTAGATAGCATGTGTGTTGGTGTGGTTGTTGTTGTTGTGTCTATTATGTGTTGTCTATCTCTGTGCTTTCTCGATTGTGTCTTTGATAGTTGGAGCAGTGATTCAAAATGTAATTTTCAGTTTTAATAGAAGTGTACTACCCACTCTGGTAGTGGTTTGCCCAAAAAAAAAATTTAGTTAATGTTGAATTATCTTATTTTATTTTTGATTGTTAGGAATTGAAAGAGCCTAGAAAAGAATTTAGAAAAGAAAAATATTTAGATTCTTGTAGTGTCTAGGTGACTAGTGCAAATTGATATTTTAGACTAGAAACTAGAAGCCTAATTAACAATTAATTGACTAATGAGAGTTAAGATTGTCGAAAGACAAGAGACAACACATGCAAACAAGAAATGGAAACAAGGCATGACTAAGATAGACCAAACATAAAATAGAAATGAATGCAAATATTATCTAATTAAGTGACAATTGAAAATGGATTGTACACTTCGATTTACGAATTTGCTAACTAAATTTGCAAACAAACATTGATAATTTATGAATTGTAACTATTCTTTAACATATTGTTTTCTAATCCAATTATAATTTAACATTGAAAGTAAAGTTTTAAAAAAATTGTAAACTCTCCATACAATGCAAATGAAATTTAAAACATTTAATCAATGTAAATAATTTTTTTCCATTATCAAATATTCTTTAGCTCGAAATCAGGGTTTTAAAATGCAAAATGATTTCTTTGATTTCAATTTAGGGTTTTAGCATTTTTTTTTGTTTGAATTCAATATAGGGTTTCAATCTAAGCAATTAGGGTTTTTAATGCAATTTTTTCTTTCATTTGAAACTAGGGTTTTCAAATCCAATTTTTTTGTTTGATTTGAACTTAGGGTTTCAAAAAGCAATTAGGATTGAATTCAAATGATTTCTTTTTATTTCAATTTAGGGTTTTGTCAATGCATTTTTTTGGTTTCCAAGTTCAATTAGGTTTTTCAACAACAATTTGTTTTGGTTTGATTGAAAAATTTAGGTTTCACAAGCAATTTTTTTTGGTTTGATTGAACAATTTAGGTTTCAAATGCAATTTTGTTTGTTTCCAAGTTCAATTTAGGTTGGTTTTTTGCTTTGTATTCAATTTCTTCAAGGTTTCATTTCATTTTTTCATCTAATTCTACAAATACTTATTTCTACTTTACAGAGAAATAAAATGCATAAAATGGTAAATAAATTGAATAAAAACAGGCTAACACACATTATTGTATTAAAATTTTCAAAAAAACAAAACAAAAAACAAAAAAAATTGAGATGGTGGTGTACCTAGAGCTCACTCAACTATCGTTGTTGTCCACTAGATGAATTCAGGATCCCTTGCAGAATGAAATGAGTTTTTTTTTAATAAATACTAACGCGAAATGAGATCCCATTTTGTAATAATCGGGATCTTGTTTCGTGTCTGTCGATTCAGGACCCTCTTACAAACAGGATCTCGATTTTTCAAAAATAGGATCCCATTTTGAATTTAGGCTCGGGATCCCGTTTATGAAAATCAGGATCTCGTTTTTGCAATGTTGATTTCATTTTTTTCGCTAAGGCAAAAAATTCCACGTTTCGTGGACTCAACTTCTTGTAGTTACCCTTTTATTTTATTAACTGATGTTGGTGAGCCGAAATTTTATGATGAAGCTATGCAGGTGGATACCAAGGTTTAGTGGGAGCATGGAATGGAAGAAGAAATGGACTCCTTGCTGAAAATCAGACTTGGGAAGTATGCAAGTCGCCTACAGGTACAAAGTCTTTACCAAAAAAATGGGTTTATAGGCTGAAAGAGGAGGATGGAGGTAAGGAAATATTTAAAGCCAAATTAGTTTTCAAGGGATTTGCATAGAAAAAGGGTGATTTTGATGAAATGTTTTCTCCAGTTGTTAAAATGACTTTCATTCGTACTATTTTAAGTATTGTGGCTACTGAAGATATGCATTTAGAATAGCTTGATGTTAAAACAACCTTTCTCCATGTTGATTTGGAAGAGGAAATATATATGGAACACCCACAAGGATTTGAGGTCAAAGGTAAGGAGAAAATAGTGTTTAGATTGAAGAAAATTTTATATGGCTTGAAGCAAGCACCTCGACAATGGTATATTAAATTTGATAGTTTTATGGCTAAGAAAGGCTACAACAGGTGTAATTTAGACCATTGTGTTTACTTTAAGAGATTATATGAAGATATCTACATTATTTTGTGTTTATATGTTGATGATATGCTTGTAGTGGGGTCTAACATGGATCACATAAAGGAGTTAAAACATCAATTAGTAAATTCCTTTGCTATGAAGGATTTGGGGGAAGCAAAACAAATCCTTGGTATGAAGATTACAAGAGATAGGAAAAATAGAAAATTATTTTCATCTCAGGCTGATTATGTTGAAAAGGTTTTGCATAGATTTCATATGGAGAATGCAAAAGTTGTCAGCACACCTTTGCCCAGTCATGTCAAATTGACTAAGGATGTGTATCCAAAGACACAAGAGGAGGAAGAAAAAAATTCCAAGGTACCATATTCTTTAATTGTAGGTAGTTTAATGTACGCCATGGTATGCACGAGACCGGATATTGCACATGTCGTAGGAGTTGTTAGCAGGTATATGATTCATCCCGAAGTTGAGCATTTGAATGCGGTAAAATGGATTCTCAGGTACTTGAGAGGTACATCCAATAAATTTTTATGTTTTTGGGGCTCTAATACTAATTTAAAAGGCTATGTTGACTCAAATTTGGCAGGGGATATAGATACCAGGCAGAGTACCATAGGTTATGTATTTACAGTTGGTGGGACAGCAGTGAGTTGGATTTCTCAGTTGCAAAAGGTGGTTGCTTTATCCACCACAGAGGTAGAGTATGTGGCTGCAACAGAGGCAACAAATGAGATGTTATGGTTGAAACTTTTCATGGAAGAGTTGGGAAAACAACAGGCTCAAAATCACTTGTTTACAGACAACCATAGTACTATACATCTTGCAAATAATTTTTCCTTGCACTCTAAAACCAAACACATACAGCTGAGATATCATTTCATTCGGTCAATGTTGGAGGATGGACAGGTAAAGCTGAAAAAGATACATACATATGCTAATCCAGCTGATATGTTTACAAAGGTAGTGACAAGGGAGAAGCTGAGCTCCTCTTCATCTTTGATTGGTCTTCATGGTTAAAATTATAATAGAGCAGCAAGGTCCAAGGTGCTTATTTCCAATGGGAGCTATAAGTGTAGCGGTGTCGTCCAAGATCAGTCTCCAAGTGGGAGATTGTGTTGGTGTGGAGCCTGATCAGTCTCCAAGTGGGAGATTATTGGTATGTGGTGATTGATCATGCTATACTATACACTCTTCATGTATCCTCGCTTTTCTCCTACGTTTTTGCTTCGCCACCGAAAAAGGAAAAAAAACCGACTTTGTAGAACCCTAATTTCTGGAAGCTTCTAAAAAGCTTGTTATAAGTGGTTGGTATGAGAGTTGAAGTATTGCATTATTCACAAGGTTGTAATATGTTTTGCATTGGGTAATAAAATAATTGGATGGTTGTGGTTTTGTGGATGTAGCTCGGATTGGGTGAACCACATTAAATTCTTTGTGTTGTTTTGTTTCTACTATAATTTTTTTGTGTGTTTTATTTCTCTATTTTATTGATCAAATATGCATTTAACTATTAGATATATACCTTCTAACCCTAACACTTATCATTAAGTATCTAATGCATAGGAGAATGAGGACGAATTACACACCCAATTTTAGGTAGTTACATATTCTTGGTTTTGACACTATGACAATATGTAAGGAATGTGTTGATAATATCTAGGGACATATTAGATGAAGGTGTTTAGATATGATAATAACCAATTTTGGCACCATACCTCCTTTGGGCTTGTTTATGGTTTCCAAAACCATCATATCTTTGAAATTTGATTGCTAGGAGAATGAGGACAAATTCGACACCAATTTTGGGTAGTCAAGTATTCTTGGTTATGATATTTGACAATATGTAAGGAATATGATAATAATAGAGTGAGACATCTTAGATGAAAGAGGGTACTCAAATTTGATTCCAACCAATTTGGGCAATGTATCTCCTTTGGGCTTGTTTATGGTTTCCAAAACCATCATATAAATTGGAGCTTGGAGTAGGAGGTTACAAAGGTTATTTTAGAAGTTATAGTAATAGTGAAGCACTACTATAATTTAGAGGGATAATTTGTTTGATGTAACTCATTATTGATGGATCAATACAAATTGTATCTCTCTGGGGTGTGGAAACTTCTCCTGCAAGGGTTTCTTCATATATATATATATATATATATATATATATATATATATATATATATATATATATTGTGTTATTGTTCACATTCTCTTTATGGTTATATTCATTTCTATTTAATTTAACATGATTAATGAATCAAATGCATTAAGTTTTCAACATACTTTCATTGAACTTAGTTATCTCCCGTTTCATAAATTTGATATTAGAGCTATGGTTGGCTTGATAAGAGAGAGGGAAATATTTATTTGAGTGTGTTATTGTTATTTTATTGTAGCAGGAGTGCGTTGTGTTTTCTTCTAATTTTAGATTTTGGGTGATAGATCATGGCTCGCTCATCTCAATTAGAGATTGAAAAATTTATTGGTACATGTTTTGAGCTTTGGAAGTTAAATATAGAGGATCTCTTAGAATAAAGGGATAAAAGGATTTCCCTATAAAATGAGAAGAAGCCAAATGTTCTATCTTATGATGAATGGGTAAAAGTAGATAAAAAATCATGTAACACTATTTGTTTGAGTTTGTCTAATTTTATTTTATTGATTGTTTCTAGTGAGACTAGCATTGTATATAAGTTATGGAATAGAATATGAGATATTTATAAAAAAAAAAAAGAGTCCTATTAATAATTTATTTTTGAAAATAAAATTATATTATCTTAAGGTGAAGTATGGGGACTAAATTGCAAAAAAATAATGGATTTAATATAATATTGTGTTATTTATAATCAATTGATATGAAAATAGAAGAGAATGATAAATTTTATATTCATTGTTTGAATCTTGGGATAATCTAATTCTTGCACTTAGTAGGTGTTTGATAGATCAAAATTTGGATGCCCTAATTGCCACCTTTCTCAGAGGAAACGAGGAGAAAGGCTTTAGGAGATTTGAAGAATTCATTACATGCGAAGGAAAGATCTAAATATAGAGGCAAGGATAGTAAATAAAGGTGATAAATACAAGTCTAAAAATATGTCTAAGGGAAGATCTATGACACCTAGTAAGACTAGATTGAGGTTTTGGAACTATGGAAAATAGGGGCATCTCAAAAATGAGGGTAAGAACATGAAAAAATAATGATGATTCCTCTATGGATAAATCCGCCGATGATGAAGATATTATTACTTTTATTATTCCTACTAATGTGAATTTTGATTTTTCTTGGTTCATAGATTTAGGTGTATCCTACCACATGACTCACCATAAGGAATGATTTTTAGCATATACAAATTATGATGGTGAGGAATTTTTTCTCAATGACAATAACATATTAGAGATTGTGGGCCAAGGGGGGTAAAATTATTTTTTAGTGATTAAAGGGTAAAAACCCTCAAGGATCTATTGTATATCCCTATTTTAAATAGAAATTTAATTTTTATATCTAAAATGAATGATTTAGGCATGCATTTTACTTTTGAGAAGAGTGGTTGTAGATTTAATAATCTAGAGTTAATTTGGTGTTGGAAAGGGGCACTAAATGTGGTGCCCTATTTAGGCTAGAATCGTCTACTTTCTTTATATTTAAAGTAATATAACTAATAATTTTATATCTTGTAAGTTGTGACACCATAAAATAGGTCAAATTGGTGAGAAGAGTCCCAAACTATCATAAATAAGAAGATAGTTGATGCTTTTTCTAGATATTTTATTGACTTTGATTTTTATGAACACTATGTGTATAAAAAATAATATATAGTTTCAGTTAAATCTAATAGTACTATAGCTAAACAAATTTGAATGGTTATTCATAGTGATTTATTTGGTCTTGTGGATCTGATTTTGATTGAAAAATACTCTATTATGTTTCCTTTATTGATGATTCATTTATATAATAGGTTTACTTATTAAAGGATAAATCTGTTAAAAAATTTATATTTAAAGAGTTTAAAGCACTTGTTGAGAAACAAACATATAAAAACATAAATATTTTAAGAGTGGCAATGGTAGCAAGTTTAAAAGAAATTTATGGTTGTTTTGATTCGAAGCCAATTTTTAGGTGGCCTTAATGATGCCATTATAGAATTTGTTTATGATTTTGGACTTCCACCTCTACACAAGACCTTGATTTCTATAAATAATTACTCTTTAATTGATTATTAGTCTAATTTATTCTCATGCACTTAAGCTAAACTTAGGAGTGATTTATGATTTTAGGGTTTTTCTCTTATATAGCTCTCAACCCTCATTGTAATTAACTCTCAAACTTTCATATATTTTTTATAGTCTCTTGCTTCTGTAGGTTTTTCTTGTTAAGGAATATTGCACATATTTTTTGCAGATCTCTTGTGTGGAAGGTGTATTTTATTGTTGTTTGATCCTGTTGCTCGTATTTTTTTAGGGTTGGACGCTTCGCAGTCCTTCATTCGCCTTTCTCTCTTTTGGAGAGGATTTTTCTCCCACTGTGGTTTTCTCCTTTTTCTCCAGTTTTGAGAGATATTTTTTTTGTACATGGGTACCTCACCAGGCCTTGTTAATTTGTCAAGACTTGTCATGCATTCTTTTTTAGTGTTTTTAGCTACTCCCTAAGTTCATATTAATGGGGGGTGTTAGAGTAATCATGCATTAACTAATAATTAATTGCTCTTTAATTGATTATTATTCTAATTTATTCTCATGCACTTAAGCTAAACATAGGAGTGCTTTTATGCTTTTAGAGTTTTTCTCCTATATAACACTCAACCCTCAGTGTAATTATCACTCGAGCTTTCATATGTTTTGAATAGTCTCTTACTTCTATAGCTTTTTCTTGTTAAGGAATCTAAAAAACTTGGCTGGCATATTTTTTTATAAGTTCCCTTTTTTAAAAATTTATTAAAAATATAAATATAAAAAACAAAAAAGGTTATTGCGATTAAAAGTTTTGAAGGTTGAAATTTTTAATTGGGGTGAATTTATTTTTTTGGAAAAATATAAAGAGGGTACAACGCACCCTATAGTGGCCTTAGTAGCACAACAAGGCATCATACCCCTACGCAGGCCCCATAATTTTTGATGACCTCAACACAATCAACAACGGCTAAAAATAACTTTTTTGACCGCATTTTTGCTAGAATATTTCGCCAAAAAGGAATACCGTTCATTAGAATATTTCATAGGAGACCAGATTTTTTCTAGGGAGGGGGAATATTCACATAATATTCGTAGACACCATGCTGATGTTAGCATGATGTTAGCCATATGGATTGCCCAATGGCCTCATTTGGCCCCTTCTTTGGCCATCAAGAGCAGTTTTTTTCTTTTTGCCATAACTTGGGAGTACAATGTCATATTTTGACAAACAAGATATCATCAGAAAGCTAGTTCCGCCAACTTTCTAGTGGTGTGGGTCTCATGACCTTTTTTATTGTTGGTACATTCTACAACCTGTTGAAGTTAGAGGAGTTCTTTTTAGTCCCGAGCTCATAACTTTTGACCAATTTCTCTATTTTTCGTGATTCCAATGACATTGGAATTGTCTTTCAGATCTCTTCACAACCATCCATGCACTTTTTCCATATTTCTCCACAAGTACATTTTATTCAAGTTTTTTTTCACACTTTGGTGAATTACTTGGATGTCTTAGCTCCTAGAAATTTTGTGTTTGTGTGGGATGACTCATTTTTGGTTGTTATATATGTATTTCCAGTATTCTATCCTTTTTGGGCATTATAGAAATATTTTTCATGCACATTCTCTTTTATAGATGTACTGAGATAAAGTGTCATTTGGTGTATATTGTTTGGGGATTTTGCACATCTTGTTGTGCCTTTTGTATTAACACTATCATATAAAGTGCCATGGGGGGTTGATGTCTGCCTTTGGTTTTCCATCACACCTTTTTCAAGAGAGTGTCCCTTCCACAAAAATAGTGAAACCCATTGATATTTGCCTCATGCATGTGTGCCTTAGTTTGCACACCCTTTTATTTGTAGGTTGTTTCTCCTACATGCACTTCTTGGTTTCACACAGTTTTAGTGTACTTGTCATGGCTCTCCCTTTCTCAGCATTATGGGGGGTTTCTACTATTGGTGCTAATGCTTCCTTGGGTTTCACATTGGAGTGATCTATGTATCTAGTTCTTGTTCCTATACACTTTCAGATGCAGCGTGCATCAGCATTTGGTTACATGCATTTTAGTGAGTTGGAGCATATACCATATGGACATTCTTACATTCCCTTTTCTAGAGGAAACCTTTCATTCTTATTTAATCAAAGACTTTTGGTACTTGTGATGTTTGTATCTTCAAGTTACAGATGTTTTCCTTTGTTTTCCATTTGATTTGAGTAGTGTCGTTGGGGACACTCATGCAGATTATTATCTCTCTAGTGATCATTCTTCTTCAGACTATTTGGTACTTGCATTTTTGACTTGCATGTTGAGTAGTGTCATTGGGGTCATCCAGATTCATGTACCACATGTATCTTCAACTTCTAGATGTTTTCCTTTGTTTTCCATGTGATTCAAGTAGTGTCATTGGGGGAACTCATGTATATTATTTTCTTCCTTGGATCTTGACATTTGTATCTTGATTTAAAGATGTTTTACTTTGTTTTCCATCTGATTTAAGTAGTGTCATTGAGGGAACTCATGCAGATTCTTGTTATCTTGATCCTAACCATCACTTATTTTAGAGGAGGTTCTTCATTTCAGCACTATATGAGTCATCATTTGACAACTATCTATAACTTCTTTGTGCTTTTGTGATGTTCTACATGTTCCTCTTGTTTTCGGCACTTTGTTTTGGTTAGAGGCTTCTTAGTCCTTCACACCTTGATTTGGAGGTTTTTCAATCCTTCATCTGCCTTTCTCTCTTTTGGAGAGGATTTTTCTCCCACTGTGGTTTTCTTCTTTTTCTCCAATTTTGATAGATCTTTTGTTTGTACATGGGTACCTCACCAAGCCTTGTTTGTTGAGACCCATCATGCATTATTTTTTAGGGTTTTTAGCTACTCCCTAAGTTCATCTTAAGGGGGGGTGTTAGAGAAATCATGCATTAGCTCATAATTAATTACTCTTTAATTGATTATGTCTAATTTATTCTCATGCATTTAAGCTAAACTTAGGAGTGTTTTTATTCTTTTAGGGTTTTTCTCCTATATAGCAGTCAACCCTCATTGCAATTATCTCTCAATATTTATCTTTTTAATGGTCTCTGGCATTTTGTAAGTATTTTCTTTTTGAGGAATATAAAATCTTTGTTTTGATGAGCTCTTGAGTAGAAGGCATTTTGTTCATTGTTTGATCTTGTGGTTTTGTGGTTGATCAAGGTGTTATTGTCTCTCTCATGATCAATATTCTTCAGAATATTTGGTACCTGAATTTTTTACTTACATGTTGAGCAGTGATAATTTTAAGAAATCCCCTTGAAAAAAAGATATAAAATCTTGGCGAATTTTTCATTTTTTGAGGAAAAAAAATTAATTTCTATTGGCGAAACTTTCCTTTTTTCGAAAAAAATATTAGTTTTATTGGCGAATTTTTTAAATCACTATAATTTTGTGGAAAATTTTGGTGAAGCTTGAAAAATAATAGGAAAATGCATTAATTATGATGGCGAATCTATCCAATCTAAAAATAATTCTCATGGAAAAGTAGGGGCCCGAGGGTGGAAATTATCGATGAGTTGAAGGGATAGACTATAATATTTACTTTCTACAATTGTTTTATAATATAATATAATGGCCCTCATTATATTCTACAAGGTAAAATGTAACCATGATCTATAATTCTCATGGGGGCTCAAAACTACTTTTAGATCATTGGTCTAACAACCCTTGTTGTACACTGTAAGGTGAAATTTACCCACAATCTATAATGCTCATGATACCCAAAATTGTGGGCCCCATGAGCATTACAGATCATGTGTACATTTTACCTCATGGAATACAACAAGGGCCATTAGATTATATTTAAATCAATGGTGGAAACTAAAGATTAGAAATATGGTACTAAAGCAACTAATAGTTATGATATACTATTGGCGAACTAATATAGATTTCTCCAATAATTTATAAAATTAAGGTGAATCTGATCTAATCATGTATCGAATATTGTGGTGAATTTTTGAGTTAAATTTTTTAATAAAATAAATTATTTGGCGATTTAAATAAGACTAGAATATTTTTTTGTAAAAATGTGGTGATTTAAGTCACATTGTAGCTTGAGCTATTAGCCAATTTTGGATTCCCAAATTTCAACTATTAGCCAATTGGCGAATATTAGCCACTAAAAAATTCACTGATGTTAAGTAGTTTCATTGGAGTCACTCATGTAGATTCATGTACCACATGTATCTTCGACTTTTATATATTTTCCTTTGTTTTCCATCTGATTCAAGTAGTATTATTAGGGGCACTAATGCAAATTATTGTCTTCCTTGGATCTTGATATTTTTATCTTCGATTTCCAAATGTTTGTCATTGTTTTCCATCTGATTCTAATAGTGTCATTAAGGGAACTCATGCAAATTCCTATTATCTTGATCCTAATCATCATTTGTTTCAGAAGAGGTTCTTTATTTCCGCAATATATGAGTCATCATTTGACAGTTGTCTACAACTTCTTCGTGCTTCTGTGATGTTTTATATGTTCATCTTGTTTTTGGGAATATTTTCGGTTGGACGCTTCTTAGTCCTTCACATCCTCTGCATGAGTGTCCCCAATGACACTACTTGAATCAAATGGAAAAAAAGGAAAACATCTATAACTCGAAGATACAAACATCACAAGTACCAAAAGTCTTTGATCAAATGAAAATGAAAGGTCGCCTCCTAAAAAATGAATGCAAGAATGTCCATATGGTGAATGCTCCAACTCACTAAAATGCATGTAACCAACTGTTGATGTATGTTGCATCTAAAAGTACATAGGAATAATAACTAGATATGTAGATTACTCCAACGTGAAACCAAGGAAACATTAGCACCAACAGTAGAAACCCCCCATAATGTTGAAAAATGGAGAGCCATAATAGGTTCACTCAAATTGTGTCAAACCAAGAAGTGCATGTAGGAGTTCAACAACTTGCAAATAAAAGGGTGTGCAAAATAAGGCACACACGCATGAGGCAATAATCATTGGGATTCACTATTGTCATGGAATGGAAACTCTCTTTGAAAAAGGTGTGATGGAGAACCATAGGAAAACATCAATCCCCCATGACACTTTATATGATAGTATGAATACAAAAGGCACAACAAGATGTGCAAAATCCCCAAAAAATATACCCCAGAATGACACTTTATCTCAGTGCATCTACAAAAGAGAATGTGCACTAAAGAGATGTCTATAATGCCCAAAAAGGATAGAATACTAGAAATACATATATAACAACCAAAAATGAGTCATCCCATGCAAACAAAAAGTTTCCAAGAGTTAAGACATCCAATTAATTCACGAGAGTGTGAAAAAAAAACCTAAATAAAATGTACCTAGAGATAAATCTAGAAAAAGTGCATGGATGGTTGTGAAGATCTCTAAAAGACAGTTCCAATGCCACTAGAATCGTGAAAAATGGAGAAACTGGACAAACGTTACAAGCTCGGGACTGAAAAAAACACCTATGACTTCAACAGGTTGTAGAATTCATCAACAAAAAAATAGGTGATGAGACCCATACCACTAGAAATTTGGCAGGACCAAATTTTCGACAATATCTCATTTGTGAAAATTTGACATCATACGCCCAAGTTATGGCCAAAAGAAAAAAAAAATACCCCCTTTAGGGCACAAAGGGGTCTTGGAGGGGCCAAGGTCTTATGCCATATGGCTGATGTCATGTTGACATCAACATCCATACAGATGACATCATACTAACATCAACATGACATCGGTGAATATTCTGCAAATATTCCTATGTGCCAAAAAAATACTCCACCTCTTGGAAAAAAATCGTCTGCCAGAATATACTCCATAGCCAACAAAATATTCCAAAAAGGGTCTTCAAAATTCATGCCATGCCCAAAAAAGTATTGTTACCTAATTGTGCTTTTTATCCCAATCATGTTAGATTGGGACAACAATGATGTTTATTACTTTGAAGGAGAAAGGTACACAAAAGATTTTGCTTAAGTTACTCACGGTCATACAAATAGTGCCAAGAAATGAATTTTCAATTTTCATTATGCAATTGCTTTACATAAAAGATGAATAGTACACAAACTTTACATAAAGTAGTTGTTTAAATTCATTACAAGAAATGTGCTTATGAGTTTCCCACACAAGCTATGGGAGTAACTAAATGAGATACAATAAAAGACAAGATGTACATTTGAAAGTCAAAGACATGTAAGAGAGAAGGGATCCATCATTGCCTGAATGACAAACCCCATTGTTGATCAGCTGCATCTTCGGCTCCTTTGTTGATAGCTTTGAGGTTGTCTACAAGAGATAGAGAAAATGATGTTAGAGCTTAGGATTCCATGTCCCTTATATGCCAAACCATCATATATAAAACCTATTTCTTATTAAGCATCAAATCAGAAAGTTAAAGGTGTCTCAAGATTAGATAAATAGTTATCATAAAGATCCAAGAAGAGTAAAAACATCCAATCATCATAAGAAGCTTTGGGCTTCTTAATTTTCTTAACTTATTTGTTGATCATGCAAGTATAGGTATCATCTTATCATACAAATCAGCAAATAATTCATAGCACAACAATCTTGTACTGTGTTTCCATGTCTAAGATAGTCTAAGGGTATGATAACTTCAATGAAAAGAGGGCACCAAATGAATTAACTTAGAGCTTATGAAAAATGCAACTATACATTCAAAGGCACAATCCTTAGGACTATCAAAGAGTGGACAGTGCTCGAGAGGATCACAAGAAGATATAGACAGTCATCAACAATGTGTGATATCATGATGAAGGGCTATCATATCAATAATTGTACAGTCACCATGAAAGACCTTCATATACCAAGATTGGAAGCTAGTCACAACCATCAAGTGTAGATGATGACAGTTATCTCAAGGACTGATATCTTGAAGCTTCAAAGGATAGAGAACCTTCAAAAATGGGACTATCAAGAAGAGCAGTGATATGCCACAGTGAAGACAAGGTCAGCAATATCATCATAAAGGCAGAGCATGAAGGCAATGATTTGTTTTATAAATATTGGAAGCGTTCTTTTCAGGAGGTAGTCAATACCTACCTTTGGAAGTCATCATGAGGACAATCTTGAATATCAAAAGGAAGTCAAACATTGTTGAAAGAGATATAAGGACAGTGAATTTGGAAAGAGAGAAATAGTCTAGAGAGATTCTATGATAGATTTTAAAGGAGTGACAACGATTTTGAAAGCCAATAGAAGGATAGGAAGATAATACTTTCAAGAAGGACAACTATCTGTGAATAAATATCACTTGGAGATGTTTCTAGACAAATATTAAGCCAAGATAGTAGCATATTTCTAAGTGGTAGTCCATATAAGAGAACAACAGTTCAATTAAAAGGTACCTTCCAGGGGCAGCCAAGTGCAAATGATTGTGCCAAATATAAGCCCAAGATAGTGGTTTGTGTTTTAAGTTTTGAATGATGACCTTGACTCTAATATGAAAATCCACTAATGATTTTTAAACAAAGTGAGATTTTGTATAAAATAATAAGACAATCTCTTAGGAAGATAGGGTTGATCCTATCACAGTATGAAAATCAACTACAAAAGGAGGTAGTCCTATCTTAGTGAAGTAAGTAGGGAAATGCTAATGGAGGATATGGTAGTCTTAGGTCTTAGAATAGAAGCAAACAACATTCAAAGATCACCAATTCATGACGTCAAGCAAAGAGATAGTAGAAAAGGACCATGGTCTCAAAGAAAAGAAAGTGATGAAAAAACCACCAAGGGCAGTCGAGTACAGTGACTTATGAAGCTTGAGGGTAGCAAAGCATGAGTACAACCACCTATAAGAGGAAAGCAAGATAAATCTAAAAAAAAGATCATGGAGATTGTCTAGAAGGTAAGAGGGCATAATATCTTGATGATCTATGAATAGATATAGGAAAGTGGAAAAATAAGGAGAGGACAATCAAATCTGTGAATGCTAAAGAAGCTATGAATAGAGGTTTGAGAATTTTCAAACCTTGGTAGACGTTCATGAAGAACTTTTGGAAAAGTGACAGTGAAGGGTTTCTTCAAGAATAGCCATGGCCTACAGAATTTTAGAGTTACAATGGGTTTTGAAACCCTAAGCATGGTGAAACCCCAGACTAAAGAAACCCAAAGAAAAGAAGGCTTTCATTAATTCTTTCATGGAAAAATCACTAAGAGCACAAGTTAGCAGAAATAGAGACACCACTACAGAAAATACACATATTTCTTCATTTTTTTTGTCACAAACAGAGAACCTGCAATATTTTCTTTCACGGTATGAAATAATCTCAGCTTTTTCAAGCAAGAGAATGTCTTACTTGCAAAGAAGAACACATTCCACAGTCACAAAGAAAGTCTTAGAATCTTCAAACCCTTGGCAGCGCAACATGAAAGAACAAGCATATAAGCTGTATGTAGAATAAGTCTACAACTAGGGTTAAGAGTCTTTTTTGTGTTTCTCAAGGAAACCTAATTTTGGCCGATCCAAGTGTATTTTTTCACTTTTATTTCAGAAAATGGCATAATGACTAATGCTTAGGATGTGGTCAACACTTTATGAAATCATCTTGACATTTTCTCGGTATTTTTTATCCTTTGATGCTTTTTCTTCAAATCTTGTTGCCCACTTATAGAATGTTCTCCCTTTTTGCATACTCATAGTGTATGTAACAAGCCATTTTAACACTTATTGAGGTAATAGTTAATTAATTACCTTAGTATTTGTTAAATTTATTGTAATAATGGTTTATTTTAACATTTATTGAGGTAAATAATTGTAAGTGTTACCTTGTCAAAATAGACTAATAGATACCCTCCAAATATGCAAAAAGTAGAGATGAGTCATGATCAGTCAAACTAAAGTGTTATCAATGGATTTGGAGTTCTACTTTTGACTTCAAGTCAAATTGAGATGATTTTGGAGTTGGTCAAACAACTTGAGAGGGGGGGTTTGGAGATAAATTAGCTCAAATTGGAGCAATTATGGGCCCCTTTTTATGGATTTTCTATTTTTCTCGTGAGAGAGATGTTTGGACTACAGTTGACTGCAGTTGACTCTTCTTAGATTTTGGGACTCATTTTGTATTATAGGAGGGAAAAGCTTTTTTTTTTCCTTATTTCTTACCTTTTGTCTTCTCTTGACATGGTAGAGAGATTGAAAGTTTTGTAACTCAGTTTGTTTTCATGTAGTAGTAACTTTTTATTTGAAATCAATAAAGAAAAGAGTTATTGGTCCTATTTGGAGTTTTCATTTTGCATTGTGGATGTATGTTCTTGCAGATTTTCATTGTGATTCATGTGAATCCTTTGTTTTCTTCCTCATCTAAGCAATGTATTTTGAATGTTTGTCATATTAAATCAGGTCATATGCTGTGTCAAACCAATTTTGAGAAAATTTTGATGTGTAAACTTATTTTACCTTGAATACAAAACTGAAATTGAAACCTTCATGTGAAATACTTATGATTTTATGCAAAATCTGAATTGTGAACATCATAACCAATAAATTTTGTTTCAAAGCTATAAGTCAAGATTTAGTTTTTTCTAAATCATTGGTGTATCACCTCCTAAAATTAAATTTACATTTCCAGAGCATCTTTCTTCCTTTTTCCATCAAATCCATTAGTTTCTAGGAAATCTAAAGGGGAACCAGTCCATAATCTGGAGATTCATCTTCATTATGAGCAACCCACAGGCTCGAAGATGTTTCCATGTTTCACAAGATTGTTGAGCCTTCAAGCTTAGCATCTGGGTGCAATCCTTCATGACAACAGTTTTTGGCATGTTGGGTGGGACAATGAATTGATTTTCAATCCACATCAAGATCCTTGTTGTTGTTGTTTGTGGTAAGAAATCATAAATGGAGACTCCATTCTCTAGTTTTTATGTAGATCTAGTAAGGGACAACACATGAGAAAGATACAAACAAGGAGAAGTGCAGATCCTTTTGAATATCTATAGTTGTCACCACCAAGAAGAAGAGAGAAGACAACAAGAAGGAGACCTAGCACACCTAGATCAAGTTCTACACCTCTGAACTACAAGCCTGCAAGTCCTATTCCAGTAGTTCCGATAAAAAATTTGCAACTACAAGTAGCTCTAATGGTGAGAGATTTTACATTTGTGTCATTTAATGGGGGCAACCCATTGAATTTGGCTCAGCATGATGTAATTCTAGTTGTTGCACTCAAGATTTTACCTATTTTTATGAGTGAGGATCAAATTACACCTATAGAGCACATCAGGGATGTGGCTTCACTATGTGGGGTCCATCACATTATGAAAAAAAATGTTGCAATCAGACTTCTAGAAACATGTTTTAAGGGCAAGGCTCTTCAGTGATTCAGAGGTTTACCTGTTAATTTCATTTCGACATAGGATGAGTTAGGAGATGCTTTGAATAGACAATTTGAGGATAAATCTAATCATCTATCTCTAGTTGAATAGCAGACAACTATCAAGAGAGCTCCACAAGAACAAATGACAGATTTCAACTTCCAATTCCAAAAGACTTGGAGTAGAAATCCCTACTATGGTAAGACCTTCTACTGACCATGCTTTCTTTTATTATCTTAAAGCTCTTAACAGTGATGTTTTAGTTATGATTCAGTCTATAAGTGGTGTTTCACTACCTAGTGCATTCAACATAGCCATAAAAGTAGAAAATAGCCTTATACAGGTTGGTAAAATAACACCTAGGCCTCCAATGCCAATATTTCAAGAAATTCATCCTCTGATGCCTATCCAAATGCCTTCTATTACTGCATTACCTATTGTTCCAGCCTTAAACCATTAAGCACTTGCTCAAAATGGTGCTACTCCAGTTCAATCTCAAGAATTTCAAGAGATCAGGGGGTTATTGCAGACCTTTGGAAGAAAATTAGTGAACATATAAAAGCAACAAGGTCAAGTTTTTAGGCCAAATCAGAACTTATGTCAACCTAATAGACCTTCCTATCAAGTTGATTCTCAGGTACAAACAAAGCCTTATAATCCTAGACCCTTTCATCCATACAATCCCAATATCCCTAGTGATACAAAGGAGTTAGTTCCCATCCAGAACAACTTGGTACAAGATTATGATTGGTGTTTTCCATGAAATCATCCACATAATCAGTCTACTTTTCTCAACGGGATGTTGAATCAAGCCTTGATGGTATAGAATAGTGTTATTATTCAACAAGATTTTGAGCAACAAAATCTTGAACAACAAGTTTCCTATTCAAACCAGGGCTGAAATGATGTCACCTTAATGAATTGGTAGCGTGATGAGTTATGTGCGGTGAACTATCCTTAAGGACAAGGTCAGAATCAGTCTTACAACTCCATAGAAGTGAACAAAAGATCAAAAAAGAGGGTTATGGATATAGGAAAACTTGATAAGGTTCAAAATCAAGCCTCTACAAGTCATTATCCAGGTATTGGACATGTTCCTTCATAGCTAGTCCAAATTTTTCCAAGATAACAGTTTGTGCCAGCTAAGGATCAACAAAGGGATCAGTCACGACCATCACAATTATAAGGAGAAAGTGTTGTTCTAAAAGTATAGCAAAAGGTAAATCCTACTTCTTTCAATATTTTAGAGCATATGAAGAAGTCCAATATTAGTGTTTCAACGTGGGATTCTTTAGTGCTTCCAGGTCAAAAGGATTTGTTACATAATGCATTATCTAATCTCGCTTTGTCACATGAGCCAGCTAAGGATTAGTCAAAGCTAAATATTCTAAGTGATCAACCCAAACAAAAACCAGTAATTCACAAACAAAGAGTGATCAACAGAACCAAGAGGCTAAACCACCTCCTTTTATTTTACTTTTATTATTGGCAATCATCTTGTCCACAACTGTATGATTGATTCAGCTGCCAGTAGTTCAGTGATGCCAAAGAAGATTGTTGACCAGTTGGGTTTGACATATGAACCACTCTCAAAAGGAGTTGTTCAGTTATATAGAAGAACCATCAATACAGTGGGAGTGATCAAGAATTTAAGTCTTACATTACATGCTTGTCCTAATTTTTCAATTCCACAAGACATATATGTAGTAGATCTTCTAGCTTATTTTGCTTTATATATTTCTAGATATTTTACAACTAAATTGGGAGGTTACCTTTCATCTGATTGGTCGCATCTCTTCTTCAAGACAAGGTATGGCACTAAGGTTACCATTAAATCTGAGTTATTAGCTAAAGATCACATAGAACCTTTTGTGCCTACAACTACTAATACAAATCTTGCTTATCATAAGCAAGGTAAAGAAGATTAGCAAGTTGTTCAAGAGCCTAACACTTTGGTGGAAGGCATTCCTGATCTAGTTTTAGATCCATGGGTAGCTAAGAACCATGAGGAAGACTCATACAAGCATATGGAACAAACAGATCTGGGTATTTACATGATTCGGGAGCATAGACTTGCTGTCCCAAACCTGGTTAAGGATGAAAAAGAGCATAAAATACAACAATCTAACAAAATATGGAGTTTGTACTTTGATGGTTCAAGAAGAAAGGTTGGTGCTAGTGGAGGTGCTATGCTAGTTTCTCTAAGTGCTCAAAGGTAATATTTAGCCTTTCGTTTTGCTTTCAGTTGTTCTAATAATACTTTTGAGTATGAAGCACTTATCCGCGGTTTAAAATAGGCTAGAAAGAAAAATGTAAAGTGCCTTCAGGTGTTTGGGGATAGCGAATTAGTGCTTAATCAAGTAGGGAATATCAATGCTACTAAAAATGAATTTTTGAAATAGTATAAACATAGAGTTTGGGACATGATTGAATATTTTGACACATTTAATTTTCTATCCATACCAATGAATCAAAATAAACAAGTTGATAAACTAGCTGCCATGGGAACTGAGTTTGATATTCCAGCTGAGGTAAAGAATATTGATGCTCAACACTATTTGAAAGTTGTTGTTAGGCTGCTTGTTCCAAATAATAACATTTATTGGAAAGAATTTGATAGTGATGAGAAGATTATTAGCTTCTTGATTGAAGAAGCTGAATTTTCAGCTTCTAATCAACAAAAGTTGTCTCAGCAGTATGAAGATCAGATTCTTCAGCTAAAGTCAAACAAGCTACCAAAAGGATTGGTAACACTTGAGTCCATTTTCAACTTAGATGATCATGTGAGGAAATAAAAGTTAGGTTTGTTTATCAAACAAGAGCATTATGAGCCTATTGAAATCTTCAAGGATAAGCTCCTAAAACTTGACAAGGTATGTGCTATAGAGGAGAGACATGATTTCATTTTACTTTGTCATGAGTTTGCTGATGTTTTTTCCTAGGAGTATCACGACTTGAAGGGATTCAATCTAGAGTTGGCACAACACACAATAGAGCTAGAAGCAAATGTGAAGCCAGTAAGACAAAGGCAAATACCTTTGAATCCTAAACATGAGCACATCATGAAAGTTGAACTGAGTAAGTTGATTGAGAGTAAGATTATTTTTCCAATTAAGCATACCTCATGGGTGTCCAATCTTGTTCCTGTAAGGAAGAAGAATGGTGAAATTAGGTTGTGTGTTGATTTTAGAGACCTTAATAGGGCTTCTCTAAAGGATCACTATCTGCTACCCTCCATGGAACAAATTTTACAAGTTGTAGCTGGATCTGACATGTTTTCTTTGTTAGATGATTTTTAAGGTACAACCAGATATTGATTAAAGAGGAAGATCAATATAAGACAACCTTTACAACAAAATGGGAAACCATGGCTTATAGGAAGATTCCTTTTGGATTATCCAATGTAGGGGCTACCTTCCAAAGAGCCATGGATATGCCTTTTCATAGTTTAATGAAAAAAATTGTAATGGTTTACTTAGATTATATTATTGTTTTCTCTAAGAATGCAAGTGACCATTTAGTTCATTTAAGGAAAATCTTTGAGAGGTGCAAAGAATATCTAGTTTCACTAAATCCCAAAAAATCTATCTTCATTGTTCATGAAGGTAAATTGCTTGGACATGTAGTATCTAAGGATGGAATTTTCATAGATCCAGAAAGGATAACTGATATTCTTGCTTTACCTTTACCTGCTTACAAGAAAGGCTCGCAAAGCTTTCTGGGTAAAATAAACTTTGTAAGGAGGTTCATTCCAAATATTTCTTATCTTTTACAATTGTAGACACTCAAAATATCCTAATTGATATCATACACTCGATCCTGATTCACTAACACCGATTCTTCTTTAATCATTTATTTACTAACCATTTAATTGAATAATCTTTAGGGGTTGGGGCCCTAGCTCGGTTGGCTAAATCTTTCTTGTTGCAGGAGGTTGGTCATGAGGTCTAGTCTAACCCACCCCCATGGTACCGTAGGGCATGTCGCGCTAGCGCCATCGGTCACGTTAAAAATTTTACCAGGCACACTACAATTTATAGGGGGTTGTGCTACCCGATTCCTACAGTCTAATAAATAATGGGGTTGGGGCCCTAGCTCAGTTGGCTAAATATTTCCTTTTGAGGAGGTTGGTCACAAGGTCTAGTCTCCCCCACCCCCATGGTACCGAAGAGCGTGTCACGCCAGCATCGTCGGTCACGTTAAAAAGTTTACCAGGCGCACTGCAGTTTATAGGGGGTCGTGCTACCCGATTCCTGCAGTCTAATAAAAAAAATTGAATAATCTTTATTTAATTAAATTCATCAAAATTCCTCTTAAAATCAGATAATGAACATTATTAGATTATTTCATCATTTACCTCTTTTAATTAAATAAATGAACTTTATTTAATTAAATCCTAATGTTCATCTTTTAATTAAATAAATAAACTTTATTTAATTAAATCCTGATGTCTTCTTTTAATTAAATAAATTAACTTTATTTAATTAAATCTTAAATTCCTCCCTTAATTACATAAATCAACTTTATTTTATAAAATCTTAATGTTCTCTCTTTGATTAAATAAATCAACTTTATTTAATTAAATCCTAATATTCTTCATTTAATTGAATAAATGAAATTTATTTAATTAAAATACTAATGTTCCAACATCCTCTCATTTAATTTAAATAAACTCAACTATTTAAACTAAATGTCACAAATCAAAAAATTTCATCTAAGTTAATTAATCCTAAATTAATTAACTCCTAACACTAATCCTTCATTCCTCTAGCTTTTAACTCCACTCTAGGGTAAAACCACCTTGGTCAACTAACCAAGGTGCACATGTAAATCAATTTATTTAATTTACATATTACCCTATTTTCATTCAAAAAAGTGGCATATTCTTGGAATATTCCACCCATTTGACTTTTCCCTCCCAAATGACTTTTGTCCTCTTTCTTGTGCCACCTTGTCATTTATTGCTCTTACACCTCCTCTTACACCTCTTCTTACACAAGCCACCTTGGCTTTAAATGACTCTTACACAAGCCACCTTCCCATATCCCAAGATGTGCTCACACATGTGTGAGCACATCTCCTTCAAGATTCATTAGCATGTTGACAAGTGGCATTATGCTATTGATCTATTCTTTAATCCCACATTCATCAATCTTCTTCACTCTTCAATCCTTGGCTTCTATAAATAGAGGCACCATTCTCACAATATGGATCCATCAACTAAGAGCATAATCACAATAGCCATTTGAGTTCATAGCATTTCATCTTTTGCATCCATTTTAGCAAGTAATTAGCTAGATTATAGGCAATTCTATACGTCGTTCATCACTACTTCATCAAAGCTTATCAAGGGATTGGGAAAAGGCTTATTTCCACATCAAAGAAGCACCAATCCCCCTATGGGATCGAGGTTTGGCTAGCTTAGTTGACTTCATGTTGTGTTCTTGCTTTATTTTCATGTTTTCAACTTTGTTTTTCCAAGAATTTCATAGGGAGCATTAGATTTTTGTTACTAACATGTTTAACAATGTTTTGTTGATCTTTTATTACTCTATGCAGGTTTTGTGATCACAACAACCTCTAACCTCTATGTTGAGAAAGAATGTCACTTTCAACTGGATCAAAGAAGGAAAGAACAGTTTTGAGGAAATCAAGAATGCCATAGTTGCTACTCCAATGCTCGTTAATCCTAATTTTGACAAAGAGTTTATTCTTTATGATTTTGGGAGTGTAGATAATATTTAAGCTATGTTGTGTCAATAGAATGGACAAGTTTTGGAGCATCCCATTTCATTTTTTATCCAAGTTTTGCAAGATTATGAAGTGAGGTATTCTTCTATTGAGAAACATGTCATCCTACAGTGAAATTTTCCTATTGAGCAGAGACATTAATGACAAAAGAGCTAGTTGGATTACCAAGGTAATGGAATATGATGTCCAAATTAAGGTTACCAAGTTTGTAAGAGGTAAGGGTTTATGTGAGTAGCTGGCTGGAGATGTAGAAGACAACAAAGAGTTTAATGAACAAGTTGTCTTGGTACTTAGCAATGAAGAACAAACTGATGTTCCAGCTCCTTCATCCAACTAGATTCAAAAAATGATACATTACCTTCACACTGGTGATTGTCCTGAGGGTTTGGAGAAAGCAAAAAGAAGGTATTTTAGACTTCAAGCCATTCCTTATGTTTTCATAGATGGAGTTTTATATAGGAAGGACTTTCATGGAGTTTTGTTAAGTTGTGTTGAACCAGATCATATTGATTAAATTCTGGGGGAGTTTCATGATGGACCTTCTGGAGGTCATTTTGCACTTATAACTACAACTCTAAAGATTATGAGAGCTATTTTATTTTTGACCTGATTTTTGTAAAGATGCACATGCATGGGTTAGGAAATATACCAAGGTGATCCCACAATAGTGGTTTACACTTTTTGGGACATCCTGATTTTTGGTGAAATCACATATTTTTAGAAAATATAATGGTTTAAGCCTTGAAAAGTTCCATTTAAAGGATTACAATTGAAGAGGGTTTGACCAAACCACCTTAGATCAACCCCTCTTTGATAGAACCCTGCTATTTTTAAACCATACTTGTAATGGAGTCTCCTTTACACCTATCGAAATGTTGATAAAAAACACTTTTGATTTACCTTTTGGTGGATCAAATGAATTCATTTAAAATTTATTTTTTGTAAGTATGTAGTCCTTATTATAAGCTTCCAAAAAAGTATAGTTTTAAATATATTTAATTTAATTATTATATTTATTTTTTATTTCTTGTGAATGTAGATTTTCACCAAAAATCAAGCTCTTTGTTATTCACATGTTGAAAAATAGTAGATTATAAAAAAAAAATCAAGAAAATATGTTTGGGCTAGGTATTGATGTCCTTGATTTAGTAAAAAAGGAAAAATTGAATTTCGATACATACAAAAAAGTTATGTTGTTTACAGTATGCCTATGTCTAAATTATAATTGGTTTGACTTCAAAACTTGATTAAGAAAAAAATTCAATAAAACACTATGAAACCAAATGAACGGGCTAGATATCGTAGTTACAAAGCTAAATTCGAAAAAAATCAGAATTTTATCCTTCATAGAAATTTTTTTATGTTGTTTACGGTGAGCATCACTCTTTATAAATGGTGTTTACTGATAAAAACTATTTTTTGAAGGAGATGGAAAAATAAATGCAATATGACTCAAAAAAAAATAAAAAAATTAGAAGCTATAGACAAAATGTCACAAATCACTAGTTTGCATCATCTTCAAATTCCTCATGTTTTAGCAGTTATAGGTGTCTGAAAGTGAAGATTTAGTTTTAAAAAATCAGTTCAATGTCCAGTTTGGCAAAGAAAATTAAACTAGTATTGTGGGATCACCCACCAAATGCTCATTGTTTGTAGGAAAACAAAGGCTAGCAGCCTTTCCTTTGCATCCAATTCAAGTAGAAGAACCCTTTGTCAAGTGGGACCTTGATTTTATTAGGCCTATTAACCCACCTTCAAGTGTAGGTCACAAATGGATATTGACTACAACTGATTATTTTACTAAGTGGTCAGAAGTTGTGGCATTGGAGGCTAATGAGACTACTATTCTAAACTTCTATTAGGACCTAGTTGCAAGGTTTGGTACTCTTGATTCCATTATTTCCAATAATGCATTGGCATTTGTCGGCTTGAAAGTATCTAATTGGTCTGTTAAAAATAATATATATCTAAATACTTCGTCCAATTATTACCCTTAGAGTAATGCACAAGATGAATCAACCAATAAGAACTTGATTAGGATCATTAAGAATACAATTGAGGATAATTAGAGGACTTGGCATGACAAGTTAAAGCTAGCCTTGTGGGCTAATAGGATTACTCCTAAAAGAGTTACAGGTAATTCACCATATGTTCTTACTTATGGAAAAGAGGCAAGACTTCCAATTTCAATTGAATTACCTACCTTGAGTTTGATCAAAGAGTTGGAAATGTTAGAAGAAGAGCCTATGGAAATAAGGTTTGTACAGTTGATGGAGTTAGAAGAGATAAGAAAGGAAGCACTGAGGAATTTGGAGATCCATCAGACTCAAATGAAAAGGACTTTTGATAGGAAGGCAATTCCAAGAGTGTTCAAGAAGGGTGATCTTGTTTTCAAGTGGGATGAGATTAAAAGTAAACCTAGTAAGCATACCAAGTTTTATGCCATGTGGGATGGCCCTTATGTGATTACAGAATGCAAGCAGCATAATGCTTTTCAGCTTTCAAAACTAGATGGAGATGTGTTACCTATACTAGTCAATGGGATTCACCTCAAACGGTGTTTCTGAAGAGAAAAAGTTTGCAAATGTACCATATTAGAGTAGAGTTTTTAGTTAATAAGTGTTGATTGCACATCTATTTCAGTTTAGTTTCTATTTTCCAAGAAGTGTTGATGCACAGTTTGTTGGCCCTGTTCAGAGCCATTATAGTTTGCTTTCAGTTTTGTTTTTTTGTTGTTCAATTTCTAATAGCTGAGTTATAGAGGATTTTTTTAGTTACAAAGGACAATAATTGACTCTTATGCCCAATGGATGCTAATTCTATTGATCTAAGATGCTTAGCACACAAGCATATAGCAGAGGTCGCGAAAAATGTTACCTAATTGTGCTTTTTAGCCCAATCAGGTTAGTATGGGATAGTACTAATGTTCATTACTTTGAAGAAGGAAAAAGGTACACAAAAGATTCTGCTTAAGTTACTCATGATCATACAAATAGTGCCAAGAAATGAATTGTTAGTTTTCATTATGTAATTTCTTTATAGAAAAGATGAATAGTACACAAAATTTTGCATAAAGTAGTTGTTTAAATTCATTACAAGAAATGTGCATATGAGTTTCCCATACAAGTCATGGGAATAACTAAATGAGATACAATAAAATACAAGATGTACATCTGAAAGTAAAAGACATGTAAGAGAGAAGGGATCCATCATTGCCTAAATGATGAAGCCCATTATTGATCAGCTACATCTTCAGCTCCTTTGTTGATAGCTCTGAGGTTGTCTGCAAGAGACAGAGAAAATTATGTTAGAGCTCAGGATTCCATGTCCCTTATATGCCAAACCATCATATATATAGCCTATTTCTCATTAAGCATCAAATCAGAAATTTAAAGGTGTCTCATGATCAAATAAACAACTATCATAAAGATCCAAGAAGAGGTAAATCATCTAATCATCATAAGAAGCTCTAGGCTTCTTAATTTTCTTAACTTATTTGTTGATTGTGCAGGTACAGGTATCATGTTATCATACGAATTAGAAAAGAAGTCATAGCACAACAATCTTGTACTATCTTTCCATGTTAAGATAGTCTAAGGGTATGATAACTTCAATGAAAATAGGGCACCAAATGAATTAACTAAGAGCTTATGACAAATGCATCTATAAATTCAAAGGGATGGTCCTTAGGACTATCAAAGAGTGGAGAGTGCTCGAGAGGATCATGGGAAGATATGGACACTCATCAAAAATGTGTGGCATCATGATGAAGGGCTAGAAAATCAAGAATTATATAGTCACAATGAAATACCTTCATATACTACTTGAGTGGGAGCTATTCATAGCCATCAAGTGTAGAGGATGACAATTATCTCAAAGACTGAGATCTTGAAACTTCAAAGGACAAAGTACCTTTAAAAATAGGACTGTCAAGAAGAGTAGTGATATGCCACAATCAAGAAAAGGACAATAATATCATCATTAAGGCAGAGCATGAAGTCAATGATTTGTATTATAAATATTGATAGTGTTTTTTTTAGGAGGTAGTCAATCCTTGCCTTTGGAAGTCATCATGAGGACAGTCTTGAATATCAAAAGGAAGGAAATCATTGTTGAAAGAGATAGAAGGATAGTGAATTTGGAAAGAGAGAAATAGTCCAGAGAGCTTCTATGACAGAGTTTAAAGAAAGTCACAGTGATTTTGATAGCCAATAGAAGGCTAGGAAGATAGTACTTTCAAGGACAACTATCTATGAATAAATGTCACCTAGAGATTTTTGTAGATAAATATAAAGCCAAGATAGTAGCATATTTCTGAGTGAAAGTCCATATAAGAGAATAATAGTTTAAGCAAAAGGTACCTTCTAGGGGCAGCCAAGTGCAAATGATTGTGCCAAATATAATCCCAAGACAGTGGTTTGTGTTTTAAGTTTTGAATGATGACCTTGACTCTAATATAACAATCCACTAATGATTTTTAAACATAGTGAGCTTTTGTACAAAATAATAAGACAGACTCTCAGGAAGATATCCTATCATAGTATGACAATCAACAACAAGATTTACAAAAGGAGGTAGTCCTGACTTAGTGAAGTAAGTATGGCAATGCTAATGGAGGATGTGGCAGTCTTGGCTCTTCAAATAGAAGCAAACAAAATTCAAAGATCATCAATTCATGACTTCAACCAAAGAGATAGTAGCAAAGTACCATGGTCTCAAAGAAAATAAAGTGATGAAAAAACCACCAAGGGCAATCAAGTATAGTGACTTATGAAGCTTGAGGGTAGAAAAGCATGAGTGCAGCCACCTACAAGAGGACAACAAGATAAATCTTAAAAAAAATATCAAGGAGATTGTTTGGAAGGTAAGAGGGTAGAATAGCTTGATGATCTATGAATATATATAGGAAAGTGGAAAAATAAGGAGAGGATAATCAAACCTATGAATGCTAAAGAAGCCATGAGTAGAGGTTTGAGAATTTTCAAACCGTGTCAGATGTTCATGAAGAACTTTTGGAAAAGTGACAATGAAGGGTCTCTTCAAGAACAGTCATGGCCTAGCAGAGTTTTATAGTTACAATGGGTTTTAAAACCCTAAGCATGGTGAAACCCCGAACCAAAGAAACCCATAGAAAAGAAGGTTTTCATCATTTATTTCATGGAAAAATCACTAAGAGTTCAAATTAGTAGAAACAAAGAAACCACTACAGAAAATACATAGATTTCTTCTTTTTTCTGTCACAAAAAAAGAACCTGCAATGTTTTCTTTCACAGTATGAAAGAATCTCAGCTTTTTCAAGCAAGAGGATGGCTTACCTACAAAGAAGAACACATTCCACAGTCACAAAGAAAGTCTCAGAATCTTCAAACCCTTGGTGGTGCAGCATGAAAGCACAAGCAGATAAGATGTATGTAGAATAAGCCCGTTGGTAGGGTTAAGAGTCTTTTTTGTGTTTCTCAAGGAAACCTAATTTTGGCCGATCCAAGTGTCTTTTTCCACTTTTATTTCACAAAATGGTATAATGAATAATGCTTAGGATGTGGTCAACACTTCATGAAATCACCTTGACATTTTCTCGGCATTTTTGACCCTCTGATTATTTTTGTTCAAATCTTGGGGCGCACCTGTAGAATATTCTCTCTTTTTGCATAGTCACAAAGTATGTAATAGGCCATTTTAACACTTATTGAGGTAATAGTTAATTAATTACCTTAGTATTTTTTTTTATTAGGGATCAACAAATTTTGTAGGGACCAGAAACCCCTTACATATCAGTTTTGAGGGGACCAGAAACCCCAAACAACACAAATGAAAGCTATAGAAAGATAGGAGCACAAATAATCAACAACCCAACACCAACAGTCTACCATAAGATACACACGATAAAACAAATTGCAAAGAATCATATTTTAAGGGGCCGAAAACCCTTTTATAGCCAGGAATTCATAAGGACCTAAGATCCAATCATTTTAAAGAAACTACCTAATTCCACCAGGCATTAAACATAACCTACAACAAATGTTCCACTCTATACCAACTGCTCAGCTTTTAAGCTAAAACAACAAGGGCTACCAAAGCACCCTTCAAGAACAATCGTTTCTACTAGACTCCCTACCTCAATAAGAGAACAACTAGGAAAAAATAAATTTTGAGAGCATAGCAAAGCTCTGAGAAGCTTCAACCACCATGCAACACCAACCCACCTACAATTGAACTAGGAAGCCAGCTCCAACTCCACCTCAAAAGAAGGGGTCTCCCCTCTAATGGAGAGAATGTCATGACCAAAAAGTCCACTACTGCCTAAAAACTTTAGCACCCTCAGCCTCCACCTCAATAGGAGTAGTGTCCACCTCGAAAGGATCTACAACTACGGAAGCTAGAGACAATCACCTCCCAACTCCACCTCCATAGAAGTTGAATCCACCTCCATAGGATCTGAGAAGAAATTAATTCCATCAGTAGAACAAGCAGCCAAAACACCCTTAGGAAACTCCTAGTAAGATACCAACACCCACAACTAGTAGGCCACAAATAGAAAGGCACAAAGGCCCAAAACAAGCTCCAACAAGAAGCAACCCAACAAAAGGCCTAAACAAAAAAGCCTCCACCGAATAAAGAGCCTAGATAAGCAAAAGGAGCACACAAATTCCACAACCTCCTTAGAAAAGAGGACCCAATTGCACCCAACTGAAGAGAAGGCACCAACAACCCAGAGAACAGGCCAAAGTACCAAAACGAGCAGAGACCTAGGCTCACAAAGAGCGGAAGCAAGCAAGGTCTAGGAAGGAAAGGGGAGCCCACACAAGAAGGAAATTGAGAGAAGACCAAACCCTAAATCACCCCATCTACCCCAACACGCTGGTCAGGGCCAAAGATAGGCCAAAAATCCATAGAATTAACTAGTATGAAGCACCACCATTCCACAAGAAGAACACCTGCAACAACCAACAGACACCCAGAACAAAAGCCACCAACCAGGCTCCACCAAACCAGTAGCAGAGAGGAGCAAAGGGAGACCAAGAAGAAAAAAGAAAGAGGACAGGCCAAAACAAAGAGCCCCCAAGCCATCCCATTACGCCAAATAAGACCAAAAATAAACCTATCCTCCACCTAGTCCTCTACAGAAAACCCAAAGCACCCACAAACCAACTACAAAGAAGGTAGCATGAGCCTAAACATGGGACATAGAGAAGAAGGGCCAAAAAATCCAACCACACCCACAGCAGGCACTAAAAACCCGAAGTCAAACAAGGGCAACAACAGAGCAACACCCAAACCAGCGAAGACCTACCCAATGAAACACACCTGCACCGAGACACGCAAATAAAGGAATGTAGAGGAAAGCCATAGTGGACCAGGCTCATCTGCATTATCCTTGTCATCTGAATTGCCCTCTCTAGTAGGAATTCCCTCGATAGAATTTGAAAAGCCTCCACTCTCGCTCATCGTTTCCACCTTCGTATTTGTCAAAGTTATTGTAATAATGGTTTATTTAAACATTTATTAAGGTAAATAAGTGTAAGTGTTACCTTCAATACTTGTCAAAATAGACTAATAGATACCCTTCAAATAAGTAAAATTAGAGATGAGTCATGATCAGTCAAACTGAAGTGTTATTATTGGATTTGGAGTTCTACTTTTGACTTCAAGTCAAATTGAGATGATTTTGTAGTTTTGTTTAGTCCATGTGTCAAAGGAGTCTGTACATGGGTCATACGGGTCCTTGTACAAAAAAAAATTCCTTAGAAGTTCCCAATGTTGAAATAGAGAAAATTTATAGTCAAAATTCATGCGATCGACCTCCTAAATGCAACCACGAGGTCCTTTTCATGTCAAAATGCACCGAAATCGCTGCTACCCTCCAGATCTGGAAAAAATGCAATTGCCTCAAACCCTCCTAGATCTGGCATCAGGTATCCAAATAAAGCAAAACAAAAGCCAAATCTGACATTCTAAACAGCTCTGAATCTAACAGTGAGGTCCTTTTTATGCCAAAATGCACCTAAAAATTGCCCACCTCCAAAATTTTCAAAAAAGGCAAAGGGGATTCAGATATGAAGTCTGTAACTCTTGTTGAAAAAAACCTCATAAATCGAGAAGGGGTTTGTTGAATCGAGGCTCTGATACCATGTTAGAATTGTGAATAACACTAGCCACAAAATAAAACAACGAACAAAACACTTTCTACTCAAGAGCTCTACAAAATAAAGATTTGCTATTCCTCAAAAAGAAAATACTTACAAATGCAAGACTATAAAAAAGATATGAAAGCTCAAGAGATAATTTCAATGAGGGTTGAGTGCTATATACAAGAAAAACCCTAAAAACATAAAAGCACTCCTAATTTTAGCTTAAGTGCATGAGAATAAATTAAACTAATAATCAATTAAAGAGTAATGAAGTATTAGCTAATGAATGATTACTCTAACAGTCATGGAGTGGTTTGGGCATAATGGAGGCCTTTTGTGTCTTCAACATGTACAAAAATGAAACTAGAAGGAAAACAAGACAATTCAAGGGATGGATTTTTTGAAACATGTGTTAGAGTTTAAGATGACTGAAGGATTTTCTTGGCTCAATTCCCTTATGATTGATATCTCTATCTTGAGTAAGTTCTTAGTTTGTGGGTGTCTTATTTTTGGTTGAGATACTTAGAATAAATAGGTTACATGTAGATATTAGCTTATTTTTAGCCTATGTAAACAATTAAAATGTAAGAGGTTTCTTTGCATGTCATTTCTTGTTTATACTTTTCAATCTTTCAACAAATAATTGAAATGCATATTTAATATTTTAATAAAAACAATTATAAGTAAATAAAATAAAATAAAGCAAAAAGCTATGGATGAGTAAAGAAAGAATCGGCAGAATAAGGCCAGGTAGCAGGGGGTCGAGTCATGGGCAATAGAGGTGGAGAAGGTGTGGCCATCACTTAGCCACAAACTCAACAACCACCTCCAGGGGAGGGAAGAGGGTAGGCGCAACAAAGACAACAAGATCGGGGTCAAACAAGAATGGCGAGGTCGATGGTCGAGTGGGAGAGCGAGGCATTTCAGAGGGCGAAGGAGGGAGCTATCATGAATGATAGAAAGATCCAAACCTCAATGGAGAAACCACAAATTCCAGCAAAGGACAAATAAAAGTGAGAGGAAGGACCAAATAAGGTATGGGAGGTACAGGCAGAATGCGAACCCCAACTGAGGGAAAAGAAAGGAACAAAAAATGTGGAGGAAAAAGCAGCTTATTCAGAAGTTGAATCCAATAATTCAAGACAAGGGAGGATTTATGGAGGAGCGGGCTAATCTAGGGAAAAGCCTCAACTTAGAACACAGAAAAGCGAAACCCAGAAATCTAGGGCAAAAAGAAAAAATGAGAATTAAGATGGACATCCCATCAACGCTAATAGAGAACCCTAGGTTCGAACTAGAGGAAAAGGCAATATTGGAAAAATGGTGGGGAGATGTCTGTACCAAGTCCAAGATACGGCACTGGTGGGAGGAGAAATGGAAGGAGGTAGTAAGTATAATTTTTTTGTCAAACAGCTTCTTCCTGGTATTGTGCGATTCCCCCCAAGTAAAGCATGAGATTTTAGCATCGAATGACTTGGTGCTGGACGAGATTAATTTCTTCTTCAAAAACTGGGAAGTGAGCTTTGACCCTTGCTTCTACACTCTAAAGAAAATGGAAGTGAGGCTCAAATTGGAGAATGTCCCCTCAGATTTTTGGAACAATGATGCCCTACATTGCATTGGCGAGGCCTTAGGATGGGTGGCAAGAATCGATGAGGTAGCTATTAGAGACAGAAACAAAGGGAGGATGAGAATGACGATAGAAATCATGCCCTGGAGCACCTTATGGGAGGAGGTTGAATTGAGCCATAGAGGCTATTGCTGGATCCAAAAAGTTAGATGGAACTTTTCCCAGTTTCAAAACAAGGTATGGCAGATCTGAAAGCGGGGTGGATATAGTAACAAAAATGGAATAGTTCACAAAGGAAAAGGGCCAATGGAGGATGGAGAAGGAACATCGAATAGGGGAAAATAGCCTCAGAAAATTTTTGTGGAAATGCCAAGGGGAGAAGCAGTCTTAGTAGGGGAAGATCTAGCAAACAAAAACTCTAACCATATGACGACGAATCTAGAAGAAATTAAAGTTGGCAGAGCTTTAGTTCTGAGAGAAGATGCTCAGGAGGAGGCAATTAGGCAAGAATTCCTCAAACAGGAATGGGATCTAATTTTGAGTGTAGGGAATGAGTTGAGGGAGCTCTCAGGTGAGGGGCTCCACTCAAATCAGGAAGTAGAAGATATGGAAATGACAATCAACTAGGAAGGGAAATTGGCTTAAATGGCACAAAATAATTAGATAAAGGAAACTGAAGGTGAATGGGAGATGGAAGAAGGGGAGGTCAGGAACAAGGTGGAAGATTTGAAGGAAACAAAAGGAATTATAGAAGAATGCCAAGGGAAAGAAAAAGAGAAGTTGGGGGTGCAAACCAGACCATGTGGAAAATGTACCCCAGATTGTGGGGAAAAGAAAAAAGTGGGGAGGAAAACCAACGAAGAAAAATGATCTCTTGCTAGGGAAGCAGCGGGCCAACATAAAATAACAATGCACTTAAGATCTAGGAAGGGCATATCCCTTCCCAAAGGGAAATAAGGATCCTCAGCTGGAATGTTAGGGGCTTAAATGCCCCTAACAAGAATCACCTTCTTTGGCACTTAATAGAAGAGAAAATAATAGACCTAGTGATGCTACAAGAAACAAAATTAGGGAAGAAAGAGATAGGCAACCTAAAGAAGAAGCTGAAATTGTGGAGACTTTCTTGTGTAGAATTAGCAAGGGCATCAAGTGGATTAATCACCATGTGGAAACCATAGGGGTTGCTTGTGGAAGAGTTGTGGCTGGGAGATGTTGGTTGGCAAGCAAAGTGAGGAGTTTGAAGTCATTTTTGTCTTTCACAATCATCAATGTCTATGGGCCAACAAGCTCTCAATGCAAAAAGAGAACCTAGTTGGAAGTGGAATATTTTATGAGGACAAGTAGGGATGATTTCTTCCTTTTAGGAGGAGACTTCAATGCAATTTTGCGTGAAGAAGACAAGCTAGGAGGATTAGGCAGAAGAATGCAATCTCAAATGGACTTTGAAGACTTTGTTAATATAAATAGACTTATGGACATTCAAATGGATAATGGATCATACACTTGGACGAAAAGGCATCTGGGTTTCAGTTGCATTACGAAAAAGTTGGATAGGTTCTTGTTCAAGGGGGACATAACCCATTTTCCTTTTGCACTTGAAGGTAGCATATTTCCCTTCTCTGGATCGGATCACTATTTGGTCTTCCTTACATTGGTTGGTGATAGGAAAGCCAAAAGGTGCCCTTTCTATTTTGAAAAAGATGTGGTTTCGAGACCCCATCTTTATTGGCAAGGTGGAAACTTGGTGGAAGGATTTCCAACCTTCAGTCAATCATTTTTTGTAGTTGTAAGTAAACTCAAACTTCTGAAACGGCAACTCAAAAAGTGGAATACAAAACATTTTGGTAATATCTTTGAAAATAAGAAGAAATTGGAGGAACAAGGCTATAAATTTGAAAGTTCTTAAAAGTGGCTTGAATGATGAGTTGTATTTAAAGGATAAATCCTTATTAAAGGATTGGGAAGAGGTCCTAGCCAAAGAGGAAGTGTATTGGCATCAGAAATCTAGGGCACTATGGGTCAAGGAATGAGATAGAAACTCCAATTTTTTTCATCATTCTGCTAGGGCCAGGAGGGAGATTAATAGAATCAGTTGTTTGAGAAGAGCGGATGGGAGCACTATTGAAGATCCATCAGAGATAGCAAGTGAGGCAGTCATCTACTTTATTAACATCCTAAACAATTATGAAGGGTTGAATCTTCTAGCACAGAGGAAGCTATTAGCAGGTATTCCTTCACTGGTAACACAAGAGCAGAATAGAACATTGTCTAGACCATTCTCAGAGGAAGAGATCAGGGTTGCAACCTTTCAACTACATCCGGAGAAGGCCCCTGGGCCGGATGGGTTCCTTGCGGGCTTTTACCAGGCTTGTTGGGACTTCATTGGTGTGGAGATAACAGAAGCCATTGAGGAAGCTCGGGGCCTTGGGGAGAATTCTTAAGGAAATCAATAATACCTTTCTCGCATTGATTCCAAAGTTGGAGAAGCCTTAGTCATTAGATGAATTCAGGCCAATAGCTCTCTGCAACACTTTGTACAAGATCTTGGCAAAAGAAATTGTAAATAGGCTAAAGGCGATCCTACCAGGACTAGTGTCAGAAGAACAAACCAGTTTTGTCCCTGGTCGATCCATTTTTGATGGAATTGTCATCACCTAAGAGGCATTACATTCATTGTAAGTGAGAAAATCTCAAGGCATGCTGATTAAACTAGACATTAAAAAAGCTTTTGATATGGCTGATTGGAGATTTTTGTGTTTGGTGCTGGAGAAATTTGGTTTCGACAGGGATTGGGTGGCTTGGATCTATGCATGTATCTCCACACCCCATTTCTCGGTGTTCGCAAATGGGGATCTAGAAGTATTTTTCGATAGTTAAAGGGGATTGAGGCAAGGAGACCCCCTTTCTCCTTTCCTCTACATACTCATGGGTGAAGCTTTGAGGAGAGCTCTGAGTTTGGCAGTGACAAATAATCAGATCAAAGGAATACAAATAACAAGTGGGCTACTAGCATTAACGCATCAGTGGTTTGTTGATGACATAGCATGTTTTGCAACACCAAGCAGGAGAGAAGCACTAGAATTGAAGAGGATTTTCTTTGACTACGGGGAAGTCTCTAGTTAGAAAATCAGTGAGGCTAAGTCAAAGATTTTATTCTTGAATACGGACCTCAGGTGGGCTCAAGAAACTACTACTATTCTAAACTTCAAAATTGGCAAATTCCCTACTACTTACCTGGGTCTGCCTCTGGCTAGGGGTGTTTCATTAGGCCCCCTATGGAATATACTAGTGAACAAATTAAACAATAGATTCCCAGCTTGGGGTGGAAAATGGCTATCATGGGCTGGATGGATTGTAATGCTAAAGGTTGTTATCTCTGCTCTACCCATTTATCTTATGTCAATTTTGGCATTACCAGCAAACAAGGCAGCTCAAATCAAGCAGTGCATGAGGAGATTCTTTTGGCAGGTCAAGAAGTATCCATTGATTTCTTGGGAGTCTATTTGTATACCCAAAGATAAGGGCGGGGCGGGCCTAAGGGACCTTCTAAACCAAAACCGTGCCTTGGGAACGAAGCTAGTTTGGGGGATGTATTCTCGAAGTGAGGCAAAGTGGGCTCGAATTCTCTAGCATAAATATATGGTGGGCATGGATGAGAGGGGTATCCTTCTAGCAGAAAATCTTCCAATTGGTTCAAGAATTTGGAACTTCATGAAGGCATGTAGGCCGTTGGTTACAGATTACTTATCATGGGACATTTTTGACGGCAGATCAGTGTTGTTTTGGGAAGATTCATGGCTGGGCTTCCCAAGTTCGGATAATTATTTGAGAATGAATGAGACAAAGAGGGTGTTGCAACAGGCTTAGGGAGCACACTTAAGGGATTACTTGGAGGAGAGAAATGATCAACGAGAAAAGTGGTATGTTTGGAGGGATCCTGGCCCAGAACTAGTACAACCAAAGGAAGCTGCAAGTCTACTTGAGGAGATATCAAAGAGGACAATATCAATCTATGAAGGCAAGGATAAACTGGTATAGGTGAAGTCGACCTCTGGGCAATACAATGCAAAGGATGGATATAGAATGCTGGGAGCTTCGGTGGGTACATCAAATCTGCCATTACACCTTTGTTGGGACCCTGTGTGCCTCCCTAAGGTGGCACCTTTTCATGGGATGTGCTTCAGAAGAGGGTCCTCACAGTTGATAAATTCAGAAGGATGAGATTTGAAGGGTCATCGAGATGTGTGATGTGCAAGAGAGTTGAAGAAGATGTAAATCATCTCTTTGTTGGTTGTCCCTATGCACAAGTGTGTTGGAAATGGTTGTGTGCTAGATTGGGTTGGAGTTGTGCCCTCCTGAATGATATACTGGCACTATTTAAATCATGGCCAACATTGAAGAAGGCCTCCCTCTATCATGCTCTATGGATTGCAATCCCATCAATCATGGTTTGGGAGTTGCAGAAAGAAAGAAATAGGAGAACATTCACAAAAAAGGAAAGGGAGTTCTCCTCCTTCTGCAATAATATGGAGGCATCTATAGTAGAGGTGGTTAACAGCAAGGTGGCTCAGATGGAACTTCAACACAAGGACTTTATGGAATGGGATGGAAGGTTGAGGAATAAGTGGTTTGGGTTGAACGTTCTGAAAGTCGGGGCAAGGAATAGATTGGACGAGGAGGATAAACGAAGATCTGCACTATGGCTACCTCCCAAGCTAGGGTGGTGCAAATTAAAATTCAATGGTGCTTCGAGAGGAAATCTAGGTGTCTCTAGGGTTGGGTGTTGCATAAGGGATGAAGATGGAATGGTGGTGGAGGAACAATCGCGCCCTCTACCCTATGGAACAAACACGATGGCAGAGATAAGTTCCCTCATCTTTGGTCTGAAGTTGTGTCATAAATTGAAGCTGGAGAAAGTCGAGGTCGAGGGAGACTCCATGGTGATAATACAAGCGGTGAAAGCTGGGAAGCTAGTTAATTGGTGTTACCAGCCCTTAGTGGAGGAGGCGTGCAATTTGTTGGATAAACTACAAGCATACACCCTGGCACACAACTATAGAGAGGCGAATGGGGAGGCAGATAGTTTGGAAAACTTGGGAGTATATGGGATTGCAAGGATGAGCATCATCGGAGTGGGAATGGATCCTGGCTGATCTCTACTCCTCCCGCTACATCCAAGAGAATTCTTGGCTAATGCACTGCCTGGATAGGTCGGGCTGCACTCTTGGTTGGCTTTTGTATTGCCAGAACTGGTGTTGTTGGCTTGTGCTGGACTGGTTACCTCTGTGAAGGGTCTATTTGTGTCTTTTGTTTTTTTCTCAGGTGGGTTGGGAAAGACTTGAAAGGGAACTAATGTCTACCTTCGATAGTGACAATGTATTATTTGACATCAATACAAACTTTATTTACTTAGCAAAAAAAAAGCAATTCTAAAAATATCTTTTAAATAAATAAACATTGTTTAGATATGATCCAAACATTATTTAGATAAATATTAAAAATGATATTGAATATATAAAAAATAACTCAATAAAATACAAAATAAATAATGTTAAAAATTTATTAAGTAAAAGTTAAATAAACAATTATTTCAAAAACATTACTTACTAATTTATTTATACAATATATTATTTATTAAAGTACATAACTATTTATTATTAAATTATTCAATTAGTTATATTATAAACCTTTTAGTAAAATTAAAGTACATAATATAGATAAAATAAAATAATTGTTTAGTAAAAGTTATTATATATATTGTGTATATAATATATAAAATAGTTTTGAAGTAAAATAAAAGAATTATTAGAAAATAAAATAGTTATTATTATTTTTTAATCTATTTATTTATATATTTACGTTGTGTACATGTAACATTAATAGTTTAAATAAATATTAAATTATAATATTTATATATAATATAAAATAATTTTCAAATATAAGTTTAAAAATAAATATACACATTAATTTAGAGATACTTACATTGAATTTGATATTTTTTTAGCATCTTTTAGATATATTTAAGACATTTGTGCTAGTATATGTTGGAGTGATTAGGAAAATTACTTGATAATTAATTAATCATTAATTAATTATTAAGTCCTTTATTACTTTATTCACTTAAACTAAATTTATGAGTTTTTATTATTAGATTGAACTATTTATAGGTTAAGTTGTCTCATTGTATGAGATTGACATTTGTCACTAAAAAAATGAAAAAGAGAATCTTAGGTCCTCAATGCAAAGAACCTAGGATTGTGAAGGGTGGGGTGTGTGCCCTTTTTAACTATTTCATTAAAGAGGGAGATCAACAAGGTGAATAGATTGACTATCAACCATGAAGGTGAGCCAATCAGACTTGGATCTCCATCTTTTGAGGGATTGGAAATAGACTAAAATGATTTGGAATTGATTAACCTAATTAGACTATATGACCTAATACGTAAATGCAAGATCCTGACAAATAACAAACTGAAACAATAATTTACACATAGATCTCGAAAATACAGGAGACTATGTACCTATCCTAAAAAGTTGGCTTTGAGTTGAATAGGACTAGGATGCCTAGAGGTGTATGGGTCTCTGATAGGGTTTCCTACTTTACTTTTGGGGTCCTCTAATGATAGATTTGAGCTTCTAATTTTTGTTTGTAAAGTTGTTGAAATTTGTCGAGTAATTTTGTACATGAGTTTCCATGGCTTGACAAGATTTAGGGTTTTGAATGCAACAACAAATAACTTGTCTTTAATCTTTCTTCAATCCTCTTCAAACCTATAACTTGCACATTTAAAGAGAGAGAAAGTGTTGGGCCATTTAGGGTCTTGCCTTAGTCAAACCCCATGTAAGTGTTTCCACTTCCACAATGACAATGTCAATGATAAAATGATAATTGAAAGAAAGGAATGATGAAATCATAAAATGCTACAACTCACAAGCCTTCAATGGCTTCCTTGAAGGATTGAAGTCATGAACATCAACTCAAGTTTTTTCTCTTGCTTGCTTTATTTTCTTAAATGCTTCGAAGACCTATAAAAGTGTTAGCCTTCACAAAACAATGATAACATGAACACGTATACACTTCGACATGATGTTAGGATCTTGAATTGCTTTGATAAAGCTATGAAATGTTGCTCTTGACTTACTTGATCTAGTTCTCTTGATCATAAGTTTTCCAATAGTTTTCTTGCTAGATTTCAAATGATACAATAACTAGGTATTTATAGGTGTTTCTCTAATTTCAAGAGAATTAAATCTTGATAGCCGACATTTGAAATTTGAAATTTGAATGTTAAAATGGCCACTCCGACATATCGCAAATTGGGTGTATGGGTCCTAGCCCTAACTTTCAAGACATTAAGTGTCAAGAGGGAAATGCTAATTGGATACATTTATTCAATGCTTGCAATTTATCATAAAGTGGTACAAATGGGCTATAAAATGCACAATTTTAAGAAATTAGGGACCCAATTAGGCTCAATAATTTAGGGGGATCAAAACATAGTGTGAAATTGTCAAGGGTGACAGTTTATGACACTACAGTCATAATATAATCATATCCTCATTTAGTTGCCTTTTTCTTTTATAAGAATTCATTTCTACTTTGTATAATTCACATTCATATTCATTATTCAATACAAAAGGTATGCCAGATGCTTGTGTGGATCAATTATTTCTCTTTTTGTTGCATAGAAAATTAGTTGCTTTGATCTCTCATTTGTGATAGGCATTTTGGTTGCAGGTGATTTTGGGAGCTGTAGGGTTCACTATCAACTCCAACATGGTATCATAGCTCTATATTTGTGACTTCTTATCCCAATTTTGAGAGATCCAACCTTGAGAGAATAATTGACTCATCTTGGAGCGAAATGGGCATCATCGTTGAGTCCAAAACAGTCGAAAACCTAAAGAACGACTATCGTTTGATCAAACTTAGAGAAGTTGAAAAATAATTATTAGCTTGAAATCCATGCATAGGAATCTGTATGGTTGTACAACCATACACACAAACCCAAGCTACCATAATTTCTTGCACAAGCGGGCACAAGTTCTTATAAAACTTTTTGGTTTTTATAGTTTTTTTATTTAGAATTTTTTTAATTAGAAAAAAACATTAAAATCAAAAAGAAAAAGCAAGCATTAAACACATTTGTAGGGGGTTGTATCTTTCATAGACATATTTGTGCATTCAATGATAAGCAAGGCCCAAATTATCGCTAAGCCTTATTCGTGGCCATTCTCTGACCACCAACGAAAATAAGCCCACCAATAATAGGTTAAAAAAGTTGTCGACAACTCATTTACAAGAAAACTCATGTACTTGATGATCATCTCGCTTTAAATTGATCGATTGTGGCCCAAATACATTTTTTGATGAATCTCCATCATTTTTGGCAAAAAATTTTGGTGAACAGGAACCAAACAAAGTATTCCTCGAATCTCACATATTTTAACCATTGTACAAGTTTTTGGCGATCGTGGAATCTTCTTCGACAAGGGTTTTTTTTTACAAAGGGAATATTCCCCATCATATTAATTGACGTTAGCATGACATCATGTTGACATTAGCAGTATGAAAATTTGTATGGATGTTCTTTTCCCCCTCCTAGCCCCCATTTTCTCTAAAGGAGCTATTTTTTTTACATAACTTGGGCATATGGTGTCAAAATTGGGTAAACGAAATATCATTAGAAAGCTAGTTCGATCTCCTTTTAAATGGTGTAGGTCTCATTATCAAATTTTGTTGCTAGTTTATTTTATTCTCATTCAAATTTAGATCATCATTTTTTGCTTTCGAAATCATAACTTTTTTCTTGTATCTCTGATTTTTGTGATTTTGATGATATTGGAAAGGTATTTCAGAGCTCTCAAGATCAATTCATACACTTTTTATAGAATCTACTCCAGGTACATTTTATTTATTTTTTGTGATCTTATATTTTTGTCAATTACTTGGATGTCTTAGCACTTGGAAATAATATGTTTATGTGAGATGAGTTCATTTGATCTACTTTACATGCACTGAGGTTTTGATTTTTTCATTTGAGGAAGTATCATGAGGCTTTTTTGTTCATCCTTTTGTGGTCATCTTGGAAAAGGAAAACTATGAGTCTTAGTGAAAGGGAATCTTGACACATCTCAAGTGGCTTGATCTTTTTCCTTATCTTTATGGAATCATACCTCCACCAAACGTACTAGGGAGTAGTTCAACATGGGTTATTATGAATAATCACGTTGTAGGAGTGATTTGTTTCAGTGTTGATCATGACACTATGTGTGCTATATTAGACACTTTGGACTCAACCTTGGGAGATCTATGGAGACCCTCACACTCTCCATTCCTAGAGGATTCTACTACAAATTATCTCATTCCTCTTACAGATGAAAAATATATACCCTTTGATGATGATACTTTAGAGGAGCTTGATTATATCACAGGTCTTGCATGTTTTAAGAGTTCAAAGATTTGTATTCATGTTCCCACTCTTCAAATCAAGACTCCATCTTCATATTTTGTTGTTCTTGATCAGCTTGGCATCACCACATCCTTGGTCCCTATTGGTTTAGTATAGTAGGACGTCCATCTTCTTCCAAATATAACTAAGTTTTGGATTTGTATCTTGCAAACATATCATCCTTATTTTTAGAGTCTCAAATTATAGTATTGAAGGGTTACTTTTAGGACATTCATCTCCTCTTTGTTGAAAACCACATCATCATTGTTGGCCCATCATATTCATTTCCTTTGTAGCATTTTCTACATCAGTCTTCACCAATTTCTAGATTGGTCATCTCTTTCTAGCATGTGGACACTTGAGCAGTTTTTAGAGGCACACATCATTTGGATTTGAATTCTCGATTCTTCCATAATTTGGGAATAACTTCACCGATCACCAGTGGATCTATTTCTTCTTTAGAGAAGAAATATTATTTGCAAATAGTAAATCATGATCTTTCTTCTGGTTTTCATCATTGACACAAGAGTTCTTTCTTTATGAGGAATTCATATCCTCATTTTCTCTCCTATCAGAGGAACATCTATTGTACTTGTGTGATAGATGTTGGAGTAATTAAAATAATCACTTAATAATTAACTAATCATTAATTATTAGACCCCTTATTATTGTATTCACAAGGTAAACTTAGGAGCACTTTTTTATTATTAGATTGGGCTATTTATAGGTTAATTTGTCTCATTGCATGAGATAATGACACTTGTCACAATCTAATCAAATTCTCATCTTGTTTTTTCCTTTTTATTTTATAAGGATTCATTTGTACTTTATACAATTCACATTCACATTCATTATTCAATATAGAAGACATATCATATGTTTGTGTGGATCAATTATTTCTCTCTTGGTTGTATATGAAATCTGTTGCTTTGAGCTCTCATTGGTGATAGGTGTTTTGGTTGTAGGTGATTTCTAGGAGCTATGAAATTCACTATGAACTCCAACAATATATACTCTTACAAATGAAAATAATTATGAGAAGTAACCACCCATAAAAAGGTGTCACAAAGAGGCCATCAATCTACAAATGAGTTTCATAAAACTAAAATTGAAAAGACAAAAATAAACTTTGAATATAATTTTTTCGTTAATCCCAATTACTCAAACCCCATAATACTTTACATTGCAATTTAAACAACTTTTATATTTCCTTCAAAAATATCACATAAAATAAAATTCTAAAATTCCTTAAATAAAGTTAATCAAAATAAATATTGTACACTTAATCAAAACCAATACACAAAACATGGCCCCATTGTGGCCAAGTTCCTACAAAATGCTGGTAGGGAAGTTTTGTTCTTTGAAGTGAAGAGAAATAGGGTTTTTTTGTATAGACAAAAAAATTATTTTCTATGGGCAGACCTATTAATAGAAAACCTTTTATACTTGCATAAATAACTACATTGTGCCATCGATACATAAATTGGGGCCTACATATTATTCCTATGCATGCAAACTACTCTTTATTTGAGGATTTTTTTATCAATTAGTCAACTTATCCCATAGCTCGGCATTTATTTATTTGATATATTTTTCTAGAATGTTCATCCAACACATGCATGCTTTTATATTTCTCTGGGTGTTTGTCCCACATTCCTTTTGTATGTTTCTACATTTTGCATACATGTTTTCCACAACCATTGTCTTATTAATAGATGACATATTTCTTTTGTCCATAATGTATTAATGGATGTGCATTCACCATTCCAAGTTGTTGTTCTAGACCAAGATGGAAGGATGTTGATTTGGTAGTGTTCTAGTTTTTATGCAGCTAGGCATATTTGTTTTTGACCAGGTACAATAATATCTCACTATGTTTATGTGTAATACTTTAATGTAGGCACCATTCCTCAGTGCCAAAATCACATAGATTGACCTCAAATAAAATAAAACTTATTTTAGTAATATTATTTACATAAGGTCCCACAAGTAGAACGTCCAAAATAAGGGGATACCAAAAATAACCCTCTCTTAGACAACTTCCTCGAATGTACTAATAAATAACAAAAGACAATATATACTTTAATCAAAATCAATTGGTAAAAAGGAAGGGTGCAGTGTATAAAATAATCATAGAGGTATCCATAAAAACCATTGTGCTTCCATATTAAAACTCAAGCACCCTACAATCCTCATTCAAAATTATCTCGCCGCTAGACAAAATCAAGGGAGAGTGCTTCTTTAGAAATTGTAGACATGTAAAACTGACCTAACACTTATTACACATCCTAAATGACATTTTCTCATCATCGACATCATTATCATCTAATATCACTATATTTCACATCAATTACATCAAAAACCCTAATTTCTCTATTAATTGAATAATACTACATTATTTAATTAATTCACTTTTTCATCATTTTTGACTAATTAAATAAATTTCATTTATTTAATAAATTCCTAATCTAACTTTATTCCTCCTCATTGATTAAATAACATCAATTATTTAATTATGTCGCTAACTTACTATATTCCCCCAAACCAATTAAATTATTACCACTTAATAGTTTAATTAAATCACTTTCCCCTAAACTTGAATAATTAAATAAATTATTCAAAACATCATTCAAAAAGGTCAAAGCAAACAAATACAACTTTGTTTGTAAAATTCAAACATGTTTTGCACATTCAAATAAAAAAGTCTTAATTAATTAATTGAAATTAATTAATTATCTTCACCCACTTTTATGATTGAGAAAATTATGACCACCGATTGCTCACTCTGATTGGCTAACTAATCCATCTATTTCCTAACTAATCTATCTATTCTTCAATCCCACTGAAGGCTCAACTTGATTTCCTCAATTCCATAGATTAGGCAATCTGTTTCCCCTGATTGATCAATTAACATTCTTAATTGATTCGATCACAGAAGCTAACTGAGCAATCTAGTTCTTCTCAATAGCTTTCAACCATTGATCTTGATTCAACATTGTTATGATCTTGCACATTCATTTCAAAACACAAAATCTATATAACAATCCTTTTCATCCTAAAAAATGATCAGAGAATTGACATCTTTTGTGCAACGAGGTAATGTTGAATTGCCATTCGATTTCTTGAGATCTTTTACACATATCTTTAATCACCATTCATGTACATTGGAGCTTTTGCAATGCACAAATGGAGGCTCTGCATTGATACAATGATCCAACATAATTTTTGAATACACTTTGACATGAGTTGGGTAACGATATTAATTAATTGAATTCTTTGTATGTTCTTTGTGTTAGAAACCCTAGATCAAACATGCAAACCTAAACACCTTCCACAAAAGAGAAAACATAAAAAAGCAGAGCTTTGCATGTAATGTGCAAAATGATATATTCAGGAATTCCAATATTACAATGAGATGATTTGCTTTATAAAAGCAAAGTATGCAACCCTAATGTTGACCTAAAATTAGCTCAACCTAAGTAAAGTTATGCAAGTTTAATTAAATATTAATTACACTAACACCCCCCCATAAGTGCAACTTAGGGAGACTAGATAAGCATGCACCTAAAACTAAGATGAATGCAAGAAAGCATGAATGGGTCCCGGCAACAAGGCCTGATTAGGTACCCATGTACAAATGCAATAATGAGGTAGAGAAGGACAACTGGTCGCCTGGTGGCCGCCCGGTGGCGAAAACCATTAGAAATGCAGGCGTAGGCATGACTCTCGAAAAACTTCCTTTTTTTCCATTTTTTTCGAAAATCGTGCCTCGGGATGTGTGCTGGGGAGGCCGTACGGCTTCCCTGGGAAAAAATTTTTGCCTTCCGGATCAACTTCACCAAAATCAACAAAACGAAGGGCGATCTTAGGGTTTTTGGCCACTGCAAACACAATGGTGACCGCCGTTTCTGCTCAAAATGCTTCAAAAAAACGGCGACCTCTAGAGCTTGCAAAAAAATACCAAACTTGAAACCCTTACAGATCTGGCAAATCATGGCCAAAATCTGCAAAATAAAAGCCAAACCTGACTTTTTCCAGTGCTCTGAATCCAATGGTGAAGCCCGATCTGATCCAAGATGCTGCATAAATGAACTCAAGGCATAAAATCCTCGAGGAACCCTAAACGAAATCTGCAATGGTTTTCTCCAGAATTTGAGAAGGGGCTGCATATCAAGGCTGTGATACCATGTTAGAAACCCTATATTAGACATGCAAACCTAAACACCTTCCACAAAAGAGAAAACATAAAAAAGCAGAGCTTTGCATGTAATGTGCAAAATGATATATTCAGGAATTCCAATATTACAATGAGATGATTTGCTTTATAAAAGCAAAGTATGCAACCCTAATGTTGACCTAAAATTAGCTCAACCTAAGTAAAGTTATGCAAGTGTAATTAAATATTAATTACACTAACACTTTGATTGCATTGCTTTAGTTCATTGAATTCAATAATCTTGCATTGTTCATTTCATGAGTAATGGGTATGAATCTTAATCTTTTGTTTGAATTAGATTAGTTTAATTCATTCATTTTGATTTCCTTATGCTTATCGATTTCCCCCTTACACATTCTAGCATGCCCAGTGGGACCATGGTCCTTAACACTAACATTTTTATGAGTGTTAATTGAGCAGTTGTAGATTCCAACATGCATCTGTCATTTTTTAAAACATAGTTGAAGAATTTTCATGCAAAAGCTACAGGAGTTTACATCAAACGCGGTCACTCCTTTGTGTCTACCACAGTTGCTCTTTTCCCAATGGCTTTTGACTTTTCTAATCGCTTTTGCTTTAGAAATAGTGTTGCTTTTGAAAATTTGGACCGTACTTGCATAGGACAAGGGCGCTTTTGACAAGGAAGACCATAGTTGATGAAAATAACAGGACCACTTTTGACTAAAATTTATGCTTTTTCTTTGTGTTTTTTCAATTTAAATTTGCAAACCAATTTTTCAACTTTTAACGCTAATGGTTGCTTGTTTTGAATGTTTAAAAGTTGCTAACACTGTTTATGTAGGGTTTGCAGGAGCATGGCATGTGTTTATCCATGAACAAACTAACGATTTTATTGCAGAGAAGGCGAACATTCCAAGACCATCTTTTCAAAAGCTTTCTAGTTTAGGATTTTTTTTTTATTTGGTGCTTAATAAATGAACCCCACAACTTGCACGCTTTCGATTTGGTGCTTTAAAAAGAACTTTTCAAAAGATTTCTAGTTTAAGAAAAAAAATTGACTTGGTGCTTAACAAATGAACCCCACAACTTGCAGGCTTTTGATTTTGGTGTCCTTAAAAGAACTTTCAAAAGCTTTCATAGATTAGAACAACACTTATTTTTGGTGCTTATAAAATGGAATGCTTTCTTTTGACCAAGGCTTTCATTATGTTGACAAAACGAATAATTTTATTTTGTTGATTGCACTAAGACAAGGTTGTTAGAAACACTCAAGAATTGGTGCTTAAAACTAGACAAATACATTTTGATTTGCATATTGCTATCTACTTGTTTGAAATCCAAAACACATGCACATAAAAACAAATTGCTATCTTGTTTACACTTCATTCATTTTTTGGGGATAGTGTCGCTCGAGGGGCTTAAAAATAATATTGCAATGAATTGTATGTTGTGTTTTCTATGATTGGCAAGCCAATTGTGTATTTTCTCCCCTTGCATCTTTTGATGATCTTGGGTGAAGAGATACACTTTGGGCTTTTGGTTTTTTTTTGAGTCATCCTTAAAGAGGGGGCTTGCTATGAGATATATCCCACCATGGAGAACTCATAAGAAAGGTCTCAAAGCATGTTTAATGGTGGGCTATATTAAAGGTTGTGAAGTCATAAGAAAGTAGCTTCAATCCTAGGTTACAATATACTGTACCTAATCCCACGCCTTAAGTGGAAGAAGAACAGTTAAAGAGTCGTAAGTGACCAGTGGATGGTAGTGTACGTACGATGTTCACAGTTTGTCATTAAAAGCCTTATTTTAGAAGTCATCCATGTTTTCTAAAACATTATTTGAAAGTGGTGCATTGAAAATTTGCTTATGAGAAGTTACTTACCAAGTTCTATTTTTGGTTGAGGCGTAGAGCTTAAGAGTTCATTCTTAACATACCTCTACACTCTTCCATAAATTGCATGTAAAATCATCCCTTCGGGGCATGAGGTAAGCCTACCTAAAAGAGTGTACCTATTTAGGGTGACTTGACTAATGCATGTTGAAGTTACTTTTTTTTGACATCAAACACTTTTCTTGATTTAAAAATGAACACATCAAAACAAGCATTGAACATGGTTATCAAATCTCAAACCCTTTGGACTTGGTGTGAATACCTTTGAAAAGAGCCCTATATTTTCACTCCTTAAAAGATATCTTAAACAAATATCTCTAATTCAGAATATTTAGGCTTACATTTCAAGTCACATTAAGAACAAAGTCAACATTGGGAACTATGGCTTTAGTATTTGGACTTTAACAAACTTTGAGCTTCTGTGGAAAGAAACTTGCTTAATCTATAGACATTTAGGGTCAAATAGTTTTGATTGTTGTGTTGTATTATATCACTTGCCAAATTTATAAATTATATCAAAACGAGACATCAAATATGCAAATTTATCCAAATTGTTACCAACACAGAAATTGGAAAATAAACCTACATAGAAACTATTATTGTTGATGTTTTTACCACTATTAACCTTAAGATTATCATAATTGATCTAAAAAATATTGTTTTTTCTCTCTTGTTTTTGACAGTCATTGTCAAAAAAATTCTGCTTTTAAAAATTGGAATGCATTTGACCTAAATTTTCCATAGTTCATCCTAACAGTGTCACACTTGACCTATTTTGTTAGCCGCAATTGATGAATATTTGGTCGCTTTTTCCAAAGACTACCGCTTTTGTACCACCTATTCACCAGTCATAAAACTTGCAACAAAGGCTGCTTTTGATAAAGCCTACCACAATTGTCCTTCAAATTTGGCCTCAGTCAACATAAATCTAGCCACTTTTGACAGAAATTATCACTTTTATTCTAAGATTACCACTTTTGCCTTATTTTTTGGTGAAAATTAGAAACTGATCCTGAATTGGTTAATCTTTTTTCCTTTGGAGAATGAAACAATTAGATTTCGAAAAACACGTCATATCTACATTAGTACATATCCATTTGCACAATCAAACACACCAATCTAGTTTTAGGATTCAAAATCAGAACACGACTTTGGATCATTCCTTCACTCAAAATTCTAAGATATCAACATTTGCTTGAACCTCAAGGCTAGTTCAAGTAGATTCTTCAAAACATATCCTCTAGAAAAATAAATTGAAATATCAGTCCAATTTTTCAACATTTTGAGTCCCAAAAATAGCATCATTTTCAAGACATCCAAAACATCACTCAAACTTTAGGGTCTTGAGTATCACAAAAACCATATCAAAACACTAACACCTTCATCATTTACTTTATTAACATTTGGCATCCAACTGCTCTAGTTCAACAACCAAATCTCATGGCACCTATCATACAACCAAGTCTCATGCAAATTGAAGGTGAACAATCAGACATTATCAGTAGTTTGACAAGTTTCATATTTGAGAGAAAGGAAACACCAACTCAATGGAGAAATGGAGCTAATATCCTAGACAAAGAGGAATGAAAAGTGGATCTTTGGGCTAGAAGGTTGGTATTACCACCTCTTGCATGGTAATATATACCATCTTTTTAAAACAAAAAATCCCAAAACACTCAAAAACAAAGCATTAGTTTATTCCATAAGTTAGAAATCACCAACTTTCACAAAGTCTTGGCACTTTTTTATGAAAACTACGCGATCTCAACATAGAAAAAAGATGGAATCCAACAAAATTAGCTCTAGTATGCCCCCAATGAACACCAAAAATGATAGAAGTGACCCATGGGGTTATAAACCAAGTGACCTTAGAACTCCTTGAAAGGAACCCACATTTAAGGTAACACCAAACCAACCACCAAGTGAGGAGGAAGTAATCCATAAACAACAAGAAATGATGGATAGGTCAAACCAAAACCCAAAGGACATGGTCATAGAAGAAGTGGATAGTGAGGGAGAATTATTTCAATACTCCAACAATCCCAAGACACCTAAACTGATGGACAAACTTCTAGGAAAGGATCCAAATGCCTACTTCTTCAAATTAGCACAAAGTGGTGTTAAACTTCCTATACAATTTAATGTGGAAGGTCTTAAGGATCCTAACCTCATTCCCTTAGGGGATAAATCAGTTTTGAGAAAAATACCCAAACCAGTGGAGATTTTGAACATGCCACCAATCTTCTCACAAAGCAATGATCAACCTAAACAACAACCAATGGACAACCCTTTGTTTAGGAAACCATTCCGAATTGAGAAGGTGACAATGGCCCAACAATATCAAGGAGGTCCACTTCAATACATGCCACAAGGACAATACATACCACAAAATGCATCATATATTGATCCTTTAACCAACATATCAAATCAACAAGTTATACCAACACATTACCAAGGTAACCTTCAAAACAATTCATCCCATCAACAAGGTGTACCACCAACACACTACCAAGGTAACCTTCAAAATAATTCATCCCAACAATAAGGTGTACCACCAATGCATTACCAAGGTAACCTTAAAAACAATTCATCCCAACAACAAGGTGTACCACCAACACATTACCAAGGTAACCTTCAAAAAAAATTGTCCCAACAACAAGGTGTACCACCAACACACTACCAAGGTAACCTTCAAAATAATTTGTCCCAACAACAAGGTGTACCACCAATGCACTACTACGGTACCCTTTAGTAGAATCAACCATAGCAAGGTGTACCACCAACACACTATAAAGGTACCCCTCTTCAACAAAATCAACAAGGATTTAATCCTCCTTACAATCAACAAGGACTTAATCCTCCTTTCACACAACAAGGACTTAATCCTCCTTTCACACAACAAGGAATTAACCCTCCTTTCAATCAACAAGGACTTAACCCTCCTTACAATCAACAAGGACTTAATCCTTCTTCCATACAACAAGGACTTAACCCTCCTTCCATCCAACATGGTTACCAAGGTCCTATTCCTCCACCATACCCAACCTATGACCAAACAAACATTTTGGGACAATAAGGCTACTACACACAGGGTCCCCAAACAAATGTACCAAACACAGAGGTAGGCATGTGACTACAAGCCCTAAATCAAAGGATATCAAACATCCAGATTGGAAAACCAAAGAAGACCTACACTCTATAGGATATATGTTTGTTCCCTTTTGATCGCTCTATTACTATGCTCCCCTTCCCAAAAAAAATCAAAATACTAAAATTTGACAAGTACAAGGGAAAAGGTGATCTGATAGAACATGTGTGAGACTTCTCGGTAGCTTGCATGGAAGTGAAAAATAATGATTCTAACCTAATGAGGCTTTTTCCATGCAGTATTACTGGTCATGCTATGGAATGGTCCTCCCATCTACCATCAGGTATTAAGAGATCTGAAGAATTATCTAACAAATTTTTGAACAACTTCTCATTCAACATAGAATGGGATGTCACCATCATGGACCTATACAAAATTAAACAAAGCCAAGGGGAACCATTTACATCCTACCTACAAAGATGGAGACATAAAGCTAGTAGGTGCAAGTGGCCTATTCCCAAAAAAGAAATGATGGATATCTTTGTTTCTAATCTCCAAGCGGAAATCAATTACCAACTCACCATGTTGTGCCCCACTAACTTCGAAGAGACTATTGAAAGGGACTGGACATTGAAATAGCTCTCATAGCAAAGGGAATCATTAAACTAAACAACTCAAAAGACAACCCTTCTAGTTCGAATGAAAAACCCAACATTTGGGCCAAGAACAAAATGTTACCAACAATGGAGTAGTTGGTGATAGAGCTATATGGAATGTGAAAAATCCCAATGGATCGTAAAACAAAGCACAAGTTGCACAAATGAGCTATGCTGCCAATAACATACAAAACAATCAACTTAGCTATTCCCAAAACAATCAATCGAATAACCAAAAGACAAATCAAGGAGGAGAACAAAGACAATATAGCCAACCAAGGAGGAAATTTACTCAATTAGGAGAGCCACTTGAGACAATCATGCATAAATTAGCTCAACAAAACCTCATCAAAGTCAACAAGTGCACAAACTATGAAGAGTTGAGTTTTAAAACATCGTGGTACAATGAAAAAGACTTATGTGAGTTCCACAAGATCAAGGGACATATGACAAATAATTGCATGGGACTTAAACATATAGTGCAAGACTTAATTGACAAGGGAGAAGTTGATGTAGAACATTATCTTGGAATTAAAGACCTCAAAATTTACACAAATCCAATTCCTAACCATGCTAAGAAAAATGACAAAGGGAAAGAACAAATCTATCACAATGCCAACTACACCTATGTGACACCCTTTGAGGAACCCTCTCCCAAGCAAATGACACCAAAGTCAATGTGCTAACTATATGAGGCATGGACCCCGAATGTAATGTAACTACCCATTGAAGGAAAGTCACAATACAAGGAGCCTTGCCTAAACCCACAACTAAGTCATCCAATGACTATAATATTGTGGAACAACTGAAAAAGACCCCCGTTTTGATCTCCATCCTAGAACTATTGAAATTATCACCTACACATAAGGAAATACTAGAGAAAGCTTTGGAAACATCAATCCCTAATGACCTCAATCCTTATCAGTTTCAATCCATGGTTGGAAAAATCATGACCATGCATCATTTAGTCTTTTTTGAGAAAGACCTTCCATAGAAATCATTTCATAACTAAGCCCTCTATATAGAGGTTGGTGTCCACAAACATAAGGTCAAAAGAGTATTGATAGATAATGGTGTAGGTCTAAACATTTGTACTTTGAAATTTGTTAAACAGCTGGGGTATTCTGATGATGTAATTGACAAGGGCAAAAGCATCACTATAAGGGCTTATGATGACCTTGAAAGAAATTCAGAAGGGAACATCAAGCTTCTCATATAGATAGGACCAACAACAATAGAAACATGCTAGGTACTGGACCTTGAGCTACCATATAACCTTCTTCTAGGACACCCATCAATTCATGCACTACAAGTAGTTCCTTTGACATTTCACTAGTGTTTAAAATTTCCTCACAAAGGAAAGGAGGTTACAATATACGCTAATCCTAAGCCCTTCCACTACTGTGCAAAATTAGAGGAGAAATACAACAAAATCTTGCAAGTATCTAGTGTAAGAGAAGGGGGATTCGCTACTCTTGAGTTCTCTTCACTCAGAGAGCCTCACGAGGGGAACTGCCCTAAACTACCCCAAAGGATAGCAGTGAGAGTTCTAGAACTAGAAAGAGCAGGTCACAGAGATTCTCTAGACAAACTGTCAAGCTCTCGGCCAAAAGATGGTAGTGTAGAACACGAACGACAGCATAGTGCGTTGGCGTATCTGAGGCATGTTGGTGTCTCATACGGACCAGAAAGCGAGAATGTCATAGAAAACAACTAAGTGTCTACTAGCAATCTAATTACTGAGAACTTCTAGAAAGTGATAAAGAAACATAATGTAATAGAACTGAAATAGAGTGAAATAGAAGTGGTAAGGATAAGGAGAAGAAGGGAAAGGAAATTCTTATGACTATGTGAGTGATGAAGCCTCCAGCGCGTGAACGTATTCAATACCTGCACGAGAGAGAGAGAGAGAGAGAGAGTGTGTGTGTTGGGGTTGTATAGGGGTTTGCCTCAGTCAAACCCCCATTTTGGTGTTCCCACCTCCACGAAAAACCAAGATAGATAGAGAGAAAAGTAGGAAGTGAAGTAAATTACACAAAAGCACTACAAAACAGTGTTATGCTACTCAACCAAATAATAGAGGAGAGTTAAATCTTACCACCTCCACCCAAAGTGCTCAAGGCTAGTGGGGGAGAAAAATGAGAGGAAATCAAGCCTCTATTAACGTGGTGTTTCATTCCACACTTGCTCTACTGAAGTGATGGAGTGTTGATGTTGCTGCTATGAAGTGTAAAGTGTTGAATGAGATTGAAGATATGGTGAAGAAGTTGCTTGGAGCTTGTCGAGAGCTAGAGAGTGAAGAGAAAGCTAGAAAGGATGGAGAGGTCCAAAGATCCAAGAGATGCAAAATGGAAGTAGGAATAGTGAATATGAATGAAAGAGGGAAGAAAATGGCCATATTCGGATCGGTCGACCGAAGAGGGCATTACAAATCGACTCCCAATGGGAATGGTAACGCCTCTACAAGCTCCAGACGTAGGAATCTGTTAGGGATGTAAGCATGTCACGTGAACATCTTTGTGCTACGCGAGCACCTTTGATAGTAATGCCTCCACTGACACTCAAAATAGGCACCAAGTGGAACAAAGGTAGCATGCTTAGGTGGAATTTTTCCTTCGGATTTGGTTTTCTAAAGTGTAAAGGGGTGAAAGGGGAATTTGCGTTAGGGGTAAAAATTCACGCTCATACACCTAGTAGTGATATATCATTCCACTCCTCATATATTGACCCATCAACACTACCATCAACCTCAACTAAACCCTCATCAAGTGAGAAACCAAAATCTAATCTCAAGATTCAATTACTTGACAAGGGTAATAGAAACTATCATTTCAATCAAGCCTTTTGCATTGGAATGCTTCCCCCAACATCAAAGGTTTATGGAGGGCCTAAGGAGATCAAACATGTTCAAGCAGTAAAAATGATAGTCAAACCCATGATCTTTACCAAATGGAGAGATATGAAGGATGAGGAAATATTCAAAGATGACCTCTTGTCAATGATCTACAAAGAAAAACAAGAATAACCAAAACAACTACAACCCTTTCCAATTGATCCTAGAAATAAGGGTATCATCTAGATAAACAAATGGGATACACTGGGAAAGGTGGCCTTGGGCGACACAAACAAGGCAGATAGGAACCTATTATAGTGGAACAAAGAAAGAAGAACATGGGACTAGGCTATGGTTCGATAGACGTGGTTACTCCAAACACTTGATGTGCCTCTTTTGAGAAAGGAAATCCTTCTATTGACATTAAGACATTAGATACCTACCATCTTATAAACAACAATTTACCAATCAAGGACCTATTTAAAATATTTAGCATAAGTATAGTCTATACCCGACCTAACAAACCTATACTTAAAGACTATACTTATGAAATTTACTCTAATGTGTAAAAATACGATTCCCTCACTTCTAGCAACAATGACCTAGATACTCAATGGGAGAATGATGCCAAAGCTATATTGACCATTTCGATAACTTTCGTAAGCTTTACAGATAATGATGACAACCTACCCCTTTGCTACCCATAATTAATAGATTGGAACCAACAACATCATACACCTATTTTGGATCAATTCCAAAATGATGAAGCTATTGCAAAATTTATGGGACTTCAAACAAATATACCATCAAGAGATCATAAAGTAGGGTTTGTCATGGAAATTGAACATGAAGCATATTTTGGAGGGGAGATTTGTTGGTATGTGGCGACTGATCATGCTATACTGTATAAAAAATCAACTTTGTAGAACCCTAATTTTTGGAAGCTTCTAAAAGGCTTGTTATAAGAGATTGGGATGAGAGTTGCAGTATGGCATTATTCATGATATTGTAATATGTTTTTCACTAGATAATAAAATCATTGGATGGCTATGGTTTTGTGGATGTAGCCCGGATTGGGTGAACCATGTTAAATTATTTGTTTTGTCTTGTTTCTGATATAATTTATTGTGTGTTTTATTTCTCTATTTAATTGATCAAATCTGCATTTAACTTTTAGGTATTTTCCTTCTAACCCTAACAATATTATGTCCTCTAGTCACAAAATTGAAAAAGACATTGTAAAAATCAAAATGAGATCCCATAGGGAAAACCACGATGTGGCTCTATCAAATCCTGAAAAGAGAAAAATAAAGGATGAACCTAAGGGTGAAAACATATCTGAGGTGCCCGAAGATGGAGGATTCAATCTCCTTATTTCTGAATATCAAGAGAAGTCGACACTCCTTGTTGAAGAAGTTGAACCTATCAATGTTGGCACAAAAAAAACACCCAAAATCACATACCATGCAACATCACTTGATCCTGAAGAAAAGGTGAACTTCTCAGCATTCATCAATGAAAGGAAGATAAACTTCACATGGTCATATGCATACATGTCAGGGATGTATCCAACATTGGTCATGCACCACCTAGCCATATTTCTTGGAGCTAAACCCATCAATCAAAAGCTATGAAAGATGCATCCACAAATACTTTTTGTAAAAGTAGAATTATAAAAATTGCTAGAATGGGCTTCATCAGACCAATTGATTAAATCCTAGATGGATCTCAAATTTAGTACCAATATCAAAGCCCACTGGAGGCATGAGAATCTGCACAGACTTTCAAGATCTAAACAAGGATTTCTCAAAACATGACTTCCCTCTTCTGAGCATCGATATGATCATAGATCTAACTATAGGGCATGAAATGTTGTCACTAATGGATGAATTCTCTAGATATAATTAGATAAAGATATCTCCTGAAGATCAACATAAAACAATGCTTACTTGTGCGTGGGGGACCTTCTATTGGAACTTCATGCCATTCGTTCTAAAGAATGCAAGAGAAACCTATCAGCGAACAATGACTACAATCTTTCATGATATGTTGCATACAACTATGGAAGATTATGTGGATGACATACTAGAAAAGTCCATCAAAAGAGAAGACTAGTTGACCAACCTTGCAAAAAGTGTTTGACAGGCTCAAACAGTATAACTTGAGGCTCAATCCAAAAAAGTGTGTATTTGGAGTAACATCTAGAAAAATGATAGGGTACATAGTATCAATAAGAGGCATCAAAGTAGATCTTGCAAAGGTAAAATCCATATTAGAAATGCCTCCTCCCAAGATATTGAAGCATCTAAGAAGTTTACAAGGGAAACTGCAGTCCATCAGGTGATTCTTTGCACAATTAGTAGACAAGTGCCATTCGTTCACCCATCTTCTACACAAAGACATCACATTCAAGTGGGATGGTAGATATGATCAGACGTTCCAACAAGTCAAGGAGTATATACTCACTCCTCCAATATTAAGGTCACATAATCTAGATAAAGCAATGATACTCTATGTATCTACAACACAAGTAGCATTAAGAGCTCTCTTAGCACAACTAGATGATAATAACAAGGAAAGAGAGGTCTACTATATTAGTCGAACACTGGTGGGCTATGAATTAAACTATTCACCCATAGAAAGAGCATGTCTCTCTTTCATCTTTGCAGCACATAATTTGAGACACTACATCTTGAACAAACAAGTAAAGTTGATCTTAAAAGTAGATCCGCTAAAGTACCTATTAGTAAAATCATCTCTAGCATGCAAGATTGCTAAATGGGTGATGATACTGATCAATTTTTACATAGAGTACGTAGACAAGAAAGCCATTAAAGGACAGATCATAGCAGATCAACTAGAAAAATCATCAATGGAAGATCACCAACCTTTGACAATAGACTTCCCAGATGAAAGCATACTGCTAACAAAACAGACAAGTCATTGGACCTTATACTTTGACGGGTCCCACACTCAACACGACTCAGGAGTAGGAATCTTATTTCTCACACAACGGGGAGATATTATACCTAAGGCTTACAAAATTGCTTTCCATGTACAAATAACATCTCAGAGGATGAAGCACTAATCACAAGATTGAAGATGGCCATCGAATGGAGGATAAAATAACTAGAGGTCTATGGAGACTCTCAAGTAGTGATCAAGCAAGTAAATGATGAGTATCAAACAAAGGATGACAAGTTGATGCCATATAAATGAATGGTGGATATTTTCGAAAAATATTTTGTCATTGTCACCTTTGAATAGGTTCCCCGGATCAACAACAAAGCAACCAACACTCTAGCAATGATAGGATTGCTCCTCGACATTCCAAAAAACATTTCTAAGTACGAATTCCTTGTGCAGAAACTTCTCATACCGGCATTCGATATTCCATAATGAGAACTGGTTTATGATGTTGTCAGTCCTAACTCACCGTGGTACCAAGACACATTTGAATATATCCAACATGGTATCATACCCCTTGATTTAATGACAAGCCAAAAGAAAAAAAATTCCCATAGGACTTCTTGATTCACAGTCCTAGGAGACACCTTATATCGTCGAAGTTTAAACGGTACTTTACTATGATGTATTAATGCAAAAGAAGCACAAACTACCTTACAAGATGCACATGAAGGCAATTGTGGGTCCCACTGTAGTGGACCTAACCTAGTACAAAAATTTCTAAGAACAGGGTACTATTGGCCCTCCATGGAACAAGAATACATTTGGTACTCCAAAAAATGTCATCAGTGTCAAGAACATAGTGAACTTGTTCACACACTAGCATAGGAGTTGAGACCTATCACAACACCATGGCCTTTCTCATAGTGGGGATTAGACTTGGTAGGTAAGATGTCTCTCGCATCCTCCAATGGGCATAATTTTTTTATTACCACAACTGAATACTTCACAAAGTGGATATAAGTAATTCCATTAACATACATCACAACGAAACATATATCCAAGTTCATCTTGAATTATCTAGTTTGTCAATATGGAATTACCCAAACCATCATAATGGATAATGGGACCCCATTCAAAAAATAAGATGTCAAAGAGCTTTGTTCTAAGTTTTCTATCCAACACAGATTCTCCATGCCCTATTATCCCCAAGGAAACGATCAGGCTAAAGTGTCTAACAAAACCATCCTGAATATACTAAAAAAGACTATTAATGATGTCGACAATGATTGGCATCTACAACTGAACCCAGCCCTATGGTCTTACCGAACCAGTAATCGTACACCTATAGGTGCCACACCTTTTTCCTTGGTCTACGGATATAAAGCTATCTTACCTATCAAAGTTGAAATCCCCTCACTATGAATATCACTTAAAAGCATGATCAACAATGAAGAGTATTGGGTGTCCAGATTAAATGAGTTAGAACTCCTATATGAAAGGAATTTGAGCATGTTAAACCATCTTCAGGTTTATTAGAATTGGCTCAAACGAAGCTACAATAAAAATATCAAAAATAGAAATTTTCAGGTTGGTGACTTGGTACTCAAAGAGAATTAAAAGGAATAGCTAAATCAAGATGGCAAAGGCAAGTTTGAACCCAACTGGCTCGAACCATTCATCATCACAAAATGTTATGGCTCTAGAGCTTATCAATTGGCTACACCTGAAGGAGAACCTTTAGCTGAACTGCTAAACAACAACCATCTTAAAAAGTTCTATACTTGAACACATCAGAGTATCCCAACGAAAAAGATAAAAAAGAAGAAAAAAAGAAAGAAAAATAGTAAAGAGAAATAAAATGTTCTTTAAGTAAAAACCACTTTGTGGTGCTTCTAGGACAAGTACCATAGTGAAAACTTGGAAAATAGGCACTACAATTGAATAATACTGGCATCATTATCTATCAACACTATCTAGAGCATCCACCCATTTCGTCCCATAATAAAACGTGCACACCAACAATGGCTCAATGACTGATTCAGTGTTGAACCTTGTTGCACCATCAACATTTGTCTCCCCTAATTAAGGTAATCTTCTCTCAGAATAGGGGGAAATTTTGGAAACTAGTAACAAATTGGGTCCTTGTACATCACTTCATGGTCGAAAATGATCAAAATTAAAAACATCTAGAAAACAAACAAAATCAAAACAAAGTCAAAAAACATCGAAATCCCAAAAACATGTTATGCTTTGAGTCAACACAAGTTGAACTGTGTGGCCTCTACGTGTATAAATTAGGAAATTATTATCATCCCTCGAGGCCTTAGGTTAATCCCCTTAGGTGTTCATAATGGTCTTTTAACCTAGTCAAAAAATCAAATTTCAAAAACAATCATAAAACAGAAAAATTCAAAAACATGTTCTTATCAAACCAAGCGAACTATGAGCCTATGTGTGTACAATGTAGGCAAGGCCATCTTTGATGAGCCCCCAAGGTCTTAGGTTAGTCCCCTTAGGTGTCCATAATGGTATTTCAACTTAGTCAAAAATTCAAAATTCAAAAATAATCACAAAATAGAAAAAGTTAAAATATGTTCTTATCAAACCAAGCGAACTATAAGCCTCTACATGTACAACATAGGCAAGGTCATCTTTGATGAGCCCCCAAGGCCCTAGGTTAGTCCTTTGAAAACAACAATTTTTTTTTTTGTATAAACTCAAAAAATCAAAAAGATCGTAACCTCCATCATCACCAACCGCAATAAAATTTTCATTCATAATAAATAATCATCACACTCACCCTTTGACAAATCAAACAACAAACAAAACAAACATCAAAATCAAAAATTCCAAAGTGAAGATCAAAACGATTAGACAACTATCATGTGAAAACAATGCTTAAACTATAGACTACCATACCCACTTGAAAATCATATCAACAATCCTAAATATGAGTCTTAACGGATAAAGCATTCCTATGATAGACATCATCAATGGATTTCATCATGAAACATCAACAACAACTATGACAAGTGATACTACAACATTGTTTATCTTCTTATAGTCTTCTCTTTTTGATTTATCGTAATACCACATTCCCAAGATCTCTCGAGGATGTCCATAAGGATTTAGAGAAGAAGGAATGGTGGTATTAACTATTGATTTATGTTTTTTCTATTTGTAAGATGTTTTTGTGATACTACCATGGAAAATACTTGCTTTTTTTTGTGTATGGAAGTTGTTTTAAGACAACTCGTGTAGCAATTACATGTTAGGTAATTCATACCTCTCTATGTAATTCGTTTGAAAAGTTTTAACACAACTCAACCATATACTCTAATAGGGTTTATGTATGTCTGGTATGAGCAAGAATATTCTTTATGTGTCGAGTCAAAGTCCATGTAATGAATACAAAGCCACCTTGGTTATTAATACCCTGGTACATCATGTTTGTTTGCTACATCAAAAGGATTGTTAAAGATACAAAGCCTCTATGCAAAGAAAAAGAAACTCATCAATAACTAACAAACTTCAAATTTCTATCCATCATCCAACATTTATTTTAACTAACAACTCCATCTCGCATCATAATATCATTAGTACCACATCCATCCTGCATCCACAATTTCATCAATACATATCATGACCATAATAAAGCAATAAAAACATCATGTATCATGTATAATAGTACATCACATATATAATATATCATCATCCATCATATGAATCAACATCCAGCATATACATAATAAAACATCATATATCATATAGATATATAAATCATCCATCCATCCACACCATATGCATACATCAAAAAAGTACAAAAACATGAACATAAGCATACATCATCATCCATAATCATCTCATAACACATAATAAAGCCGAATCGAAACATGGTATATCTCATATATCATCAAAAATGAGAATGTCATATACATCATCAAATAACATGTGTGATCTCATATCTACAAAAAAATACATATATACGAGGCCTCAGTTGGGCCAATGAATATATATACAAAACATGTCTACAAAGTCTCTGATATAAAATACATCATAAAGATCAAAAACAACTCAGCCCTACTAGCTATCCCGAGGTGGAGATCTCGATTGATGCTCACTATGATGAGGGGATGGTTGAGGCATGACTGGAGACCATTTGACTGAATGTCAACTAACTCTACTCCCATAACTATGTTAGGCTCTCTGAAATGAGGTCGTTGATGAGCCCTAGGTACAAAGGCCTCATAAAGCATCTAATAATGTGTAACTCTCTGAACAAGTTGCTCATGCTTAGATTGATGTTGGGGCTAGAAATGATGCAACCAAAGAAATCTCTACAAACTATCTAAGCTACCATTTTGTCACTAGCTCTTGTCTAGTAGTGTATCTCTCCTACCTCATGGCATCCCAAGCTCCATAGTCAAAATGACAACCTGTGCCTCCATGACTTGTCACCACACAACCTTTGAATCTCTAGCAGTTGTCAACTATGCAATCTATGTTGCCACTACCGCATCTCTAGGTGGAGGAGGAGGATCTTGTGTCTGATCTTGCTGCATAGGATCGTCTTGCTGATCTTGTTGCTTGTCTCATCCTGCTCTGTCAAGCTGCTCAACAATGATATGAAGCCGCCATCTCTCACCTCTATGACCGGCCATACATGCTCTACCAACTGCTAGCGCACCACCAACAAGATCTATGAAACGGATAAGAATCTTCTAGGCCCACCATTGATCATAATATGGTGTATTACCTACATTTGCAGGTCCTATAGGCCACCCAAATCCAAATAGGGCAAGTCCCCTAAACTTTGCAATAGCTACATGATGATCCGCCTAAAGACCCCACACCTTGGCCTCTCGGGTGGTCCTACCAAAACATGACTAATAATCATCTATGAATCATTTCTGACGCTTGTCAAACTGGCAAAGAACCTGATTTGGTAGATAATGCTCAAGCAAAGAATGAACGTGGTCGATCAACCAACAAGTCTATCAGTAGAATGGCATCTGCTCCTAATTGTCATGCCATGCATTGCAATATAACCATAGCCTCCAAACAAAACTGGGCATGTCATCAATCACACAATGCCAGTAATGTAGCTGCCCAAGCCATGTATAATGAAGAAAATCACCATATCTATAAGAGTAAGGATCCTCTAGATCCCGATCCAAGATACCATTAGGCCTAGTAATTGGGATATGCTCCCAGGCCCACACATGCAGTAATGTCACCCCAATAGAAATGGAACTACCTCCTCGGTAGGCAACCTCATGCATTTCTTTGTAAATATGAGCAAGGAGACACGTGCCCCATGCATACCTAGTACCATGCTTGAACATCTACCCTATACACACACCCCAACCAACAGGAAACTGTCTACCTCACCGATTAGGAACAACAAACCCAGAGACCAAAGCACATAAAACCAATGAAATAGGATCTGCACTGCCAACAAAGGGGGACGAGTCTAGCTCTGACTCCCAAACCCAAAGATGCCTAACACCAAGGAATCGTTGCATAGCATGTGTACCCTATCGTATAAAATAGGTCATGATCTCTACATGAATCTGAACATGAAGAATCCTCCATACATCCTCTAAGGTGATGGTGGCCTCATCAGTCGACAAATGAAAGGATGACGACTAAGAGTGCCACCTCTCAATAGGAGTGGTCATCATCGTTCATTGTCATCTAATCACTGGCATGCAACATATATGTCGTAACCCCATAGTGTCTATCATATCTGGCTCAAGCTCTTGAAACCCAATGATCAAATCAAACAACTCACATAGTCGTCGCTCTCACAAGTAAAGTTGTTTGAGAACCACCTACAAACATTCAACCCACAAAATTAAGAATTTTCTATGAAAACACGAAATGAACTTCAGATTGCAAAAAAACTAGCTCAAACTTACAAAAAAGTCAAAAGAGGTTACATTTTTGTCAAAGTGGTCAAAATAGTCAAAAGCGGACCTATTTTTGTCAAAAGTGGTAAAGAAATTCAAAAGCATTCAAAATGGCAAAATTGAACAATTATCTCAAAAGCGAAAACGTTTTACAATGGCGGCCATTTCAAACAAAGAAAGTCAAAAGTGAAAATTTTAAACGAATATGAAAACAAGAGCAAACATTTCAAGAAATAATGAGTAGAATAGTCAAAGGCAGTTGAAAAATATAAAAGCGACAAACATAAAAAATAAAAAGTGGCAAAAACGATTCAAAAGCGTAAAAAATATAAAATTACCGCTATCGCCTGAAAATGATGTTTTTGGCCAACCTCTCGAGGGGGCACCCTAGCGTCCTACCATTTTTCTAGTGACCGTCAGGGCACAGTGTGGCATATAAATTTTTTCAAATCTTGATCTTAACATCAAATTCTTTGAAACAAAAAAACCACTACTTTGTCTCAAAGAGGGGCAAAATGTAGAAATGTAAAAATGACCTAACACTTATCACACATCGTAAATGACATTTTCTCATCATCGGCATCATTATCATCTAATATCACTACATTTCACATCAATTACATCAAAAACCCTAATTTCCTCTATTAAATGAATAATACTACATTATTTAATTAATTCACTCTTTTTTTATCATTTTTGACTAATTAAATAAATTTTATTTATTTTAAAAAGTCCTAATCTAACTTTATTCTCCCGACTAATTAAATATCAATTATTTAATTATGTTTCTAGTTTACCTTATTCCCCCAAATCAATTAAATTATTACCACTTAATAGTTTAATTAAATCACTTTCCCCTAAATTTGAATAATTAAATAAAGTATTCAAAACATCATTCAAAAAGGTCAAAACAAACAAATACAACTTTGTTTGTAAAAGTCAAACATGATTTTTAAGTTTAAATAAAAAAAGGCTTAATTAATTAATTCAAATTAATTAATTACCTTCACCCACTTTATGATTGAGCAAATTATGACCACAAATTGCTCACTCTGATTGGCTGACTAATCCATCTATTTCCTAACTAATCCATCTATTCTTCAATCCCACTGAAGGCTCAACCTGATTTCCTCAATTCCACAGATTAGGCAATTTATTTCCTCTAATTGATCAATTAACATTCTTAATTGATTTGATCACACAAGCTAACTGAGCAATCTAATTCTTCTCAATAGCTTTCAACCATTGATTTTGATTCAACATTGTTATGATCTTGCATGTTCATTTCAAAATGCAATATATATATTAACAATCGTCTTCATCCTCAAAAATGATCGGAGAATTGACATATTTTATGCAACGAAGTAATGTTGAATTTCCATTCAATTTCTTGAGAGCTTTTACACACATCTTCGATCACCATTCACGTACATTGGAGCTTTTGCATCACATAAATGGAGGCTTCACATTGATACAACGATCCAACATCATTTGTGAATACACTTTAACATGAGATGGGTAATGATATTAATTAATTGAATTCTTTGTATGTTCTTTGATTGCATTGCTTTAGTTCATTGAATTCAATAATCTTGTATTGTTCATTTCATGAGTAATGGGCATGAATCTTAATTTTTTTTTTAATTAGATTAGTTTAATTCATTCATTTTAATTTCCTTACGCATATCGATTTCCCCCTTACACAAATATTTCAGAGGATGCCTATATAAATGGTGCGACATTGGTTATTGAGAAGTTGATGTGGCGAAGGGACGCTTAGCATTTCAGAATACCTTCTAAATTGTAATTAAAGTTATTAGTAATTAGTAATAACTCTGCAACAAAGGATTTTCCAAAAAAATCATAGTTCAATTCTAGTTTATAAAAGGGCGGCATAGTTTTTCCAATTTTATGTGGGTAGGGAAGATAATTAAAGTTGGTATATAACTTCTAAGGATCCAATCCAGTAGCTTTTGCAAAGCTTTGGAATGCTTTTTGAGTCAAACCTTGCATTTGGAGACAAATTCCCTTTCGAATATGAGACTCAAGAATACATGTGTTTGTTTCCAAAATAGTTTCGTATAGAGAAAATGCATCAATAAACTTGTTCCTTGATAAAAGAATATTGGCATATAAAATTTCAACAATGTTTCATCAATTTCGCGTTCATAAATATATTTTAAAACTATATAGGCCATAGGAATTTACAAATGGTACCCCATGGACTCTAATGTTCCCCCTGCAGTTAGGCCTAATTAATAACTTGTTCAATGATTTTCTCAACCAAATTTCCTTATTATTTCTTTTCAATACGGGTGCATTCCATCAAATTGGAAGAACACAACATTTATGCATTGTACGTAACTAGTTAACAACACAACATTTATGCATTGTACTTAACTAGTTGACAAAGCCCAAATTGGGTAATCAATTTAAAATTTATTATTCAAGTCATGTTATTTTGGTGAAAGGAATTTCGATGGATCCAACAAAAAATTATACGATAGTAGTGACTGACACCAAAAAGAAAATTTGTAGAAATCCAAAGTTATGTGGGGATCACTTAGGGAAGATTTGTAGGGAATTTCTCTATAGCAAAAGGATTGCAATTTAACTATACAAACTAGTGGGAAATGACATTTCAAAAGCATAAGAAAGCCTCGACTACTACCATACAAACTAGTGTGAAATGGAATTTCAAAAGCACAAGAAAGCCTTGACTACTACCTTAATACTAGAGGTACTTGATTCGAAACAAGAGTTCATGGCATTGATACAAAATATGGGAGTAGCAGGTTATGATTTCATAAGCTTAATTATTATAAATTGAATTACCTTACTCATCCTTCGATTGAGAAGATTAATGTAGAAAACATGGAGGTATATATGACCAGAAAAAATAGTAGTAGACATAAGTTCTAAATCATGTTAGGAATTAAAGATATTATGCAAGATTACATGAAGAAATTATTAATTAAAATTCCTCTAGATTATTGTTTACAATTCCCACTTTAAGGTGGAGTGCAATTACAATTAAAATGAACTGTTGTCATATCATCCTAAGCAATGACCGCCCAATAAGCTCTAAATTTTAAAATAGCCTAACAATTAATTAGAGTGCAACTTGTATATGACTTCATAACAGTGGACCTCACACGAAAACAAAAAAAAAGATGATGTAAAATGCTACCAAAAATAAAATAAAGAGGGTCTACACTTGCGAAGCAAACCAAACCAAGTCAACTATGTGGGTTGTGTGTTGAAATGCACACAAGACAAATGAGAGGGGGGGTGAATCAGTTGTATCAATTCTCTCCACTTATAAACAAAAAATTTCACTTTAACTTCAATCTGTTATTAAGTGTAAACATGAAATGCAAATAACATAAACACAAAACCAAAGACACCAGATTTACATGGAAAACCCAATGAGGGAAAAACCATGGTGAGGATTAACTCACAATATAGAAGAATGCAAAACCGGATACATAGGCTCACTGCCCAAATATGAAGGCTCACTACCCAGATTAAGGGCTCACTACCTTAGGACTCACTGTCCAGAAAAGGAGGCTCACTACCTACAAAAGATTACAAATAAATAGATAATGATCCGCCACTAGGAGTTCCAACACTTTGCAACTTGAATAGAAGAATATAAATACAATTAAGTTTTGTTGTTGCACTTCGCTCTTCCACACTCTACCTTTCACACTTATTCACACACTCTTCTCTTGCTTGAATTGAAGGATGGATGGATGATTAATTCACTTCAACTTGATTTGCTTATATATCATCTTCAACCTTAGAGACATTCATAAGGGTGGCTATACAATTACAAAATACAAATTCAAACAAGGTTGGCTACTCAACATTCCCATAGTGGATAAGAATGTAAGAGGACCGATTACATATTTAATTTATGATCCAAACACCATCTTGGATCACACACATGCTTTCACAAATCGATGCACAAACATAATGTAACGTGTAGACACCAGGTCGGCCAAACCTAATGAAAACACCGATGAATTTGAAGTACACGCATCGCCAGCAAGATAATCTCATGTGGATGGCCCAACATGCTTCACCAGTCATTTTACCATCTTAGAGAACAACTCAAATACATCTGCAACATCTTCAACAAACTTTTTTTGCAGAGAATACTTCACCAGTTCAACCGGGACAACCAGTCAGAATACCAAAGCTCTAGAGCAGGCCTTCCAGAGTGCCAAAACACACATAAATTTTCAAGAATACATAAAACAAACCATATAGTAATCTCCCAGATCCGCAAGATCTGAAATCAGATACTAGAGAGTTGTGGAGCCAAAACATTTCTCCCAGTCAACAACCAGATAACTCTGCAAACCTAGTTCACACACTGGTGAACATAACTTCCACTCTCCATCACACTAGAAGCTAAAACTTAGAATATACAGTCCATTTAAGCTCATGAACATACCTTCAGATCTGCATGGGAATTGGATCAACATAGAGAAAATACGGACCACATTACCGAAGCACGCTCAGAACACAACTTTCATTATTTCTCAGATTTTCTCAAAAGCACTTGGCAAATACATAAATTACTCGTCTTGTAAAGTGTTGACATCAATGACAACATTAATGACAACACCACCAAACATATCCATACTTGCAACATTGTGTAGATTCACCGTGTTTGGTTTGCATCATTTACAATTCTACTATTGTGTTCTAGTTGATTGAGAACTCTATAAAGCAGGCGAGCATCCAAATGAAAAAAAAGCCAACAAAATTGAACATGGTACCTATTACTAATGATGTGATGACAAAGTAGTTGAGGACCTACACATAGTTGAACTATTTCATCTATTTACCAACAATATCAATCTTCACGAGTTCAAATTAATGAAAAATAAAATACACTACCATGAAATAAGAATTTTAATGTGAAGTTAAAATAAATTGAAGGAAAACCAAACAAACATGAATGTATAGGAACACCAACAATTTCCTTTTGCTAGTGCATGAAGTAATTATAGTTGGTGGTTTGTTTGCTCTCAATTACAAATGTGATTTGAATTATAACTGTCCAAATTGGAATATCATGGCGCTTGATTATCGTACCACTTTTTTACATCACATTCAGTCCAACAAGCAAGACACCCCTTTCCATCTTCCACTATTACCAACACTATTGTAATGGAATCACATTAATCACTCTTATGGGTAAAACTTCCTTGCGAATTAGATTGAAGAGAAATTATTTTTCAAATATGTTTTACTGTAAGAGCAAGGCCTTGCTTGACATGAACTAATAATACAGAGTGAGATGAAAAAGATAGTAAAAATATTTAGGGTTGTCATGAGTCAAGTGATAGTACAGTGAAATTAAAATTTTATTATCTTTATTTTATTACAATAATGAAGATGGATTAAATTAAAATATTTTACTTTTTGATAATGATTTTTCTAATGTATTAAAACAATATGTAGTTCCAAAATAAAATAATATAACTGAAATAATTAATTTTCATAAAATTTTGGCACTATTAATGTAATTAGATATTTAAGATATGGAGTAAACAATTCCTTAAAATTGTAATAAAAAATACTTTAAATATATCTATTATATCTTTAGAGTGTATTTAAGATAGATGTATATAAGATTATATACTAATTTTAATTATGTTTTTTTTTTATCATTTATTTTCATAACATTATCAATCTCCTCTCTTTAATCTATATGTATTTATGAATTTATCATTTTAATCCATTAATTATCTTAATTTTAATAATTAGAATGTGTTCTATTAAGAAAACTTTCTAATATAATTATATATAAAAATTCTATAAAATATATATAACTTTCATAAATAAAAAATATAAATAACATGCTACAACTTAGTTTTTAAAGTTTAAGAGATCTTTTATAATTTATTAAATTAATAATGTATTATTTGATTTTATCTTCCCTCTTTTTTATTTTCTTTTAAATTTTATCTTCATATTTGATAATGTAAAAACATATATATTACTTATAATAAGCAAAAAGTGTATATATGGGACCATTGATTTGAAAAATCTCACTATTTAAAAAAAAAATGGCCCACTAAAAAATAAAAGAATGTTGGGAAGCTATATCCCCAAATGAACAAAAATTCATTGAAGAAAATAAGTTTTATTATTTCTTTTAAAAAATTAGTTAATAAGGAAAATAATTTTAAAATTAAAATTTTTTAGCCAATAAAATTGAAGGAAAATAATTTTGAAAATTTAAAGAGTTAAATTTTTTGCATTTGACTTTAATAAAATAAAAATATAATGTATGAAAAAAAATGAATTTATACTAAATTTTGATTGGTTGAAAGTAAACCATTTAATCACTAGTTAAAATATGCCCCTCACACATAAAATACTTGAGAAACAAAACAATTTTGAACCAACTTTAATTATATAGTTCAATTCAACATCATAAATTCTATGCCTTTTAATTATCTATTCAAATGAACTTACTTTGTATTAATTAAAAATTAAAAGAAAAGGATTTAAAAGTAAAATTTTGTGAATAAAAAGCAAATTAAAAAATTGAAGAATAAACGAGGCTTGACTAAATAGTTTAGATGGATTAAGTCTTGTAGAACGAATAAAAATTAAGATCAAATCTTGTTAAATACAAAATCCCAACATCCTCTTCTAAACAACTTTAAAAGAAACAAGTGACGCAGTGCGTTGACTTCCTGTCACCAAGCAAGGACCTTTTAGTTCCATAGGGGAAAGGAAAATATGGTTAGAGATTTGTAAAATGAACTCATATTTCAAGTGTATATTAAAATTCACATGTTTTGTGTGCTTGTTAAATAATATTGATATTTTTTTATATAAAAGTAATTTAGGAATTTAAATTGGTTTAATGTGAAAGTGGAGAGTTGATTTGTCAAGTTAGTAATAGGCAAATGGGCAATGTGAATACCATTTTGCAAGAAACAAAGAAGCCCATATTTAAAAAACTATTTAGTAAACATAGTTATTTGTTAACATATGAATCGTTTTGAGTACATATGTAAGGCATACAAAATAAAAATACTAGTGCTAAGTTAAAAATTTAAAAGCATTTTTGCAAGATGGAGATATTAAAAATATAAAAGCATTTTAATTTATTTTATATAAAAGACATATAAAACAAAAATATTAGTAATAGTTTGGAAATTTAAAAGCATTTTACAAAATGAAGATATTAAAAATATAAAAGTATTTTATTTAATTTTATATACAAGACATATAAAATATAAATATTAGTAATAAGAAAAATTCAAAAGTATTCTATCTTTTTTAGTACCATATTATTATGTTCAATTAATAGTAAATTTTTTGAATATTTTAACCATCTCTATTTTTTTATAATATATTTAAATACTATTTCTAAATTAAATTCATTTAGTCAAATAAACTAATTATAATTAATTTTATTTACCCTCAGTTTAGAAAACAAAATATGCCCATGAAAAATAGGCCATAAAAAGTAAAGTCAATAGGAATAACAGCTTTATAGCTAGACTGCAAGTTTAAGTATTAATTAATTTCCTTAAATATTAATGCACTTACATCATTGAGAAGTCTTTCCAAAAACAATATGCTGAGGGTAGTGTTGTGGAGCAATCTCAATACCTCGTAGTCTGTTAATGGTGAACAGGTGTAAACGGGAATGCTTCACTATGCCTCGTTGCATTGCATACCTTCCAGATGTCGAGTGAGTGCATAGATAGTGAGAACGGAAAGGGTGTTACATGTAAATGTGTGAGAATATAGACTGGAAACAAAATTTTCCTTTGATTGATACATTAGAATATTTTTTGCAAATTCTGTGAAGAACATTGAGCCACAAAGAAGTGATCTATTGTTTCGAAGGCAGAGGACATTTGCAGAACAACTAAATATTGGAGAATGTCATAGAGGTGAGGTAATTGCACATGACATATGCTATGTTTTTCATAAACATGAAACAAGAAAAGGCGAGAAGCAAGCTACATATGGAAAAGTAAATGCTTTGGGCAAGGTCTTGTTAACTGTGAATGCATCAAATGCACTAACTATGGATTGATTGCAATAGTTTTGTATTTTACTTGTTAATTTTGTCATGTGCTTTTGTGTTTTATGTTTATGAATAACATATTATGTGTGTAATTATCAAAGCTGAGTTTTGTTCCCGCTTCCCTCTCCTTCGCCTGCATTTGAACTTCTTGCATGCATGGTGGATTCTGCTCTAGGGGTACCCCACGGTTCCCCTTTGTCCCCTCCTGACCTGAGCATCCCCTTATCACATGCGGTCTCATGTCCCTCAGGGGTCTCACTTGCGGTCTCATGTCCCTCAGGGGTCTCACTTGCGGTCTCATGTCCCTCGGGGATCACTCCTGCTGGGACAAAGCTTTCGCCCATGATTCTTTCAAAGACCATTAAGTTTCTGGTCATATCTACTGATTTTGTGCCGACGGTGGAGATACTTCCGAAAATTGGTTGGAAGGATGTGTTGACCAATGGCAAAAAAAACTCTGCTCTGGCTCCTCCTTTTCCTGAGGATGTCACTGCTTCTGGGATGGACTTTTCCATTCCTGATTCAGTCTATGATAGGATCCTCTCCTCCATGGAGAATGCGGATGTGGGTCAATTTCTTTCCTTTTGTCCAACTGTGGATATGGTTCGGAAGTGGGCTGCTGTGAAATGGCGTCTCAAGGGGAGCATGGATATTTGTGCTATGGCTGGTGGTCTCTTCCTTTTCAAGTTTACAACTATGGAGGACATGGTGGTGACTCTTTCCACGGGACCTTGGGTGTATGGAAAACACATCTTGGCTTTATGTCGTTGCAAGTCGGGGTTTGACCCTACTATGGACCTAAATAAGTCATCTCCAATTTGGGTTCGGCTGCCTGGCTTACCTCTAGATTATTCGGACAAAGCCATTTTCAAAAGTATTGGGGATTGTTTGGGTCAGTTTTTCACCACTGATTCCATCACCAAATCAAAATCCAGGTTAGTTTTTGCAAGATTTTGTGTTAACATCTGTGTTGATAAAACTCTTCCTAACACAGTTAAGTTGTGCTCCAAGTTTGGCAACTGGACCCAACCAGTGTGTTATGAAAATGCGTTTGTCTACTGTCGGAAGTGTGCTAAAGTTGGCCACCTTATCTTTGACTGCAAATCATCTTTCAATTGGGAGCCTAAGGTGGATAGTACCTTGAAGAATCCTCGACCTCTTGTGGAGAATGCTTTTCCTTTGAAGGTCACTTTGGTCAAACCTTTGGTTGCTTCACCTACTTATGGTGACCCACCATCTAGTCTGGTCAACTCTAGTGTAATTCTAGCGACTCTATCTTTAAATGAGACTGTTGTCAAACCCCAGGATGTCCAGATGGCCCCGGGCCTTGGTTCATTGGTTGTTGATCCACTACTTGGTGCGGGCTTTGCGGGGAAAAGCGAAACAATGGGTGAGGAAGGTGAGATATGGGAAGAAGAGAGTATTGGAGTTGTTGATGAATCTTTAGAGAATACAGAGGACTTGAAGCTTGAGAAAACTATAGAAGAAGAGATCTAGACAAATCCAAAGAAAAAAGGGAGGAAAAAGAAGGTAGATGTGGGAGGAGATTCTAAACTAGGAAGACCCATCCAGAGACACACTAGGATGAGAGAAACTACAAATGAGATTTCCCTGGGTAAATAGAGGACATTAGACATGTCCTCTAAGAAAGGTCAGAAATGAAAGTTATGTCGTGGAATGTTCGTGGGTTTAACAGTTCCCACAAACAACTAGCTTTGAAGAACTATGTTCTGGAACATAAGATTGATGTGTGCCCACTATAAGAAACCAAAATGAATAAGATAAATTTTGATAAGATTGCTAAATTTATTTGGCCAAATGCTTCCTACTTCTGTAGTGATGCTGAGGGAGCTTCAGGCAGTCTGGAAGTGCTTTGGAACCCCTCTAGATTTTTGGGTTCAGAACTTTTTCACTATAAAAATTATGTGGGGGTCTCCTTTTCTTACCTAGGTGACTCTTGGTCTATAATCAATATTTATGCTCCTAAGCAAAGGAACACGAGGAGCACCCTATGGCAGAATCTTGCTATTAAAATTAATTATAATAGGGGAACCCGTTGGTTGGTAGCCGGGGACTTCAACTCTCCCCTCTACCCTTCGGATAAAAGCGATGGCCTGATGGATTACTCTGACAACATGTCTAACCTGGAAAAAAATTTGAACTCTTTTGGGTTGATAGATATTGATCTTATGGGCCAGAAGTTTACTTGGTCTAATAGACGCTCTAGCGAAAATTTGATTCAGGTTTGGTTGGATCAGTTTCTCTGCTCCCCCCATTGGACTAACATTTTAAATGCTAATCTAAAAACCCTACCCAGAACGGTGTCTGACCACAATCCTCTATTGTTGACCTCAAATGTTCGGCCTGCTGTGGGCCCTATTCCGTTCCGTTTTGAGATTATGTGGAATTCTCACCTTGACTTCAAAAATAAAATTGCAGAATGGTGGAACATCCCTGTTCGTGGCTCCCCCATGTTCAGGATTTTTTTCAAACTCAAACATATTAAAAACATGGTAAAATGATGGAACAAGAGTGTGTTTGGCGATGTGTTTCAAAAAAAAAAAAAATAGAGGAGGAATTGAGAACTTTACAAAATAAAATGGAGGAAGGGGATGACAGTCAGCAGACTCATAACTGGGAAATGGAAAACGGGAAGGAATAGGAATGAACCCTCAAAAATGATGAAATCTTTTGGAATTAGAAATCCAGAGTCTAATGGCTGAAAGAGGGTGACAAGAACACCTCCTTCTTTCATGTGTTTGCCATCAAGCATAGGAAAAGAAATCAAATTTCTAAACTAACTGATACTATTGGCGTCGTGATATCGACTCCCGCCCAGATCGGCCTTCTAGTTGTTAATTACTTTTAGGAGGATTACTCAGCCCCGATTGAGGTTCCCAACCTAGCTGTGGACAACCTACTGCTTAACCACCTTCTGACCTTCATCTCCCATGAAGATAATTTGGGGATTCTCAGTGTTGTTTCCCCATAAGAGGTTTGGTTGGCTACCTTTAGTATGGTGCTTTCAAATCCCTGGGCGCAGATGGTTTTCCCCTTGCTTTCTTTCAGACTTTCTAGGAAATTGTGGGTGGGGACCTTGTGCTAGTTGCTCATGATTTCTTCAAAACTGGTAAAATCCTTAAACAACTTAACCACACCTTTATTGCTCTAATTCCTAATATTGGTGTTCCTCAATCCATGACTGATTTTCGGCCTATTAGCCTGTGCAACACCTTTTACAAAATCCTATCCAAGATCCTAGTGAACCGTATCAAGCCCCTTCTTAATAAACTCATTAGTCCAACCCAAAAAGGTTTTGTCCTTGGGTGACATATTCTTGATGCTACTTTGACCACTCATGAGCTTCTCCATTCTATGGACAAATGTAATTATGTGGGGATGGCTCTCAAATTAGATATTTCTAAAGCATATGATAAAGTTATATGGGACTTCATCCCTAAGGTTCTGGCCAAGTTTGGTTTCAACCATTCGGTTGTTAAACTCTTAATGGAGTGTGTTAATATTGTCAAGTATTTTGTTCTGGTCAATGGGACCCCCTTTGGGTTTTTCTCTGCTGGTAGAGGGATCAGGCAAGGTGGCCCCCTATCTCCCTATCTCTTTATCATGATAGCTGATGTGTTGAGCAGGAACTTTGCTAGTTTTTTGTCGGAGGGCTCTATTAGAGGAATCAGAGCGGCTTCTTCCTTGGACCCGATTGTGGTGCAAAAATTTGTGGATAACACTTTTCTCTTTGGGGAAGCCTTTGTGGTGGAAGCTAGGAAATGAAAAACCTTCCTTAACAATTATGTTTCCTACTCTGGTCAAAGCATCAAATACAATAAAAGCATGATTTATTTATTTAACAACACACCTAACTTGCAAGCTAGGGTGACTGTAGTTTTGGGTTGTTTAAGTGGGACTCTCCCCTCGATTTACCTTGGGCTCCCTCTCACTGTTAAGGAGGTCACCCCTGACTTTTGGAATTCGATACTTAAAAGGATTCAAAGGAAACTTGTTGGGTGGAAAGGCTCCATCCTAAGCCATGTTGGTAAGCTCCAACTATTCATTGTTGCTCTTCAAGGAATACCAATTTACTTCCTCTCTATTTTTAAGATACCTAGGTACATTACTGATAAACTTGAAAAAATCCAAAGGAACTTCCTCTGGTCTGGGATTGAGGATAAGAAGAAATTTTCTCTGGTCAAATGGGAAAAGGTTTACCAGCCCAAACATTGTGGTGGCCTTGGGATTAGGAATATGGTCAATACTAATAAGGCCTTGATGGCCAAGGTGTGTTGGGATTAGATAAATAATACTAAGGATTGGTGCAAAATAATGAATTCTAGATATCTTCACAACAGGCCTTTGGTCAACTGCCTCTCGGAGGTTCGCCCCTAAGGCTCCTTGGTCTAGAGGAGCATCTGTAGCACACAGAGCCTGCTAAGGAATGGGATTAAATGGAAAATGGGTAATGGAAATCAAATCAGATTCTGGGAAGACCCATGGTTAAATGATATCCCCCTATAATGTTCTAATTTTAGGAATCTCAAAAGGCTAGCCCAGAGGCACTTTGGTTTCCATATCAGTGATTATGTTTTTGGACCTCCAGGGGCTAGGGTGTGGAAGGATATAATTCTTTGTTATCCTCTGTCACAAGACCTTTGTTGCTTGGCTAGGTCTCTTCAAGACTTACTCTCTCTTACCAGGTTTCCCTCCTATGATAGGGGAGATGAGTTTTTTTGGACCTTTGACAAACAGGGGGATTTTTCTTTTAGGTCGGCGTATACTCTACTGACAAATCAGGGTACTATGGTTGACCCTTGGAAGAAGATATGGAGCTGCCATATGATCCCTAAAATTAATTTCTTCTGGTGGACTACCTGTCATAATAGGATTCTTACTTAGGACAATTTGAGGAAATGGGGATTTTATATCCCCAACAGATGCTTATTATGTAAATGCAGTGAGGAAACTGTTAATCACTTACTATTACATTGTTTGTTTGTTGTTGAAGTCTAGGGGTTGGCTTTTGAAAGACTGGGTGTTTCTTGGGCCATGTGTAAGGATATCATATCCTTCATCTTGGGCTGGTGTGGTCCCTATATCCACCCCTTGCCTGGAGAAATTTGGAACCAGGTCCCTCCTATTATTGGTTGGTGTCTATGGAAGGAAAGAAATAATAGGGTGTCTTTAGAAATATTGAGAGGAATCCTAGGGAAGTTTTTGGTATCGGTGTCCAGCTTATTGAGGAAAACATTTCTCTCTTCAATGGGAAACCTCCGAAGATGGGAGCTTTTGATTATGAAATAAGAATGGCCAAGGCTTGGCACCAGAATTTAGATGCTAGCTCGTTTGACAATACTAAATCCCTGGCCAAGAAAAATACCAAATGGGAGCCTCCGGACAGAGGCTAGTTCAAACTCAATTTTGACGGGGCTGCTAAGGGCAACTGAGGCAAGGCTAGCATTGCAGGAGTGATTAGAGACCCCAGGGGGGTTTTGGTTGCTGTGTTTGTGGGAGGTATTGGTTTCCAATATTCTATGTGGCGGAGGCTTGTGCGCTACTCAAGGGCCTTCAAAGTTTTGTCTCTCTGGGGATTGTGAACCTCCACATTGAAGGGGACTCTAATTCCATCACTGATGTTGTGAATCTTGGCAGATTGATTGGGTGGAGTACGAAGGATATTTTGTTGGATACTAGATTCCTTTTATCCAAGCTAAGAGCAAAAAAAGTGACGCACATTTTTGGGGAGGGTAACCAAGTGGCGGATTCTTTGGAAAATTGTGGTACCTATTGGGGTTACTCTAAATGTTGGAAGAATATGGGAAATTTACCGCCAAGGATTCAAGATCTCATCTTGAAAGAACAAAACACCCATTTATTATGATGATTTTAAATCTTAGGTTGATGGGTGTCGTTTGGGGGGTCCACTTGTTTGTTCTTTGGGCCTGATGGATGAGTTCTAATGCTTAGGTGGCCTACAAGTGGCAGAATTCAAAATTAAAGGTTAGTCATGTGGTTAATGAAGGCGGCTCTACGAAGGGATTTGACATGTATGCAACAATTATGATTTTGAGAAGTTGTACTGTGTGATATCTTCTCTTTGGGATTGTTTTATTTCGTCATGCCCTCCTTAAGACTGCAGCTATGAATGTTGATATGACATTTCATAATGAGGGAAAGCTCCCTTCTAGCGCCTTTGATCCTGCTAGTTTAGCATTGGCTTCTAAATATGCTTACATTGGCATTTCTAAATTTGGCCAAGTGGCCACCTGGCCTAGTTTTTTGTGCAATTGCATTATGGCCAAGAAACCCTGCTCGCCCACCAATTCCCACTTAGCTTGCCACAATTACCTTAAGATTCGCATTAATGACACTATTAAGTCTTTGTTTGGTGATATTTCTTTTCACGTGTGTGATCTGCACACTAGCGCGATTATCCAATGATGCAATATTTTCCTTAATATCCACAGTGCGAAGAACGCCTATTGCTCTACCAGTGTTTCTAACATTTTATTATTGCAAGTTCTCTGGTTTCCTCTATAGGTAAACATCATGGGTGGTGATCGCATTTGAACTGAGCCTGATAATTGAATAGAGTTTCGTAAGAATCCTTTGGTATGGCATATCTGCGTTGAGGGTGGCCTTGCTCCTCTCATGGAGATTCTTGTGGGCCACGGCCCTAACCTATCTAGCCAATTTGCTAATTCTTGGAAGGACTAAAGGGTTACCTTGGGTGGCATTTCTTTTGAATTCAATGAAGAGGTGATAGTGCAAGCTACCAGAATGCAGTGCATTGGGAAGAAATATCCAAAGCATACTCAGACTCTAAACAATGACAATATGAAAGCTTTTTTCATGGGGAACGAGGAGCTGGTTTGCAAACAATCGGGCTTTGAACGTGAAGCCCTTTTGCACCCCTAGGACCAGGTGTGTTTAGCCCTTATGAAGTATGTCACGCTTGAAGGTAGGTTTAAAACCTACTTTTTCTATCATTTTCCCCTACTGAATCATCTTAGGCATAAAATCCTGCTTAGTTTTCCTTTCTTTCTACTCATGGACCTGGAGAATTCGATTGAAAAATGCAAAGAAATGGCCAGTCTTACCCTGAATGGCATTCTGCCTCTACCTCTCCATCAGGGGCTTATCTTGAGACTCTACCATTTTCATTTGGCCTTATGTCCTCCTCGAGCCATTTTTTCTATCCATATTGAAGAGATTAAACCCCTGGCTATCACAAATATCTCCCCTATTGAATCTAAAAGCCCTTCTAGAAAACCCCACCTGGGTACTACTGAAAACCCCAAACCCGAATAGGCTACCAAAAAACTTAAGCGCGGTATAGGTAATGTGTATACAAGTGTCGTGGCTAGCCTATGTGAACTCAAGTCCACCCCGGCCAAGTCTTCTTACAGAGCCACCACAATGAAAAAAGGCAAAGATGATAAAAAAGGTTTTTCGGAGCCAATGGTGAAAGAGGGCAAAGGGAAGAATATTGTGGGGAAAGACTCTAAAGGTGACACAGTTGTGGAGACCACGGTCATGATTGGAGGGGAGACTACCATCCGAAGGTCTGGGAGATTGGTGAAAAACAACAAAAAAAGGTAGATTATTTAGGACTCAGAGGAGGAGTAGAAAGACAACAAGGATTATAAGGAAGAGGAGACCAAGGAGGAAGAGGAAGAAAATGTGGAAGGGCCCCATTCTACCCCGAACAACAGCAAAATCCTGAAAGAGACTTCGACCTCTCAGTCTTTGCACCCTCTAGCTGCTAAGCATGGTGAGGTCCCGAGGACCATAGATGATGGTGAGGAGCTTTGTGCGTTGAAAAGGAAGATGGACATGCTTGATAAAATATTTAGAGGCCTGACTTGCTTCATGATGAAGCTGGGTCATTTCATGACTAGCACCCTGTCCACGGTGATCAAAGAGGATTTGGAGGGCAATAATGCCCAGGAGAATCAAGATTGGGTCGGGGACGACGCTGTGGACCTCCTATTCAAAAACTGAGACAATGTCAGTTAGTTGTTGTCTAGGCCTATGTTTTGTGTCACTGCTACTTATCTGTGGTCGTTGTGATGTTATTGTGTTGTTTCTATTCTTTTTTTGACTTTCAATTAGTTTTACGGACTTGATATTTTTTGGCCCTTGAGGCTCGTTATGTAGGGTACAACACCCTGTAAATGCTGCTTACTTTTTCAAAAATATATTATGTGTAATTGTTTGTGGTCATTTGTTCAAATTATCCTTGTAACAGGAACCATTTTTTGGAGTTGGAGAGGAGAAAAATACCTGTGTAGCTACAAATATACTTGATTCTTGAAGGAGATACTGCGAGGTCAAAGTATCGGATATTTTTTCTCTTTTATTTTGAATGAAGTTTGATTCTTCGAATGTCTGGAAAAACTATGTGATTTGTTTGAATTTGTCTAATTTTTGCCCAAAAACAAGGGACCTTTCCAATCATTTGATTGCAATAATGTTGTAGTCAGAGATGTGCATAATTGCAACAATGTGATATGCAATTCATATGCAATGTGTCGCTTAGTACAGTAATCATATTTTGAATTTGTTTCAAGTAAATCTAGAAAATAGAAAGACCCTTTTGCTAAGAGGCAAGTCACTATTGCAATCAGGGAAAGTCACTATTGGAATTGTATGATGTGCATTGGATATGGGACACTTGTCGATCAATCTATAGCTATTGCATTACATGCCTCCACAGTTGACCAAACCTTGTCCAAAGTATTTAGTTTTCTCTTTCGTAATTCCCATTTGCTTACTATGTATGAATTCTAAAGGAAACAATTACACATATCTAGCATTGTAACCTTAGTCCAAAATATCATTGTAACCTTAGTCCAAAAAAGCATTGTTGTACGCGTGAAATTTGTCAATGCATTTACTGCTACAGGATTCATTAGGCTAAGAAAAAAGCCTATACAATTTGCATTTAACCTACTCCTTGGCTTCAACTGTTGCATGTTTGTTAGTTGCATAGCATATGCCACGTACTGTACCCATTTTCCCAGTGAGGGCTTGCAACAATAAGCAATATCTCTAGTTGCAAGAGCACAGAAGCACAAGGAAATTTTTCCTTTGTTTCTAAGAAAAAGCAACAAAACTAATGAAGAAAGGCACAACGGTTAATAAAAAATTTATTGTAAGAGCTAACAACGTATTTAATAACACATAACAAAGTTTTGGTGAGTTATAAGAATTGATTTACAAAAATTTGTTCACAGGATTTGTAGATTCAACTGAATATTGTCAAACGTTTACACATAATAGTCCTACTATTCTCAGTATCCATGCACTTGGTTCATCTGTACGATGTGTGCATGAAGTGAAGGCATACACAAGCATTCCCAGTTAGGATTGGTCCCTTTCATTAACATTAGCATATCATGTTTGTGAAGGAAATTTTGGGTGTTGTTGCCTCGCACAATTTGCATCCACTGATTAAATATTTGCCACAAATATAATGTCCCCATATTTTCCTAATTTACTTAAATGAAAATGAATAATATACCTACTCCAACCAATAGAAAAAGAGATAAATCATAATTTTCAAACAAGAAAAATATGTCCTTAAATCCCAACTATAGGAAAAAGACAAAAATATTTTAAACAGTACAATTTCATTGACCGAGCAATTGTTTTGAAAGAAAATTCAACAAATGCGATAGTAAACGTGCCTAGTGCATTCGCTATGTTTTTTTTTAAAGTAGATGTTGTTGCTTTCTGATTTATCCACAAAAACTAAGTTACTCAGAAAATAGCTCAAAGAGAACTCAATCAAGTATCAACTAAATCTTTCATGTCTCAAATATATCATTCGTCTCTTTTCCTATTGCATGGAGTAGGCTTGGTACTCTTCTTTGTGCAAGCTAATAAGAAAAATAGAAACACATTATAAAATTTGTCAAATAAATTTGATTGGCCAACCAAGTATGCGAAATTGAAATGCAATAATTGCAGTAGCAACCCACCCATTAAAAACATGCATATTTTATATTTCTAGCATATAGCATACTTAAAAGCTGTAATACCGGATTTTAATCCATTTTAATAGGAAAATGAAAAAATAAAGTATTGTCTAGCATATAGAGGAAAAACATGTCGACTGTAAAATAAAAGTGGCAAGAAGTTTTAAGTCATAGAACATGAAATATAGTGATATAGACCAAAATCTAGGAATAAAAGCATAACAAAAAGAGAAGTGCATGTCGATGCAATGGTAGGTAGCTTTGCACTTGCTTGTGTTTCTTCGTCACCTACAATGTCATTATTATGGTTAGTACAAAAGCAATATTTTAATATAATTTTAATCATATTTTGGAAATTGAAGAGGGAGAAAAGCATTTGTATCAGTATTTTTTTTACCTTATTGTAGCATACACCATTCATTCAGTTAGGCAAATAGCCTCTATGATGACATTTTTTTGATTGAGGCTGAAATGGCCTTTGGTGATAAAGTCCAGTAGTGCAAATGTAACTACTGATTTTTCCTTGATGTAGTCTTCATATTTCATATTTTGAAGAGCGGGCAAGATTTGTCAAAGGACATGGTTTTGAACTGAACAATGGATTGTTTGCTTGTCATTTGTTATGATGATAGCCTTAGGATGAAGTGAGTATATGTAGCTCTCTTCCTTGTCACATTGGCTGCAATGAGTGGTTTCCTGTTGGAGCATGCCATAAGTGTTGAATTTATAATTGCAAGTCGGACAAAAAGCTTCAAATGGATTTGAAAGAGCATTTGTTGCTTTTAATGTGTTTGAAACCTGAAACATGTGAATGTAGATTGTTAGAAGGAGCAATTTCAAAAAAATTAAATGAGAGAGCGATAATATTTTTAAAAAGTCACCTTAAATGTTGACTACATCAAAGTAGTTAGCTTGTCCATTGTTCTTTTGTTATTCAATTTGCAAATAAATGTTGATCGGTCTATGTGGAATGTGTTCTTTTGATATGTGGTTTTTAAGATATTCTTGAAAAGAAATGTTGGAGTTTTGTTCATGTGTAGCTACTTCTCTATTTGCACGTATTTTTGTTCATGAGATGGATGTAGTTGCAACTACATGGCAATGAGAAAGTTAGTTTTTGTTACAAATAAATTTTAGTAGAGACCAGAATGTTATAAAAAAAGGTTAAAATGGATTAGTGGCGTATGTTGTGGAGACATTTTGCTCTATCATATTTTTCTATGTCATCTTTAATATCAACTACATATTGGTTGCCTACTTTCTTAGTGCCAACAACCAAAGCAACTGTTGTTCCAATTGGATATTTGGTTGCTAGTAGCTGGCTAATAGTTGTATCTGGAATGAAGTAGCAGTCTGTAGAAAATTGAGGCACACTTTCAACTGTGTGTGTGTCTATCAATATCAGTATGCAATCACGGTCTCCCCTGTCATAATCTATTCTAGGTGTAATTTGAAAGCCTGATATTGAAACTCCCAATCCTGGAAATATTTTGTCTTCATGCTCTTGCACTAGGTTTCCATTGATATTCAGTGTAATTTTCATTTTTGCTTTAAGATTACTTCATGTGTTCTATTGAATTTGTCCAATGTTTCTTTGTAGACAACAAGGACGTCACCTTGGAATGTATCACCAAATTTTTTTGCATTTAAGTCTTCAATTGATATGGTCTTTTTGACTTTTGTTCTACAAAAACCAAGAGAAATGTAAATCTTATATTTGGGCAGTGCAGGAATGCATGTGATAGGTGAATAGGATAAGTTGTTTACCGTTTTCTTGTGTCTTCTTCCATGTCTTGCACTTTTTGTTGTGGTCTTTTTGTTTGATCCATCATTTTCCTGCAAAGTAGTGATATCGTATTGGAGAATCCATTGGAGATTGTATTACTGATATATGCTTATGTATGGTGTAATGTTGAGCTGATTCAATCAACAAGATGAAATTTTAGGAAAATAGGAAAGTGATCAGTCCAATATGCCTCTGTTCTGTAAATATTGCATACACTTGTGATTGAATTTGACCAAATATGGTCAATGAGTGGCTTCTGTAGACTATGTGATCTGTTTTTAACAAAAAATGAATGTTGTTAGTTTGCATGAAACTTTAGAGTGTTCTTTTGCTTTTATTTTCTGAACACATATCGATATTAAAGTAACCTACAATGCACAATATGTTTTTTGTATCTTCGTATGCAATTACAGCTTGTAGAATTGTTATTATTTCTTGTATGGGAGTATTAGGTCTTGCATAAATATTACAGATATTAAGTTCATTGGTGCGTAGCAGTATTGTGACTGTGATGGCTTCAATATTTGTAGAGTTTTGTTCTTTTGCTTTTGATATGAACAAATGTCTTTTGGTAACTTTTGTTATGTCATGTATCATATTCATACCAAAGGTATTAAAATATTGTGATAACATATTAGGTTGTAAGACATGCATGTGTACTTCTTGTAAACACAAAATGTCAGATTGCATTGTGTCATAGTCATTGGCAATGTCGTGTGCATGTGATTTTAATGTATGAGTGTTTAGTGTGCATAAAAGCATCTGCATTGTATCATGTGGACATGTAGTTTGAATATCGAGTTGACACTGTGCAGTTGACTGGAGGTGATACATTTCTAGACGTATCTTGTCCTTAACTTTAATTTTTTCTGTAGTTAAAGGTTTTAGCAGGAATAACAAGACTATTGTCTTTGTTCGTGATAGTGATATATAACTTAAGCCATGTTGTATTATGCCTGTTGGGTCAAAATACAAAGCTTGCATTGTTAACCCTTGTGATCGATGAATGATTCGTGCACATGCTAGTTGTATTGGGAATTATTTTCTAATTATATTTTTCTTGTTCGTTGAATTTTTTTGTATGGCTCTAGCAATGCACAATATAGGAACCAATTCTTTGTCAATGAGATCAGTGTAGTATAGTGTGTTGTTGTTGTCCAATTGTTGGATCGATAAATTTGAGCCAAACAACATCAATGTCATTATGTGTTGTATATGCTTTAAATCTTTCATCAGAACCGTTGACTAGGCCATCTTATGTATTATAGTTGCCTGCATAAATTTCAACAAGGATATCTTGTTTCAAGTATATTTGAGGTGGAAGAGTGGTTGTGTGACTGTAAAGTCGTATTGCATTATAGTTCTCCTCATGCTCATATATTGCATTTAGCACTATCATTTCACTAGAAATAGCCAATAACATTTTATTGTTGTGTGTGTCCACATCAGCTTTCATATAGAACAAGTATGAAAGTGCTAGATCCAAAGGTGCAAGACAAAAGAAAAGCCAGCTAAGATAGTCTATGTCATCATTTATTTGTAAGCCTATTTGTATTCTATTAAGGATTGCAATAAATTTTTCATTCTTTTGTCTCATAGTTGTGACCAATGAGTAGCATTTTACATTGTCTTTCCAAAAATTATAAGGCATTAATTCAGTTATAGTGGGTTTATTTTCAAATACAATGGAGTCAAGGACAAGTTGCACTTGGTAGAGATCACCATAGAAGATTGTATCAAGGTTTCCAAAGTACATTGTAGGCATTTGCATTATGTCTCATAGTCGTCTATCAATGTAGTGTAGAAATGTTGAGCCTGCCAATGAGATTTCATCTATAAGGAGCACATGTAATTGATCATAGTGCTTGGACATACTGTCTAGTGCTTCAGAAGCCAAGGGAAAAAAAATTGATGTATTAAATGGTATATGAAATGTTGAATGTAATGTGACTCCACCTAGACTGTAAGCTGCTTTACCTGTATAAGCAGTTAATAAGCCTTTTGGTTTGTCTGGATTGTTGTCAATAAACTTGCTATAAATGTGAATTAGAGCTTGGTATATGGCTTTTGTAGTGAAAGTCTTTCCAATTCCAACTCCACCAGTTAAGAACAAATGCAAAGGCTTGTCGATGTTATTCATCTTTTTCATTAAAACATCTTTAATAATTTCGTGTTGTTCTTTGTTCAACATTTTCCTTAGTTTATAGTATTTATTGTTGTCAATTATCTATTGGTGCCTAGCAATTTCAAATGCATTATGTGGCATTGTATTTGGTTTTATGCACCCTATATTTGGAAGATCTGTTTGAATGTCATATTGTTCCCTTTGTGTAGCTTTTTTTGTTGTCAATGACTTATCATCGTTGCCATTGTTAAGGAACTCAAGATCATTGAGTTCTTTTTCTATGTCACCCCATGCAGAACTTGTGTTGTGAGTGAACTTTGCATGATTTTTTACAATGTTTTTTTCATGATGCATGTTCCCATGAGTCAAAATTTTGTTTTAGCGTATTCTCATTATTTGTAAATGGTACATAAAGCATTAATTTCTCTCTACAATGATTGTCCAGATCAAAGTGCTTGTTGAAGTTAATAAATTGTATTACATTTGGTTTAGCTTTTGGGTCAATTGTAGTTTCATTTTTATTGTAACTTGAAATGAATTATGCGAGACATATGTCTATCAATGTTTGAGGGTGCATTAAATAATGGTCTACTATAAAATTTGAAAGTATGTCTTTGACTCATTTGGTTCATTGTTTAATTGTTTGACAGATTTTAAAATGAATGTATGGTCATTGTAGGACCATGTGTCAATGAAAATACATTTTCTTGAACTAAATTTTAGTGGAAGTGATAAAACAATATGAGCAGCTTGTTGTGCTGACATTTGTTGCAAGTTCAACAATACATTTCCAAGTTTACCTATCATTTTTATTGCATCAATATTGGCTTGCTAGTGGTCTTTATGTATCCTTTTGAATGCATATGTCATTGATTTGTCTACCTTTGCAATGTAAGAGCTGCAATACATTACTGTAGCATATGCATTAAGCACAAACTGGGCATTTGTATTGGCCTTCCAAAGGTGCGGTATTTTCCTTGCAAAACTATTGTTCCATATTTCTAATGGTTTTCTTTGTAAGAAAAGTGTTGGCCTATTTAGTGTAGACCTTAAAGTTGTTATATAATAAATTTTAGTTATGTTTATGTCATTTAAAAACATGTCTAAAGTGTATTCTTTTTCATAGTTTTCTTTTTGCAATATTGAGAAATCGTTGACAACATTTGAAGTTATTGTTTCAGTCTTTTCCAATATTGGTAAGAGTATCTGTGTCTTTTGCATTGGTGGAAAAGGGAAATTATATCTGCAAAGTGTTTTCCTTGATCTCCCACATCTCTTTATGTGGTGATTCCTTTGTAAACTATCCAAGTTAGGTTGCAAATGATCAGTGCTACAAGCAATGTACTTGTCAACAAAATCTATGATGTCTGTGTTGTTGTTTTATGTGTAGATTGGTGCATTTTTCACCCATATTATCATATGATCATGCTCGTTTCCTCAATTTTAGAACTCAATTATAGAAAATTAATCAATAAAATTTCCAAAGATAGAGCCATCTATAAGCATTAATTTGTTCATTGCGTTTATTCTATGTCTATAGTGTCGTACACAAGTAATAGGATCCTTCTTGATCAGTTCAAATTTGTCAATTTTCATTTGAGCATTTGACTCTTGTTGTTTTTTACCCGATTGGTGTTGATTGTGTAACTCTTGTAGCATGCTTGTTAAAGGATCCCAATTTTGTTCAGCGCTAATGAAAGTGAGGAAGAACGTCGATGGTCCTAGTTGTCGTATCATTGCAAAAACATTTTTCCTAAGTTGTTGTGTATAGTCTAGGGATATTATTATTCTTTTGAAGTCAACATACCCAATATCTAATTTTAGAATTCTATCTAGGTTTGGTTTGTGTTTCACGTCCTTGGTGAGTAGCTTGTGTCCTTTTAGTTGGCCCTTTCGTATTCTTATGGACATTGTAGACAAGACTTGTAGTATTAGTATCTTGATAGTTTTGAAAAATATGTGTGTTGTGTGATATGTAAATTTTATGTTTGATTGTAAAACTTCCCATTGTGCAATTTCATGGTATGTGAAGTTTTTTAGAATGCCATCATCATGTAGCTTGCCAAAGAATAATGGGAAATTCATCTCCTCGGCGTATTTGTCTTTAAAGATTCCAACTGGATAGTTTTGTTCTGCAGGTGCAATTTCAATGATTTTGTCTTGCATGCTATGTATACTTCTAGATTCAGTGAATCCATGGAGCAAAGTTTCACATGGGTTCTCATGTTCTATGTCACTATCTAATTCAATTTCAGTTGTGATAGGTCTAGTATTCTCTTCAAGTTCATCATTGGTATGTAAAAAATGTTTCCAATCTTCGTTTATCTAGAAATTTTGTATTTTGTATAGTGTTGTTTTTGACAATTGAGCCAAAGCTTCCATGATGAGATTGGTTCATACCATTCCTTTTTGAAATGCATTCTTATATTCCAATCACCTTTTGAGTGAAACAACAATTGTTTGTGTGTTGTTAGTTGATTGTGGTAATGGTTTTTGTATAATGTTGATGTCAACAGGGATATTAATGATGGAACCTGTTAGTCCTATTTGAGATCTTTTGTACCCTAGTTTCCAGATTTGTGCAAATGCAATTCTAAGTGAGACGAGTCATTCTTCTAGTTGGGACAAAAGTTGGACATATGACAATGGTTTATTAGTTCAGATTTTGAGTGGTACGACATACTCTGGTATCCTAGATTATTTTAGTACGGAGTAGCATATACAACATATGCAATCTGTCAATACTTTGGATCTTGACTATACTAGTTCATAATACATCTCCTTTTGTTTGTCTTTGAATATTCTAGTATCTTTGTTGAAACACAACATTTAGAAAATTGTGCATATGTATTTCGGCGTATCTTGAATTTTTTTTCACAAACCTCTATTGTTGAAATTTTCTTCCCTTATTTGATCTCATAGGTATAGGTTGATTTTGTTTATTGTTATTTCTAATAAAGTTCTTAAGGTGCTGAAGTCTTACAATAGAGTTATGATTGAGATACTTTTGTTTAATTGTATGAATGGAGTTTCTTTTGCTATTGTCTAGCTTTTGCCTTTTGTTGCCATTGGTAGTTTGGTATTGTGTATTGTTTCTAATGAGATTTTTAAGTTGATTTAACCTTATTGGTTGTTGTCCATTCAGATTGTGTGGTTGAATTCTTATAAGCGGTTCAAAATGCCTATTTTGAGGGGTTGCATCATGGAACAAAATAGAATATACTAGCAAATTGGCTCAATTATTAAAGTGCAAGTACTTTTTCCTTGATGTCATTGACCAAACATATATTTGTATATTCAGCCATTTGGATAGCCACTCAAAATACTTCTCCCCATAAGCCAATTTTATTGTTGTCGGCACCTAGTTTTGTGGAAAGGCACATTCTGCGTAGATATGTCTCACGATCATGCACATTGTGCAGTCTATACAGAGTTTCAGGGTCTAGTTCAAGGTTGTATGATTTAATTGCATCTTCATCTCATTTTGCAAAGCAACTTAATAAGTAGTCTACTGTTCCACTCTATAGCTCGACAGATGTATAATGATTGTTCAACAGTACTTGTAACAAGTCAAACAAACAATCTCCAACATATTTAAATGTGCCTACTCTACATAACCTGTTATTTTTTAGTACATTGTCTATGTTGCAAACTTTTGAGCAATTTGCATATTCATACCTATCAACGTCTATTATTTCTATATTTTGATATCTTGTTTTTATTCAAAATGCATAAAGTATTAAATTATTGAAAATGCTAATTGGCCCCAATATGTATATATGCTAAATCTTTAGCACTATGTACGTAAATGGAGGGCAACGAAGTTGATATTTTGCATAAACATTAAATTTTTCATTGCAAACAAAAAAGGAACAATGATCCAAGAATCTGACCTTGCATTTCCTTGTTTAATAATCAACTATATATGCACCAATGTAGATATTTGTCTCCCACTCAAATTGTAAGCAATGGTTCCTATTACAGGGGAATATCAGACAAATGAGCATAGTCAATGACATGTTATATGTTATTCATAAACATAAAGCAACCAATGCTCAATGAATGCAATAAGCACTAGACCAATACTATTGCAATCACTTGCTTTGCATTGGCTGATCAAAATTTATTACTGTAGTTTGAATTAGAGGATAGATAAAATAAAGGTAGAACAATAAAAACAAATGATAAAGTTTGACAAATATTTAAGCATTAAATGCAAACTGCGCAAAGATTCAGTTGATACTTGATCGAGTTTTGTATGAGCAATTTTTCCAGTAACTTAGTTTTTGTCAGTAAATCACTAAGCAACATCATCTACTTTATAACAAAACATAATGGATCACAAAGGCAACTAAGTTTACAGAATGTAGTGGCAACATATATTGAGGGAACTATCCTTCAATTATATAACCAAGGTCTATACGGAATTTGAATTGTGTGACATGTGTTGGAGGGCTGGTGGGCACACAAACACTGAATGCATACATAATTCATGAAATTGCACACAAGTGCTAGGTTTTATTTGTGCTAGTTCTTGTTTGTTTATTGTTAGTTGAAAATCTTGTGTGTTTATAGCTCTAGGGTCCTTCGTTCATTTTTTTGTTACGTGTAAACGTGTAAGAATATTGAGTCGAAACAAATTTGTCCATTGGTTGATGCATTAGAGTATGATCTGCAAGTCCTATGAAGAACATTTTATAAATCTATTGTTGTAGCCCAATAATTTTGTACTTTGTCATTAAATAGGTTGCTAGCTCTTAGAATTATTATTTTTTTGCTTTTTTTAAGGAATAGAAGAAAATGGTCCCCATTTTTCTAATCATGCCTTCTAATAGAAGCAAATGCTTCCTGTCTTAGTCTCGATATGGATGCTTTTGTGCTGTTGCTACTAGATTTATCTCTTTTTTCTATTGATTGGAGTAGGTTTATTATTCATTTTCATTTAAGTAAATTAGGAAAATAGGGAGACATTATATATTCTGGCAGTGGATGCAAATTTTACAAGCTTTTCCAGTGGGCTGTTGGATACTGAAGTAGTGAATGCATGTTTAATGCATTAGATGCAAACTTTGCGAGATGTGTTGAAGAGCTAGTGGGTACACAAGTAGTGAATGCATAGTTAATTCATGGAATCTCAATCAAGTGCTCTATTTTATTTGTGCTTATTCTCGTTTGTTTATTGCTTGTTGAAAAGCTTGTGTTTTTTTAGCTCCGGGTTCTCCTCTTCGATGTTTGTTATTATGTGCAGCGCTTGAACACAACATGAGTAGTAGATATAGTGCACTACTGGTGAGTGGCTTGTTTGTGTGTTTTTGATACTTGATAACTAAAAGTATTGCTCGTTGTTACAGGGAAAACTAAATGGTTTGAGCAAGGTCTTGGTGACCGTGGAAGCATTGAATGCATCAACTATGTGTTCATTTCTTGAGTGGCCATCAGTCTACTAGAAAAGCACACTAAATTTGTATTTGATGTCTAAATGTTTGCAAAAATCTATCACGATGGTCTTTTTTTTTTGCAAATTTTATCATCAAGCAATGAATGCATGTTTAATACATTGAATGCAAATTGTGAGAACTGTTGGAGGGATGGAGGGTACACAAGCAGTGAATGCATAGTCAATTCATGAAATCTTAGAAAAACGCTGGGTTTTATCTATGGTTATTCTCCTGTGTTTATTTTTTGTTGAAAATATTGTATGTTTTTAGGTTTGCACTCCCCTCTTTGATGTTTGTTATTTTGTTCAATGCTCAAATGCGAGAGAATCCATAGGAACAGTGCACCACTGGTGAGTGGCTCGCCTGTATGTTTGTGATACTTGATAACTAGAAATATTGCTTGATGTTACAAGGGCCAATGTGACAAATGGGTATAATAAATGACATATGCTATGCAACCCACAAACATGGAACAATCAAAGCGAAAGAGTAGGTGACTACTGCAACAAATGAGAAATATCACAAGGAAAACTAAATGCTTTGAGCTAGGTCTTGTTGACTATGGAGCCATTGAATGAGTTAACTATGTGTTCATTGCTTGAGTGGCCACTAGTCTATTAACAAAGCTCACAAAATTTGTATTTAATGCCTGAATGTTTGCAAAAATTTATGGCATTGGTCTATTTTGTTGCAAAACTGGGCAAATCATTGGACGTGCATTTGATATGGGCACTAGTCGATTTATATAATCTATGTAGCATTTAGTTATTTTTGTGATAATTTTGCTTTGTTTATTATGTTTCAATTGCAAATAAGAAGATTGCAACAGTAACCTACCTTCGTAGGATTTCTAATTTAGGTTTAGTATTTAGGGCATCTGCCCATTGAATAAACATGTGCATTTATTATCTACAAAGTTAACTCAACATATTAAACCACAACAACATCCAAAAGTTTCTTGATAAACATGATATGCTCATGTCAGCAAAAGGAACCAATCACAATAGCTAATAAAACAAAACTTTGTTAGAGTAAGGTTACAATGCTAAATAGGTGTAAATGGGAAGGCTTGTGTATGCTCCCACACCCTGCACACCTGGCACAAGTGGACTAAGCACATGGATGGTAAGAATGGTAGGGCTCTTACGTGTAAACCTGTGATAATATTGGCTTGATACAAATTTGTCCACTGGTTCATGCATTACAGTATGATCCACAAATCTTGTGGAAGACATTTTGTAAATTAATTGTTATAGCTGACTAAACTTGGTAGTCTAATATTATGTAAGTCATTAGCCCATTGAATAAAGTTTTTATTAACCAACAAAGCCTTTTTCATTAGTTTTGTTGCCTTCTTTCTAAGAATCAAGGAAAATTGTTCCTAGTTTTCTAATGAGACCTTTTAATAGCAGTAAATGCTTCTTGCCCTTGTCTTGATATAAGTACCTCTATGCCACTGCAACTAAAAGTATTGCTTGCTGGTAAAAGGCCTAATTACACAAATGGGCATAGTAGACGACATATGCTATGAAGCCTATTAACGTGGAATAGTTCAAGCGAAGAAGTTGGTGAGTATTGCAATGGTTTCATTTGCAATTGACATACAATGAGCAAACGAGAATCAGCATAGGGGAAACTGAATGGTTTGAGCAAGCTCTTGTTAACTGTGAAGGAATTTGATGCATTAACTATGTATTCATTGCTTGGGTGGCTAGTAGCTTATCAACAAACCTCGCAAAATTTGAATTTAATGTCTAAATGTTTGCAAAAAACTATTGCATTGGTCTATTTTGTTCTAAATCTTACCAAATTGTTGGATGTGCATTTGATATTGGCGTTAGTGAAATTCTATAATTTATGTAGCATTCAGTTATTCTTGTCATAATTCCTCTCTATTTACTATCTTTCAATTGCAAATAAAAATATTGCAACGATGCCCTACTTTCGTAGCATTTCTAAGTTAGTTCTAGTATTTAGGACATTTGCCCATTCAATTAACATGTGCATATATTGTCTACAAAGTTAACTCAACATCTTAAACTAGTTAGCAACTGCCTACGACGCATCAAACAATTGCAATAGCCATCTAGTCTAACTGCAACAGTAACTTTCCTATTGGCAAAAAGCTAGGGACATGAAATTCTTATTGGCAGCAAACCATAGAGCAAGCCTTGAATTTATACAAGCTATGATGTCTACGTTGTCCATTGTCATATTGCCATTCATGACATTTTTCAATTTTTAAAGATTTTTTTAGTACAAATGTGAACAGTTTATTAATCCAGTTAATAATCAAAAAATGGGCAAATTGGATGTCATATTGCCAAAAACATATGAGACGGGATTCTCTAAAAAAATAGTATTTTAAAATTGGGGATTTTCTAGTAACAAAACATAGTTAATGCAGTGAACATTTTTTAGCACAAATATCAGACTGGAAACTGCTCTAGGAAACATGATATGTTGGGGCTAGCAACAAGGGCCAATCGTAATGCCTGGTAGTCTTTTGTCACTATGCAATAGCCCTAGCAAGGCATATAAAGCAATATTGTTTTACAGGAAAGTTACAATGGTAAATAGGAATAAACAAGAAGGCTTGTCTACGCTTCCATGCCTTGCATACTTGCTACATGTAGGGTACATCCATGCATGGTGACAACATAAGGGTGTTACATGTAAACAGTTGACAATATTGACTTCAAACAAATTTGCACTTTGCTCGATGTATTGGAGTATGATCTGGAAATGCTTTGAAGAATTTTTTTTTTATAAATACGTTATTATAGCCAAGTCAACTTTGTGAGCAAGCAAGCAAAACCACACTAGGCGTAGAGAACCAGGATGGGTAGAACTATTAAATATGTGCACGAATGGTCTAGAGCAAACTACTTGGAATAATCTCCAAAAATACAAAAAAGGTTTAGAGCCCTAAAGGTCATGTTGTACAATGTATAATATAGGCTTAATGAATTAGCAACCCTAGCGAAAAACTACAATAAAGTTCAAAATCCTATATTTGAGAAGCACATGAAATATTATGATAACTCATGTTGATGCAAAAGAAATGCACTATTGTTTGCAAGAAAGAGGTCATCTGAAAAACAACAACAAATTTTTGTAGAATAGCACAATGGTAACTTTCCAATGGTTCCACATAGTTTTACAGTTTACATTA
>CM021105.1:246049551-246216517 GCA_007115665.2 Sequoiadendron giganteum | reverse complement strand
TTTTCCTAATTTACTTAAAATAAAATGAACAACAGACCTACTGCAAGACAAATAAATTTGATTAGCCAAGCAAGTATTATAAATAAAAATGATAAAATTAAGAATTGAATGCAAATTGTGTCAACTTTACTGCCATCATGCACCTCATGTGCCTGGCATTTTGCTCAGAGGCAAGTTATTGTTGCAATCAGAACAAGTCACTATTGCAATTGTATGATGTGCACTGGATATGGCATGCTTGTCAATCAATCTACAACTATGTTGCATTAAATGCCAGTAGGTCTACTATCCATTTTTGTTTAACTAAATTAGGAAAATAGGACAACATATATTTTGACAAATATTTAATCACTGAATGTAAATTGCATAAGCTTTGACAGAGGGCTGGTTCGCACAAAAGCAATGACACACAATTAATGCACTATGTCTATTATTGATTTTTCGTTTAAGAAAATTAGAAGACTAGGAAGACATTATAAATTTTGACAAATATTTAACCAATGAATTGCATATCACATGATTGCAATTATGCATATTTTTGATTGAAAAAGTAACATGATCTTGGGCATAAAATAGTTTCATGTTCATGAATCTCATGCCATCTCATTCACTATGCGCATCTATCTATTTGGAAAGTCATATTCTTGAACCAACGTTCTCCTTTATTGTTCACAACTCTTCCGATACACAATTCTTAAACACATTGGAAGATCATGTTTCTTAAGGCACTTTTCGATGTCATTTCTTTGCTAAATTTTTTTAACGCATTTCGTATGTTTTGTTACAAAGTGAATGCTAATGCTTACTGATTTAGCCACAAAAACTTAAGCTGTTGGGAAAATTGCTCAAACAAAACTCTATAGCTCCTCCAGCATTCAAGAGCCTCGCAGACTTAGCAAACATGGAAGAGGGGAATTTAGAGCTAAGAACACACAAGTTTCTCAACACACAATAAACAAATGAAAATTAGCAAAAATAAAAAATGACCGCTTCCCTGGAATTCCATACATTAGCTATGCATTCACAGCTTACGCACCCATAAGCCCACCTACAAATCTCACACAATTTGCATTTAATAGACTATTATTTCTGACCCGCCAATCATACCATTTAATACATTAAACATGTATTGATTGCTTCAGTACCTACCACCCCACCGCTAAAGCTGACACAATTTGCATCTAGCGATTAAATATTTGCAAAATATATAATGTTCTCCTATTTTCCTAATTCACTTTAACAAAAATGAATAATAGACCTGTTCCAACCAATAGAAAAAGAGAATTTTTTTTTAATCTCTGAATTGCAAATGAAACCATTGCAATAGTAACCTACTCCTTGGCTTCAACTATTCCATGTAACTTGGTTACATAGCATATGCCATCTACTATATACATTTGTACAATTAGGCCTTCTAATAGCAAATAATACTTCTAGTCGCAACATGATAGAAGTACTAATATGAGGACAAGGGCAACCACTTAAGTGACTTTGTAGAATGAATACAGTTGCATTAATATAGTCCTCTACCTCCTGCTTAAATTAGAAGCACTTGTAGACTACAAAGTTTACTCAGCCATAACAATTGATTTACAAAATGCTCTTCACAGAATTTGCAGATCATAGTCCAAATGCATCATCCAAGGCATAAATTTGTTTCAAGTGAAAGTTCTCACATGTCTACACATAAAAACCCTACCATTCTTACCATCCATGCAATTATTCCACATGCACCAGGTATGTAGAATGTCCAAGTATACACAAGCCTTTCCATTTACACCTATCTAGCATTCTAACCTTGGGCTTTAAAAATATTGCTTTATGGGGAAAATTGCTCAAACAAAACTCACTCTAGAAACAAAATTACATATATTTAGATTATTGAATTTGTCTCACCAGTTGACCATATCAAAGACAAATCCAACAATTGTGCTAGTATTGACATAGTATTTAATGCATTAACTATGCATTAACTGCTTTATGATGTATTACAGATATTTGCCAAAATTTATCATGTTCTTCTATTTTGCTAGTTTGCTTACAAGTAGATCAATACTAGGGGCACATGGTAAAATTTGGAAAAAAATAGACCAACGCGATAAATTTTTGCAAATACTCAGACATTCAATACAAATTTTGTGAGCTTTGCTAATAGGCTGGTGGCCACTCAAGCAATTAATACATAGTTAATGCATTGAATGCCTCCACAGTCGACAAGACCTTGCTAAAAGAATTCACTTGCTCCTGTGATAATTCTCGTTTGTTGCAATTGTCACCTACTCCTTGGCTTCAACTATTCCATGTTTATAAGTTACAGAGCATATGGAATCTACTGTACCCATTTGTCCCTTTAGCCCTCGTAACAACAAGCAATACTTCTAGCTATCAAGTATCATAAGCAAACAAACGAGCCGCTCAGCAGTGCACTCCAACACTTGCCTGAGATTTTATGAATTAACTATGCATTCACTACTTGTGTACCCACTAGCACTCCAACACATCTCACACAAATTGCATTTGATGGATTAAACATGCATTCACTGCTTCAGTACCCATCATCTCGTCGCCAAAGCTCCCACAATTTGCATCCACTGATTAAACATTTTCCAAAATATATAATATCCCCCCATTTTCCTAATTTACTTAAATGATAATGAATAATAGACCTACTCCAACCAATAGAAAAAGAGATAAAACATAAATTTTCAAACACCAAAAATATGTCCTTAAATCCCAAATATAGAAAAAAGACAAAAATATTTTAAACAATACAATTTGATTCGCCAAACAACTATTTCAAAAGCAAATTCAATGATTGCAATGTTAACTTGTTTTTGACAAAAAATAGTTTCATGTTTATGAATTACATGGCATGTCATTCACTATGCTCATTTGTTTATTCGGTAAGTCAGATTCTTGAACCAGACTTCTCCTTTATTGTTCACAACTCTCCCAAGGCATAATTTTTAGACACATTGGAAGACTTAAAATTCATTGCAAACAAAGGGGAAGAATGATACAAGAATCTGACCTTCCAGTTCCTTGTTCAACAGTCAAGTATATTTGCAGCCGTATAGATCTTTGCCTTTTGCTCCAATTGCAAGCAATGGTTCTTGTTACACAGACAAATTAGACAAATGAGCACAATCCATGACATATAATAAGTTGTTCATAAACATAAAACACAGAAGCACATGATAAAATTTGCAAAAAAATAAACCAACATGATAAATTTTTGCAAACATTCAGACATTAAATACAAATTTTGCAAGCTTTGTAGATAGATTGGTGGCCGCTCAAGCAATGAACACATAGTTAATGAATTCAATGCCTCCATAGTCGACAAGACCTTGCTCAAATCATTCGACTTCCCCTGTAACAACGAGCAATACTTCTAGTTATCAAGTATCACAAACAGACAGACAAACCACTCACCAATAGTACACCGTTCCTGTGGCTCCTTCCCCGTTCAAGTGCTGCACAAAATATATAAAAAAAAAAAACGACAACCCAAAGCTAAAAACACACAAGCTTCTCAACAAACAATAAACAAACAAGAATAACACAAATAAAATCCAACACTCGCCTGAGATTTCATGAATTAACTATGCATTCACTACTTGTGTACCCACCAACTGTCCAACACATCTCACAAAATTTGCATTTAATGCATGTTTACTTCCGTAACCACCAGCTTGCGGCAAAACTCTCACAATTTGCATCCGTTGATTAAATATTTGCCATAATATATAATGTCTTTCTATTTTCGTAATTTACTTAAACAAAAATTAAAAAATAGACCTACTCCAACCAATTAAAAAAGAGAAATCATAATTATCAAACACAAAAAAAAATCCTTAAATCCCAATTATAAGAAAAAAACAAAAATATTTTAAACAACACAATTTCATTGACAATCAGCTATTTGAAAAGCGCAATAGTAAACTTACCGTAGACTATAGACAGGAACTAATAAAACACCTCTATATAAATTTCCCCTATATAAAAACAAATTGAAGAGTCAATAAAGGTGAGAAAAAATGACACCCACACAATGTTTTCTTAAACTACATATAATATATTTATTGAAACGATCTGTACATATACTGAAATAACCTGTTTGTCGTCAGAACTAACAACGAATAGAATGCACAGAATTAAAAAACAAATAATTCAATCCACATCATAAATAGGGAGCCATTGGAAATAAGATATGGATAATAGGTAGCCACGTCAACGACAAGTTATATTGGTAATGGTGCGTTACATTCCCGAGTATCTATCTATACGTTCAAGTGGAAAATGCAGGGTACTTAAAAGATGGGTGTTGCCAGATTTACTGCAAAAACCTGTGCACCCACATTTCCTTCCCTATTGGTTTCATTGCACAAAAACAACACAGCCAGATATTTTTGCTTTAAATCCCTAAATCTGCAATCCTACAAGTTGGTGTGGTTGAATAAGTGCACAAGAAAAGCAGTAAAAAGTGAATTTTATGGCATCATCAGGTGTCAGAGTAACACCCACTATAAGTATGGATTGGTGAAGGAACATGGAGATGGAGATGGGTTGAGCTTACCTGGAGGGAAAATGGTGGTGGAACTTGTGGCAGCCTGGAATGATTTGACTGATAGAATGACCCCTGCCATTTCTTCCAAGTCCTCTAAATTGCTGTTGAAGTCTCTCAAGATTTCAGTCTCATTGTTGCAGAGTTTACCATATGGAGAAGATGGTCGCCCTCCACTGTCAAAAGCTCTTACTGTGGCTTGCATACTTGCTGATCTTCAGGTACAAAAACTTCACACTAACTTGTTATAGAAAATGTGATGTTGGAACCTAGTAGAATTAGGTTTGCTCCAAGTGAATCAAATTTGTATATATTACAATTCCATTGAAATTTTCATGTTATATAGTTTTTGTTGTCGTAGTTGCAGGATAAGAGAGAAAAATCTCAATGGGTTTTTAAAAAAAATCTACAAAGAAAATACTGATAATGGAACAAGATATGAAAAAAATGGACTGAAAATATTAGAATTCATGGAGAAACTCACTATATGATGTATGAAGTAAGTAAATTGAATTAGTACACATTGCAACGTTATTGAAATTGTCATGGTGCATAAACTTTTGTTGTTGCCATCGCATCTTGATGAGAACCCAATAGAGAAAAACCTTAATGAGATGTTTTGAAACTCCAACGAAGAAGAATAGAAATCATGGAGGAACTCTGGGCAGAGCATGGGAGAAGAGGTGCTACGGTTGCGAAGGGAAAACCCTGTGTCAGATATGCAGAGATGGGGCTGTTGAGCGTCTACTGTTAGCAGACTTGGGGCAATTATTCTGGTGATTGGGTTTAAATGCCAGGCCACCGAATTTCCCTGGCCTTTGTCCACTGGTATACACCTCATGGCTGGGCTTGTCCATCACAGCACATTTGCAGTCAATTGGTAACAATGTATTACTTAGCCTTCCAGTAAAAACCTGCATAATTATATTATTTAAAAACGTTTTGGAAGTATAAGGCCTATAGCTAACAATGAATTGGTGTTGTATTACCTTTTGGACTGGTCAAGTTAAGACTCAATACACTTTCAACCTGCAAACATGTGACATTTAAACTGGAAGTCCGAAGTACACGTCACTCCTTGAGAGTTTTTTCACAGCTTTGAACTCCAGTGTATAGATAAGCACGGGATGAGGTTTGAACAGCAACCTCACCAAATCAATACTTATAAAATGATATTACTGCCAGGGAATTCCCAGCAGAGCAACTTCCTAGGCCTCCCCAAACTATATAATTTTTGTTTTTAATGTTCATCGTTGTCAGTCATATTTTACAATAAGTATTATTCTCATGGGGTTTCTTATAGCTTTTTGTGGGAATGCCAGTTAAGGGGAAAAGTGAAAAATCAGATCACAGTAGGATCTGGCTGGAGCGACTGTCAGAATCCTCTCTTTATTCATAAAAAGATTTACATCAGTATATAAAATGATTTTTTTTGAACTAATTAAATATCTTAATGCTTCTTGATGAATTGATTTGGTTCCTAGCTGTTGAAAGGATAACCTCCAAAGGAATCCCACAGACCAAGTGATCCTTCTCATCAACAGTTTTCGGTAGTCTTTGCTTAGATGATTTTTCAGCGTTGAGTATTAATACACATTATGAAGCTGTATGGGTTATCTGACAACGAATGATTATCTATCTTAGTCCGTTTATAGTAGCAAAAGGGTTTCCAAGGAATTCTCACATTTTTTATTTATTTAAGATTATTGGCAGCCACCGTCACAACAAGTATGGTGTTGTATGCTTTGTCCAGGAATGAAGTGATTCATATTGAAGAGGTTGGTGATATTATGTATTCTCTTAGTCCATGCTTGGTCTTTTTTGATTATATCTTTTAGGCTCCCTTGGGATACTAACATTGATTAAATTCTAGATAAAGTACCTTTGTATCATTTATAAATAGGTTTTGCTTTGATTTACATTGTCTATGACTTGTGATTAGTCCTTTTGGGAGGAAAGGTTTATGCTCAGTATAGACTTCCGAATTCTTTGTTTTCTAATATATAATGTTTCCATGTCATAAAAGGATATAAACTGATTAAAATTCTTGATCAAAAAGTGGATTTTAATGCTCCGCACTATCCATTTTTCTGCTCTCATAAGCTATTAATTTACCAAATTTAGAGATAAATACTTATGAGTTGTAATGCTTAATCGGGTTAGTTGTGGTTACAATAGGGACTTTGTTAATTATTTTATAACAGTGACAAAAGATCGTTGTGGTCTATATGCCTGATTAAATTTTGGTTTTTGGCATTGTGAATGATTCTTGGAGGGTTGGGCTATATTAGGAAATCCATACATGAATCTTCTATACGATTGTGCAAGTTCCAATAAATGTCTCAATTCATGGACACTTATTGGTGTTCTTCAATCTCGAATGGTCCTGATTTTCTTGGGTTATGTTTTTCATCCCTCCCTTTTCTGTCCTAAATGTATGTTGCTTTTGAAGAAATTATACTTGGATAACGTAGAACTTATTTTATTTAAAGAGTTTTAGAACTATTTCTAGACACACCTCGTGTCTTCTTCATTCTTACTAAAACTAGTGTTTCGTTTGGAATACAGCAATGAACTTTCCTAGGCATTATAAAAAATATTGTTCATAATTTTCATAAACCTTACAGAGCAATTGCCAAAAGCCAAGAAACCCACAGGTAAGATTACACTAAGGACCAAGCTTGTGCATCGAGGACTTAAACACTTAATTCAACTGATCAACCGATCCTATGGCATGATGGCTATTTATATAACATGGTCTATGTAAATTGTAAATAGGGCTCACATACTTGATATAAGGTTTACATCAGCATAAAATGTACATCATTGCAATCTGAGAGCCTAGGAGCTTGCTTGTAGAGTAAGAATTGAAGAGCAAGTGCATGATACAGTTTATAGCTATATTTCTGGTTTTCAAAGTCCTTTATGTCAATATAGAAGGGGTTTCCATGGTATTGCATCTCTGGTGACTAAAATGCTGCCAAGATAAACATAATGTTTAAGATTTGTCTGCATTGTTTTTTGTACCAAATGCCAATGAACTGCATGTAGTGATAGTGACTTAAAGCTTCAGACTGTTTTGATGAAGGCAGCAAGCAGAAACCTACTAACAAATTTGAAGATCAACTTCCTTCTTTCTCAGTTAAGGTTTTATCTATTAGCACCTGCAGAAAACAATGAATATACATGGACAACTTCTGAATTCCTGCACATACCTCTCAAAGAAGCAACCAAATTGTGATTATCACCAAACCACATCCTATGGATGGGTTTCCCGAAAAGTTCATCATATGTTTGTTAAGTTATGATTCCAACCAAATTTGTCTTCTTCACACAGCCATACCAAGATATCATTGAGAAATTCAAATTCCTCCAGAAGATATGCCATATGCGATCTCATGAAGTAGGAAATGTAATTTATAGGAAAAAAATCATTGGGATAAAGCCAAGGAAATGTCTTGAAGATTACAATGGTAAGATTGGATCTTTACCTATGAAGGTGAGAAATAGAAAGGAAGATTTACTCCAAACGTACAGCAATCTAACTGAGGATACAACTTAAAGTTACAGTGTTTGTCCAAATAGGTGAAACATACTAGCACGTGCAATGCAAGAAATTAAGCTAAATGCATGTAGGAGATGTATTATATTGAAAATTTATCGGGCTAAAATTTGGGGAATGAAATAACTTCTACTAAAAAATTTGTAACTTGTTTATATTGCATGTTTAATAAGTATCGACTAGCAATGGAAGAGTATATAAAATATGTGTCTCCATACTGTAAAGTAAGAAATACATCAACTTTTCAAATATATTTTCTTTGGTAACAAGGCTGCCTGCAACCTTCTGAATAGATGAGTGGATCCTTCTTACAACATGGGTCCTGGTGAAGAAATCAATGAGCACTTCTCTTGACAGAGGCAACAAAGAAGATACTTTCTGAGTCCCATTGTACATGATTTCCCAGGTTGCTTTGTTTCCTCATTACTGGCAGAGCCATGAGAAAAATAGCATACAAAGGTCTCTGTGCTTTGAATTAAACAGGCAGCCTGTTACGAAATCGATGATATTTGTTCTTTATGCTAATGTTTCCCCTTTGGCAACTTGAAAGCGATTGTGTTTTGCCTCATTAGTTTATGTGGCTGGATTTTATTTATTTTTAACACCAATTATTCACAGGTGGATGCAGAAGTTATTGCTGTTGGACTTTTGAGAGAAGTGCTTGAGGTAGGTGCTATTAGGAGGCATGAAATAAACATCCAGCTTGGCAGCGAAGTTACTCATTTATTAGATGACTGCTTAAGAGTGAAGAAAATGCCCAAAAGGGTAGATATTTTGGATGAAAACAATGCTTCTGCACTGAGAAAATTCTGTTTAGCATACTATGACATTAGGGCTTTGATTGTAGAACTTGCTGCTCTACTGGATATGATGAGGCATTCAAGGCATCTACCTAAATATCTTCAGCAAACACTTGCTCTTGAAGTTATGCAAGTATATGCACCTCTTGCCCATGCAATAGGCACCGGCAGCCTATCATTAGAGCTTGAGGACCTTGCTTTCCAATATTTGTTTCCAAATTCATTTTCATCTTTAGATACATGGCTAAGAAATCATGGAATACGGGGTAAAACTGTTTTAGATGAATATAGGCACCAACTTTTTGAAGTTCTACAGAAAGATCCTGAATTGGGGAATATGGTGGATGGTATCTCCATACAGGGCCGATACAAAAGTCGATTTAGCACAATGAAGAAACTTCTGAAAGATGGTCGTAAACAAGAGGAGGTATATGATGTGTTAGGTTTACGGGTTGTATTGAATGCTGCAAGTGGCAAGGATGTGCAGGAGAAAGGAAGGAAAGCATGCTATAGGGCACGTGAACTTATTCAGTCTATGTGGAAAGAAGTGCCACAAAGAATGAAAGACTACATTGCCAAACCGAAGGATAATGGGTATGAAAGTTTACATATGACAGTTGATCTCAGTGACACTATTGTTGAATGCCCTTTCATGGAAATTCAAATTCGCACAACTGAAATGGATGCTACAGCTGTTGGTGGGGCTGCTTCTCATGAATTATACAAAGGTGGATTGTCAGATCCAGAACAGGTAGACACTTGCTCTCTGGTATATGACAATAGATTAAATATTCGAAATCCAGCTGATTCTGTTGTTTCTCAGCCTCTACAAAATTCATAAGTGACTGTTGGCTAATAGATACATTAATGTGGATTTTTCTTTATTGTATGCATGGGCCGATATGTGTCTTTTAAGTCCTTTAAGTACATCAAATTCTCATTTTCTGACTCAAAGTGAATTCAACAAGTGTCAAACCTCAGTTACTTTGGATTTTCACGATTGTCTCAAATTTTCACCACAATAAAAGGCTAAGCTTAAGACCTGTAAAACAAGCTAATTTTTATGTAGCATTCTTTTCACTGAAATTTAAAATTTCTTCTGATACAATAGCATTGTAAATGATCAAGGCATAAAGAACTTGGTTCCCCCGGATTGTTGAGGTAATGGAGAGGATTTTTGCTTGTCTAACTTCATAGAGGAAACTATCATTAATTTCCTTTTGAATGCTTTTACATATTGTCCTATTTAAGTTTGACAACAAAAATCTACAACGAGCCTCTGAATAACCAGATTTTTGTCAATCTAACTATCACACATAATGCTTGATGCTGTGTTTTTCAATATTATTTAATTGTCTCACATTCACAAGTTAAGGACTGATTTGTTCTACCTATTCTTACTCTGCATGACTGTTTTCCACTCTAACTGAACCTCAATTGCTTTCTGTAGCTTTAAAACTGATATGTTTGATTTTCGTTGAATTAGTGAAAGAATCCATTAGTGACATGGATTAGTTTTTCTCATAAACAAATAATTTTCCATGTTTCTTTTATTTCTTGGGATTTTTTTTGTTATTTATCATGATTCATCATTATGTGTATTTCTGCTGTAGTTGTCCAATTGCTGCGTCATACATTTTATGTCTTTAGATTGCTAGACTCTTTTTCCCAAGTCTCCAGATAGAAGCGAATAAAGTAAAATAGATAGACAATTATACCTTTTGCTTTGATAGCCATGAAATTTGAATATCCAACATGCACCACTTTTGACTTAGCACATGAAGAAGATGTTAATCTAGGGTTGTCATTTTATAAATGTAGTAATCAGTGGGTATATATCTTACATTATCATTTGCTGGAACCTTTTGTAGGCGTAAATCCTTTGCTTATGACCTAAATGCTTGGAATCCAATAATCACACCTAATCTTCTTAAATTAGATTCTTTATAAATTCTATGCAATCATCCTAAGCAAGTGTCAACTAATACCTCTTTCTGCAAATATGCAAGAGAACTTAAGTAGATTCTCTGTTTTACTTTTTTTTTTTAATTACTAGAGAGGTTCACCTCAGTCAACCTTGGGGTTCCGTACCCCTTATGGTAACTGAAACCCATCTTTATCACTGAAAAGAACTTGACCAAATGCAATTAGGCTTCTCCTCCTCTCAAATCACCTACCTACTTACTTAAACCCATCAAGATCATGTATATATATGGGAGCCCTTAACAAAAAATGGGTTTACTTGAGCATATTCTGCTGATCTAGTTGTTCATTGTAGTTCATATAAAGATACAGAGGAGGAGCACCTTCTTCGTGATGGCTGTATTTGTCTCATTGCGGTTCATGACATATATTTTGGGAGTGCGATGTTATTGAAGGCCATTTTTGACTTATGGTGGTTCACAAATTATCTTCTTATATCCATTTTAAATTACGTGTGCCCTAATGCTAACACATGGCCTGCAAGGAGTAACTAAGTTCTTATCTAATTGGATGTCATGTAAAGGGCATTAGAACTGTGCCAAGAAATGCATGATGGCTCTCCAAACTTGAAATAATCAGAATGTTTGCAGAAGTTCCAATGATAATTCATTGTGATTTCAAAAATTATCTCCATGCAGTGAATTGTTCTTCTTAAAAGGCTAAGATTTCCGCCCTTCCAGAATAACATTATTTGTAATCAATTTCTGTCAGATGTTGATTAATTTAGTACAATTTGGAGAAATTACCCATATTCATGATGAGGTCAACTTCTGAAGGGTAGGGCTTCATAATAAAGACTTGTTCCCAAATATAATCTGACGTTTTTAGGTATATCTTGTCAGCAGATGCTTCTGTGTATCAAGATATGCACTTACTTACTCAATTCTAAACATGTGCTCAAGGATTATATACTAATATTTCCCAAAATTATTTCTGACTACAGAATAAATAAATTCATAAGGATAGCCTTCATTAGAATATCCTATTTGAAGAGCATACATCTAGATTCATACTGGTATCTTGATAGGGATTTCCTTGGAAAGATCAGAATCCATCGTCCATGGGTGCATAAAATTGCCCAATCTGTTAAAAAGTCAAGGCCTGTCCTGGAATATTTTATCTCCACTTCTGGTGAAGGGAAAGAACACAGTATCCTTGAGTTCGTTGCATATAACAAATGGTCATGTATATCCCAGTTCTGTTCTTCACTTCTTTCCCATGCTTGGTTGCTTCATTCAGGAGTCACCATTTTGTAAAGTGCAATGTTAGCTCCAAAACATGCTCAATATCACTTTTTAAGGTAGATGTCAAGAGGATGTAAATAAACTATGGTCAGAAATTAAATTGGAAGATGGCAGATTATCACCTCTGTTTTACGAGCCTAAGATGATTATAGATTTCCAACCAGCATTACTATAAGTATGATTGGCATTCACCTTGCTAATGCTTCTGTTTAGTGCACATTTTGTTGGTTATAATCTGGGAGGAAGGTGAAGGGAAACATTCTCTCTCCAGAGAGCCTGCAATAACATGCCAAATGAACTAAGGTTACTTTTGGTAACCTTGGCAAAATTGGATGAAAGACTGCTGAGAAACCTGCTATCTCTTTTTATTTGTTCCTTCAAATCACCTTACAAATAAGAGCTCTTGACTAGAGAGCTATAGATTGTGTCAATAGCTACTTGAATACGCAAAAAACTTGCATTATGTTCTTGTTTATGCTCTCAAATCACAATTGGACGTGCCAATCAATAAATGCCAACCGACATTTTGCTCTGGTTAGTGCTGGTGAGGCCTGAGTTCATTATTCAGAATAAATCAAATATGAACGAATGTGGTATAACTAGTCTACCTTTCATTAATTGTCCTAATCACCATAAATGTACTATGAGCTGCTACAAGCATGGATTCCTGCATGCTGGACATTTATCGTACATGAATACAGGGATTCTACTTCTAGACATATACCTCCCTTAAGCCATAATTATGTTATTAAAATAAGTTTTGACCTCGTCAATTGCAAGTACAAAGATTGACGCTTTATTCACTTCTGTCATGACTGGGGTTATAACATTAAATAGTAACCTCATTTATTAATGTACAGAAACTATCATTACTTCATCAAGATCTCAGGGTAAACATTAACTTTTTCATTCCCCAGGTATTGTTGAATTAATTAACTCACTCCAATACCATGCTCAAATTCTTCACCTCCAAGGGATGTGGTGTTGTTTGATAGCTAGTCATCCTTGTCAATGAGAAGCTTTACCAAGGCGCTTCCTATACTAGGTGCCAATATCACTATATAGAGTGGGCTTGATGGTGAAGAACTTTTGCTTTGGTAGGGGAGCACAGATTCAACTTTGGAGGGGTTGGGCTATGTATTCTGTGTGTCATTGTAGCACATGTGGTGACTCTCTATAGGGAGTATAGGGTGGTCTCATGCTGTAAACTACCTTGTGGTCTAAGAATTGTTTGGTGCTTAGGATACTAGCTATTGTGGATTTTAAAACTATTCTTTCTCTCCTTTCCTTGATTCCTACCTCTTGCATTTTCACAAGGAATGAGCTCTAGGTGAATAATAAAGGGTATGAGCTAGGGATACTAGGGTTTTGGACCATGTAGATAGGTTGTGGTAAATTGGAGCATTATAGGCAAGAGGTATGGTTGTAATCAGTTCAGCAACATCCATAGTTTCAAGACTCAGACTTAGCAAGCTGATTTTGAATTGGTAAATACTCAACAAATTGAAAAACCATGAAATATGGAGATTGTTTAAGGTTTTAAAGCTTTTAGTATGCACCCTTTAATAAATCAACATTGAAGACATAATAAATTTATCAATTAGAAGTTACTTTTGTAACATACACAAGTAAACATCGATCGAATGAGTACAAAAGTAGATTTGCGTGAAGGAAACAACATTTTTAAATATATAAATATCATCAAGTGTCATGGACTATGGTAGAGAAGAACTTTTATCACTTGGTCCAACATCACTTGTTCCATGTGGGGTCCTACACTTGTATCTTCGACAAGTCTACAGATGCTACTACAATCATAAGAGCATTACTTAGGGAATGGATTGACTCAACATACCAAAAGTGTAAGTGTACTTCAATTACATGGGATTTAATTGGAAAATAGGTTCAAAGAATTAAAAAATGTTGCTTTTCCATTTGGCGTGGTGCAAAATGATTATTATTTTTTGCTTTTTAAAACTAGAGCTGGGGTTTAAGGATGGCAGCCCTTAGTGTGGTCCAGGGGTAGTGACCCTTGCGGGGTTTAGGGGTAGCCCAAATTAAAGCCTTTCAGACCATACAAACCTTCATGGTGCATTCTGTTTTTCACAATTTTATTGCTTTTAATCAAGCTCCAAGTGTGCTCCAAACCCTTCAAAAAATGCAAGTTGCGAAGTAATAGAGCAATAATTAGGTCCTAACAATGTTTGCTGGCTTTTATTTCCATAGATTGAACTTATTAGCATCAATTCTCTTTTTTAATCCTTGCTTGCCAATGAAATGAATATCATTTTGAAGTGTTAAGATCTTTTTATGTGTTTTAAGCTTATGCATTTTGATTCTTTTTTTCTAGTTTTCCACTTGATTGTCATGGTTGATTTTTGTAGATGAGACTTGCCGGGTTTCACAAGTCTAGCCTAGTGAGTTTGACTAATCTCGTCGAGTACTTGAGTCCCGAGTCTTTGGGCCTCAGTTCACTTTGCTTGCCTTGAGACTCACGGAGTTTGGGTGAGTCCTAGCGAGTCTTGTAACTATCACAACATGGTTAGAAAGTGATTGGGGTTCTTGAGGATTAGTCAGATCTTTTGACAATTTAAAAGTTGTGTAGGTAATTGGCATAAAATATTTAGCCAGCAGAAAGTATCTGACCAAAAAGATTAATAGAGAAAAAAAATTGTACTAATAAAGTGAGACAGTTCTACCCAAAAGTAACTATGCCCTTGTAACTTGTCTTCAGATTTTGATGTTTATACAAATTCTCCCATTCACACTACAAAATAGGTGATTGAATCATTTCTCTAATGCCACTTGTCATGACATATATAAACTTACTGAAAAAAAAAAGCCGAGCTTTCATATTGAATAATAATTGGTAGTTTTCTAGGTCATTGCCAAACAAGACACCAAGAAGTGTATAATACACAGATTGATATAGAACACTATAAGGGTATTGTTTTAGGGGTTTAGAGTAGGGATAAATAATTGTGGTGCAACAACAGAAGGAACTTTAGCACAAGATATTTGCAAAATCAATGAAGAGATGAATTCAAACAAGAATGCAATTAAGAAAGCAAAAGTCTGAGATAACGTTGCCTCTTTTATTGGGAAATCTCCATTCACACATTTTAATAACATTCCATAATGTTTAACTACAAGTGAGCCATATAGCTATGTATAGCCAGAAATAGGCAGTAGATATCCATAAGTCCTTATTTAGGTCAACATAACATGAGATGAGAAAAAACTAACATAATAACTACAACACTAAACTGGGACCATGTACAGACACTCCATAATCCAAACATAGATTAAGAATATAGTTCCATACATAAGGATTGTTGCCTAAGTAACCATTTTCTTTCAAGAAGTTAAAAACTCTAATTTGCAGGTTAATAACTCTGATTTGCAGAAGCAGCAGGTCTAAGAACAAGTTGAACATTCTGATTTGCAAGAATAAGGAACAGATTGGAAAATCCATAGCTTGATGCCCTATGGAAACTCTGATTTGCAGTTGCATTTTCAAATCCTAAAAGGATGCCATACCCACCATGAATGCATAGAATGAACTCTGAAATCCCTATCACAGAACCTGAGAACTTTGATAACAAATTTTGGTGTAAGCATTGTGATAAGTGAATAGAATCAAATGCATGAGAACAAAGAAATCTGGTAGAATCGGTCTATCTTGCCAAATTGCATCAACTTCTGTATATTTACAATGAGCTTTTAGGTTATTTATACAAGCATGGACCTTTCTTTGCTGGGTACTTGTCACAACTAGAGGCCTATGTCAAACCTAGGCTTGTGATTTCATTAATTGTGAGTACATAAAATAATGTTTATTTTGCAACTAAATTCACAATGTTAAATTGCTACTTGGTTAATTATAAGTACTAAACAACAACTAGTAAGAATTGGAGCCAAAAATATTGATTGGTCAATAGCATTCTGGAGCATCTTTCCCAACTTACTTATGGTGTAGCTCTACAAGATTTTGTAATTGAGATTTCAACACTTGGTATGCCAATCAAAATTTATTGTTATGACCAATGATGCAAAACTTGGCAAGTGACTTGTAGACTCACAAGCTTGATAGAGTTGGGGAGTTACTTGGCCAAGAATCTGCTGGGAATCTTGTGAGCTTACTTGCAGTTAATTGCGATTCTTGTGCAAAAAATTGACTATGTGAAAAAAGGGACTGTGGCATAAAACAAACATAAAACATAATTTTTTTTTTCATATTTATGATATTTGTCTATGTTACCTAGTTATTGTAGCTTCCATGCTATTGCAAGATCAAATGTGTTCTAGTTCGGAAGCAAGGATTGGTATGCGGATGGGATAGGTAATGCTATGCTCTGACTATCCTGTGATATGCCTGACCACTTCCAATCACACCCATAGGCCCAAATGCATTTTTGACAAGAAAAATGATTTTTAAACATTAAAAGTTATTTTTTAATACCCTAAAACGTGAATAACAATTCTAAAAGTGACCCCAAATAGTTGCTATTCATTCATTTCATAGCCGCAAAGCTCATGAACAACCAATATCATTCCAAATTGCCATTTTTGCATTTTGTGAAGTTTACTGGTTTTTTTTCAAAGGTGCTAAAGGTGTTTGCCAAGTGCTATGTGAGGGAACTAGGTTGCACAAAGGAGATTCTAATTTATTAATCAAAGGTAAGTATTTTGTGAGAATTTTTAAAGTTCTTTTAAAAAGAATCACCAAGTTTTTCAGATTTTCTTTGAACATTTTGATTTGTTTTAATTTTTTTTATTGCATCTATATATATTGTAGGGCTGTATTTTTATTGTTTTAGTTTTATTTTCAAAGTTCATGTACTCTAGGGTTACATTTTCAATTTTTTTATTTTATTTTATTTCTCATAACAGCAATCTATTTAAAATGGCTACTAGTTCAAGTTTAGTGTGGCTAGAGGTAGTTAGATAGTTCAAATATGATCAAACATGACCTCTATAGAAATATGTCATGATGTTTGAACAACTTCCTTTCTCGTGTATAAGAGCTCATATAGTCAAGTGAAAGCTCACCTATGTGCTATGACCAACCATGGAATGAAAGCATGCCAAGGGGTGAACAAGAAGGGCTTTCCAAAGGAACAAATTATGGCATATATTAGAGAACAATAAGACGTTGATATTGTGAAGTGAGAGAGCAAACTTAACATTTTATCCTTTAGTAAAGAAAGGATTAGGGAGACCACCTACAAGGGCTCCTTCAATAGTGGCTGCCCCAAATCTTTTCTTGGAGACATTGTCTATCTAAGAAGAAGATCCCTCTCGTTCTTCTTGCAAAATTTGGATAAGGCATTTCAAAATTGGGTGAGGAACAATGTAGATGAATACATTGTGCATTGCTTTTACACTAGTGGTCTTCCTTTCAATCTAGAGAGATCACCATATCGGCAAGAAATAGTGACGATAATTAGTCAAATGCCCTATGGTAACATAGGTTTTGGGTATGAGAATTTGCGCACCACCTTATTGGCAATACACACACACACACACACACACATTTGTAGAGACATCACTAAAACCAGTTGGCAAAATAATGGTAATTGCTTTCAAATACTTTGCCCCTTATATCCAAAAGTGAAGGATAATGTTATGACTGAGTTTGGCAGGTTCATCTTGTCATGAGATCATGGTATTTGCACTCTTTGAACAAGTATAATAGAAACACTCATTCATGGTGGTACCTTTGTAAGCAAGGCTATATGTTTCTTCGACCTCTTGCAATCAAAATTCTATCATAGGTAAGATTTATTTTTCACATTCTTACCATTCTTTCATGTTTTTAAGTTATATTGAATTTACATCCAATTTTAACAGGTTGCGAGTTCTTTATTGGCTAAGAGGAACATGAGTACATGCTCCTTTATCCACTTAAGCATAATTTATTAGCTACAAAAAAACAGAAAATTTGGTCTATGTCTATTCCAACTTGCACCTCCTATTACATTAGGAGGTTGGTATTACATTAGGAGGTTGGTTGCAAGCAAGGGGCTAATGAGGTTCATCTATGTCCAATTTATCCCATATTCTAGCATTTCTCTATACCGTAATTATCACCTTTGTGCTCCATTTTCATGTCACATCTTGACCTTTTTAATATTTTCACTGCATATGATTAAATAAAGATAAGGGAAATTTAACTAAGTTTTAAGGTAAAATAGCATAAAAGTAATTATTAGAGTGTATTTACTAACAAATGTTGCCATTATGTTGAAAAAATATCTTGGAGAATGTCAACAAAAAGGGTGGAGACAAAAGACTCCCTGTGCTTGGAATGCTATTTGGATGATAAATTGGTTTATATCAGGGAAACCTGAGGACGTGCGCACCCCCCGTCCCCCCTCCCCAAAAAAAAATGCCATGTCTTGTCCTTGGGACATCCCAGGTACAAGGGGACGGCTGGGGGACGGTCCCCTGACATCCCCCTTTTTTGCAAATTCATGGGGGAATTTTCCGGAATGGGGGGGACAGTCAAAGGGAAAGGGGGAAGGCTTACCGTCTTGGGGACGGCCAGGGGACGCCTGAGCCGTCCCCTGACTGTTCCCCAGTTGTCCCCCACGTCAAAGCATGTTTTAAAAAAATATATATATATAATAGTTTTCAGTTTTTTGGTTTATGAGTTGTTCGTTTAAATTATTTTCACATATCTTTCACAATATTTGGAACACTCACAAGATAAATATTTGATGCTCTATTAATGATATATAAAAATAACAAAAAAAATTCCAGAAGTGTGTAAACTTGAATTTATTTGCTTGCTATTCACTAATAGGTTTTAGAGACAAAGACTTAGGATTTTGACCTTTTTAAACAGTTCTTCACAATTGGAAATAGGCTGAATATTAAGGCAATTTGATGCCCAAAACTCCTTGAGTGCAGGAATTGGCCCCACATTCAACTGCTCAAATCCATATCAGACAATATACCAGCATTGAATTTACTTCCAGTAGTCCACACTCCCACCAAACTACAATAATTCTGCCTTCAGATGCCTCTCATTATTGTTCTGTGCCAAGTAATCAATAACCTAGGTGAAACAATCTTCACTGTAATCACAAATGTTCGCCCAATTTGTGAGCTGGAAATAACCTTATGTAATTTGATATGTGTTTATAAATTATAACTTGGAGATTGTATTATGATTCATGTATGTTAATTCTGAATTTTCAATGTGTATTGAGTATTGACAAAGAATGTTGAACACAAATGTTATATGTTAAGGTTCTATAATGTATATTATGTATGCTTTATCCATGCTTTCATATGAATATTTAAAATTTACCTATATATTTAAAATTTTCCCTATATTTTATATAGCCGTCCCCCGCCGTCCCCAAATTTGGCCTCAAAAATCAGAAACTTGGGGACTCGTCCCGCCATCCCCTGCCGTCCCCGTCCCAGAAACTTGGGGTAACACTGGTTTATATGCAATTGTCCTTGTTTGATAAAGACTTTTTACTCTTTCGTAAACAACCATCTATTTTGTTTCTACTATATAATATACCAGTTATTTTGTTATGAAAAGATTTGGCCACAAGCGAAATAAACCTATCTGTTTTAAGTCAATTTGTTAGCCGCAAATGCATATTTCTGGTCAATTTATTGTAAGTTGTGGTTTATAAAAACCATATATAGCATAGACCATGTAAGACAACAGAGAGAATAGTGATGGAATAGCATAGAAAGGAGGAGCGTAATAATGCAGAGAAGAATGTAATACTTTTTGAAAGGATATTAAAATATAATCACATTTTGAAAGAAGTTTCGTAGCAAATCATAATTGCATGGACGAAGAGGAGGGTCCACTCTCAAGAAGCACTAGAAATGATCTTGTATTTCTATATATTATGTCATGTGATGTCAGTTTGTTTGTGCTATAATTCTCAAGGCATCTTTATGCAATTTGATTTGATTGTAATGAAAATTTCTTGCTGTTATTTATTTCCTTTTTAGATAATTTCTATTTTAGCATTTTTCTTGTAGTGTGAAAGCTACAGTTCTTGCCACTTGTGTAAATTTGTGTAACATATTGCACTACTATGGCCAGTTTTATAGTTTTTGTAGTGGCCTAAACAATTTCTATAGTAGTCTATAGCAACTTGTAATTATTGTTTACAATTTCTTGCAGCAGTTTTAAAAGCATGATTTTGCTTTCATTTAAGGATAGTTCCATTTCATTCATACTCACCTCACTACCTAAGCTCTTGTGTATATAGCCACAACGCCTTTTACAAGTTTATGCCCTTGGATTGACATAAGGATCAAAGTTCAAACTGAAATTTTATTTCTTGAATATTAAATATATCTTACTATCTACCTCAATTTTGGCCTATCAAGGGCAACAAATAATTTCTTGCAGCAGTTTTAAAAGAATGATTTTTCTTTCATTTTAGGATAGTTATATTTCAATATTCACCTCACTAGCAATAACCGTTGTGTATATAGTCATAACGCCTTTTGCAAGTTTATGTCCCTGGATTGATAGAAGGATCAAACTGAAATTGCATTTCTTGAATATTAAATTTATATTACTATCTACCTTTATTTTGGCCTATCAAGGGCAATGAAGAATTGGGATATAATTCTTGAGTGTGCTAGCATGGATGCATATGATTAAGAGCTTGCTAGAGTCACTTTAGATGATGTTGAGGCTTTAACACATGATGTTGCTAGTGGGAGTGGCACTGTGGTTGCTTGTTGCTCAAATAAAGTTGAACCAAGTGATGGCTTGGATCAAGATACTTTTGTTGGAGAGCATGATATAGATTTTTTAATGTATTTACTATTTTCAAATTATGTAATGATTTGACATATATGATATAACATTGAATTATCAATTATCGTTATCATTATCATGGTAACAAATATCAAGTGTATTTTCAATTTTGTGTAGTGTATATTTTTAGACTTAAGTATCAAGTGTATTTTCAATTTTATAGGGTCTATTTTTTTGCATATATATAGATATATGCAACATAACCCGTACTTGGGAAAAGGAAAACTGGCGTATTAGTATACCTTAACCTTAAGGTTTGACCCTATACTCGTTTCCATACCTATACAAGAATTGACAATTTAGATATTTGTTTTTGTGCCCTTGACTTCACTAGATTGATTTTTAGTGGATATCATGAATATATTGATTGGATTTGAAAGGTATGCAACTCGTTTTTCTGTTTTTTGATTTAGGTTGTTGATGCATTTTCTTTCATTTTTGTTTTCTAGCACTTCTAGGATTTTAATCATTCGTGTTTTGTTTCCTTTTCGCCTATTTCTTTTAGAGCTAGAGTTTTCATTTTTAAAGTTGAAGCTTGATTGTCTTTTCCTTTTTGCTAGGGTTTCCAACTTTGCATATAGAGATGGAATCTACAAGTAACAGTAGTGATGAAAAGACTAGGGACCTTGGTTGGAGGCTTGACACACTAGGTCTAGAGGCAAGAGTGGTGATGTGGAATTCTTGTGGCTTGAGGATGAGAGAACACATCAATCACCTGAAATGTCATCTTGCACGAATTCTTGGCATGAAGTACAACTTTTTAATTCAATGGAATAGGGGATTATACGAGAGATGAATGCTGTCCTTGACTTGTATGAGGAAAAGAAATTATAAAATAAGAGGGCAGCTAATTTAATTGCAGCTTTGATGAATTCTCCTCTTGACATTGAGATTTTTGTATTGGCTTCTTGTCTTGGGCTGTTGATATGGGGCTCATCCATTGGAGACAGTTCTATTCAGAATGTGATCATAGGGGTTTTTTGTTCCATGGAATGCTCTTGAAGAACAACCTTTGCTTGAAGTTACTGTTTAGAACCAAGAGAACCATCTTGAGGTAAGGATGGCATGTGTTAATTTTTGGTATTATAACAACATATCATTCCCTATTGTGAGAAACACATATTGGTAGTCATTGGTCAATGCATTGATTATTGCTAGAAAAGGGTTCAAGAAACCTAGTCCATTTGATTTGAGAAGGATCTTTTGGGACCAAGCTATAAAAAACATTGAGATCATAGTAGAAAATCTAAAGAGATTTTGGTGCAAAAATGGCTGCTATATTTTGTTTGATGGGTCGATGGATGGTAGGAACTACACATTTAATAATTTCCTAATGGTTTCAAGTGGACAATTGGTGTTCTTGAAGTTGATTGATGCCTCTTGTAAAGTTCAAAATGTTGAGACTATGCAATATGTTGGATGAGGTGGTCATGGAAGCAAATGTGGAAAATGTTGTCTAAGTTGTGACTAACAATAGGAAAACTTCTTAAGGATAGACACTGTACCATTATTTGGAGCCCTTGTGCTTCCCATTGCATTGATCTTCTGCTTAAGGGTATAGAAAAACCTGGATGGGTGAAAACCCTGGTGGAAGAAGCAAGGAAGATCACTAAATATATCTACAACCAGCTTTGGGTGCTTAATTTGATAAGAGAGCACACCAAGGCAAACTTTGTATGATTGGAAGTTACATGATGTGCTACCAATTTCATCACATTTTTGAGCATTTCAGACTCATTAACATCTCTTAAGCAAATGTTTGTGAGCATGAGATGGCCAAGTCTCTATACTCAAACAAGGCCAAATGGGAAAGGGTTGTGAAGACTGCTTTTGATTTTTTGTTTGCCAAGGGCACCAGCAGGACCCTTAATGTAACTTTAAACTTAAAATTAATGTTTACAAACATACAAAGTGATCAACTCCATTACTTTGTAAATTTGTAGAATTTACTAATTTTTTATTTACTCTTTATATGTTAAAGTTTTTATATTGAAAATCTACACTATTTTGTTTTAGGTGAGAACCTTCGGTTAGTGTTCTACGCTTGGTGGATGGGGAAAGAATCCAATGAGTTATTTGTTTGATGCCATGGACAAAGCTAAGGATGCAGTCCATCGTTACTATGGGTCCAATAAAAGAAAATATGAATCCATTTGGTGCATAGATGATTAGAGTTGGAACAAGCAACTTTACCAACACATACATGCAACAACCTACTACTTGAATCTCAAGTTTTTCTTCTTTGTTTCATTTAGGGATGATGAGGAGGTTATGGATGTCCTTAACACATGCATAGAGAGGATGATGCTTGATGGAATCCCAAGAGACATAATTCTTGACCAGTTGCAGATTTATAGGGTGTAGAGGGGAGATTTTGCTGTATTTGTTCAAAGGAGAATGACTGAATAACCAGGTGAAAAAATACTTAAGTCCTTCAAAATTTATCACATTCTCCCTGATAATAGATTTGTTTAATAAGTGCAATTGTAGTTTGCTTACAAAGCTATAAGTGTTGTCCTTGTGGATTTGTGGTGGGAAGATTATGTTGCAAAAAAACAAATATTCAAAGTTTTTCCATTTGCATTTTGTGCCAGCCCTATAATGCTTTTGGGTGTGAGCATAATGGGAACACTAAAACAATTATTCAAAGTTTTTCCATTTGCATTTTGTGCCAGCCCTATAATGCTTTTGGGTGTGAGCATAATGGGAGCACTCGAGAGACCATCCATACAAAGAAAAGCAATAGTTTGACATAAAAATGCTTCAATGACTTCATTTTTGTACAGTACAATCTCTGTCTTTGCATTAAAAAGGTGGAGTGAAAGGAGACTAATGATGTGATTGACTTGGATGCCATTGATCCATAATTGGATTGGATTGTTGACAACTCGGAACCCATGTTTTATGTGGAGGAAATCCTTGATTTTGAGAGAGAAGTAGCTGAATAGGCAGCAGAATTAGATGTGCAAGAGCAAGTGCAGGCAAAAGTGCCAAGACAGGCTTCATTAGATGATGATCATGATTGTTTGATGATGATATTATTCTTGAGGAGGAGTCTTTATAATCCAGTTTGAGGGTGCTGCCATTGAGGAGCTCTAGTTGAAGGAGAAATTTTTAAAATATTTATATAGATTTGTAATTTTCTATGATGATGACAGTTGATCAATCATCATATCATATATGACACTATGGTGTGCATTGTACTCCTTTTTGGGTCAAAATCAGTATAAAAACAATCAATGAGTTCTTTAAATAACAAATTCAGTATTTTGTGTGTTATTTAAATTTATAATACAAATTTATGTATTTTTTTAATAAGCTGAGTTTTTGATCTATGATTATGACAATCAATTCCAGAAATAATTTTTTAATGAAATTTCTAAATTGGTTCTTTCCGCTCGTTCTTTTTCTTTTGATTCTAATGCACTTTAGAAGCACAGATATACGATCCTTTTTTGGATTGTTGTATTTCATTTTATCTGGTTAGAAACTAAGATATGTGAATTCTTTGCATATTGAAGGAGATTGGCAATCGATGTCTAGAATCTTTATTGTTTTTTCTTATTTTCACAGGTTAAACAACTCAAGGCAATCATGAAGGCTGCAGCAGATCTTGCAGTTTTGCATTTTCAAGATCTTCCTAATGAGTCACCTATGCACAATGACACGAGGAGTCAAGTATTCAAGTTGTTTGATAAAAATGAAGATGGCTTGATTAGTATGGAGGAGCTAAAAGAAATAATGGAGGAACTTGGAGCTGATAAAGAAGATGCCCATGAGCTCATGCAACTAGTAGATGCAAATAGTGATGGTTCTCTGAGCTCTGTTGAATTTGCTGAATTTCAAAAGCAGGTAAAGTAAAAACGAATTTCATAATGTGAGTTTTTGATGCATTTTGATAGTGGCATTTTCTAGCTGACCAATGCTTTCTCTTTATACCTTTAGAGTAACATTATTAAAATACTGGTGTTTCCTTCATGGATGTGCAAAATCCAATATCTCTTTCAAAACACTCAACATATGTGAAGTATTCTGTGATAGACAGATGGTGAATGGATTGAGATAGATAAAATTCAGCTCTGTCATGGTTCTGCAAATTCAAAATTTAAAGATCATTCTAAAATTTGAAAGCATGGAGTCTCTATAGACAAATCACAGACCGGCAAAGTAGTTCAACTTCAAAGGCGTTTTTGCCATAGTGCAGTTTAATTTGTGTCAAATGTTTGAATTGGAGAGCTTCAATGAATAGTTTCTTTTGTTAAATATCGTTGAAACCAAAATCTGTGCAGGGTCTGTATTTTTTTGCAGATTTTAGTATATTAGTGGGTTTTCTTGTCTTTTTTCTTCTGATTCCTGACCAGCTGCATGCTTCAACTTTAGGTGGGGATCTTTCAGAATTTAGAAGGTATGGATGAGCAGTGCAGTAGAAAGTTGGATAGGAAGTTCCATGGTTTTCAGATTGATCAAAATGGGAGTAGCTCTAACTCTTTTACTGAAACTCTCAATAAGAATAGTTCTAGCTTGGTTGGGAATGTTGAATGTTACTCAATTGCAGGAAAACATGAGTCTGTGTCTAATCATATAAATACTCAGACTGACGTATTTGTCATGGAAACTGTACCCTCCAGTAGTGAAAGTGATATGATGCCTTCTGAATAAGTTTCATCTCAAATGCTGCATATTGGAAAGAGGGCAACCAGGATTCAATCTGTGATTTGCCTCAAAACACTATCTATTCTGCTGCAAATAATGCACTTATTGAGTTTCATGATAATGACATGGCATGTCAAATACTGCGGGGAAGAGAATTCCAATACTTATGTTGGCACCGATTCTTTGGAGGAAAGCAAACTAGTTGTGGAAACATCCTTGGGATAATGCAGGGGAAAGCTTGATATCAAATATGTTTCTTCAGATTTATGAAGTGTCTCTGAGCTGATACTCCAAGAAAACTAAAAGATTATGCAAGCAAAATCTTCATGTTCTTGTACACCTCTCTCTCTCTCTGTGTCTCTCTCTATGTATATAGATGAATATTCATGCAACCAGGAATTTGTTGCAGTCCGTTCATTTATGAGGGTGATGAGTAAAAGGGATTGTATTTCTTATTGTATATTTAATAATTTCCAGTAGTGACATATCTAATTTTCACTGTAATTTACAACCATTTCTCCAATTGTACAAATGAGAAAGATGATTAACTACATTGGATTTAATTTAAATCTGTACTATTAGGTCATCAATTATCATTACTACCATTGTTTTGGTTTGTATAGGACCACTCCATTGGTTTATTAAAATACTTTGATATGCCATTGATTTGCATGTGGTTGAAGTATCCTCCTTAATCGATTTTGGAGGAGAAACTGGTTCTACCAACGCCTTATTCATTTTCTTACAATATGGTTTGGCCTATGGGAAGAACACAATATTAAAAAAAAATTCTAACACCAGTTGGACATCACGGACACAAATTTTTGGAAATTATAAACTATCAGATTCTATTTTCGAAACTGCTGCAATGAACATTTCAAGCTTTCGAAAAGGATGCATCAATTTCAATCCCATTTTTGGGTAGGTGTTTGTTCATGGTCTTGCACTTATCATGCAGTAAAAAATTAAACTTTAGGAGAGTGAGTATTAGTTAATTTGTATTGTTGGTTGCAGCATTGCAGGAATAGGAATTAAGGTTTAGGTTATTTCTGTCTGTTATTCTAAGGAGTTGATTGACTTCTGGTTGCAAATCACCTTTGTTTCTTAGGATTTTGAGGGTGTGTTGTTATTTAATTATATTTGTAATTTTATTTATTGCAAGCCAACTAAAAGTTTTGAAGTGTAATTTTGTACGGTTCAGAGTTTGAGTTAGTTGCATATGTTATCATCCCTATGTTAAATGAAGACTATCATAGGTATTTGTTTGTTTTTAAGTTATTTCAGAATGAGTTCCATGAGTAGTTATTGTATTAATGATTTTTTCTTATTTATGTAGTATCTATATGACAAGAGTACACTAATTATTGTTATTTATTTTTTATTTTTTGTTAGATAAATTGAGGGTTATGTGTCCCTCACCTTGTATTATAATATCCAAAAGTATACTATTTGATGAAGGAAATGCTATGAATAAGACAATGTTCTTGGATTTTAGATTTCAACTTTACAATGGTAGAAACCCCTTATTGGAAATAGGGTTTGGCCTTATAGTTAATCCTAAAGAATTATATAGACTACCATCAATATCAAATAGCTACAATAAAATAGGAAAAGACAAAAAATAATCATCTTGCACAATATTCTCTTTTTGACTTGGACTAGTTGTAGAAGAGGAAGTTGCTCCACTAACTCTCTTTGACATAATGCCCTCGGTGGGCTCAACCTTGTTGTCATCCATTCTAACCATTGTAAACAAATATTTGATAGATATGAAGGTCCTTAGAGCTCACTCTTCTATCTCGGTGTAGAGAAAATGAATGGAAGGGCATGTCAATATTAGACAAATCCATTGTGGGTATTAATAAGACAAAATTCTTGAATTTTAGATTTAAGCTATACAATGATAGAAACCACTTGTTGGAAATAGGGTTTGGCCTTACAATTGATCCTATAGAATTATATAGAATATCAACACTTTCAAATAGCTATAATAGAATAGGAAAAGAAAGAACATCTTTCACACCTACCACTTGTTGGCTTGGACTTGCACCAAAAGAGGAAATTGTTTCACTAACCCTTGTTGCCATAATGACCTTGGAGGGCCCAACCTTGTTACCCACCCTAACCATTTGAAGCGAATATTTGATTGATAGGAAGGTCCTTAGAGCTCTCTCTTCTATCTTGGTGTAGAGAAAATGAATGGAAAGGCATGCCAATATTAGACAAATATACTATGGGTTGATACACTATGACATCTTTCATGTGAGTTTGCATTTCCTTCATTGCTCATGCCATTTACCCAAAACTCATTTCCATTTCTCTAAAAGAAGACATCAACACCATGCCATGAACCTCTCCTCCAATGATTGGCAAGTGGCACCAAACCAAAAGCCATTGTTTCCAATGACTTCTCTAGCCCTCCACAATATTCAATTGGAACATAATCAAGAGCAATTTTCATCACCTGGCCTTAGTTGGTAAGGAATTCAATAATGATTGAGAAAAACATGGATGCCATGCCCAAATTCACTTTGCACTACATCTCAATGTCCATGAAGTCTAGCCCTAAGATGTCTAGAATGGCTTGGTGTGTGGCCCTAGATTGAATAATGAATACTTTCTTTAACTTCAGCTTTGTTATGTGTCCTTTAGAGGGTATTTCTCTCATCTCATAGTATAGATGAAATTTTGGATCCATTTAGTAAGCTTTGTAAAGAGAGGCAAATGTTAAGGGAGGAAGTGAGTGAAACCTCATAATGAAACCATAACCATAAAAAACCTTTAGACACAAGTTAAAGGAACCTCATGTCAATGAAAGAGAGATGGAAACCTTTCATTAGATCCATGCTTCATTCATGAGTGATACCCATTATTTCATGTTGAAGTGAGATGTCATTGAGTCTATTACTCCTAGAATGGGCAAATAAATCCAAGTATCCAAATTTTCCAAATCCGCATATAATTTTTTGACGTCCCTTGCCACGTGTGAGGTCCAAGTCAATCAAATTTGTGAATCATAACAACCTATTTGGTTGATTGTCTATGATGAGCTCATTAGGAGCCTTGGTTGCCTTGTTGGCAATGAAATCAATTGAACCATTGGCTTCCTAAAGCAATGTCTAGTAATGGACTCCAAATTGTCTAATAATGCCCAATTGAGTTAAGAATGCTTTCAATTTTCCAATTTGGAGAATTTTTGTTTCTAATGGCATTTGAGATAACCATTGAGCCAACTTTAATGGAGAGATTCTTGTAATCGAGCATAGAGGCCATTTACAACCCCAAAAGTAGTGTTGTAGCCCCTACCTCATTGTTTGTGCTTGAAGACAATTTGTAGGATGCCATAGAGATAAATTGACATGCAAAATCTCTAAAGGGAATCCACCTAGCATCTTTCCTTATAGTAGTTTGATCAATCAACTCTTTAGGCCGCATGAGTGGAGGGAAGTTTTAAGAGGCTAATTTTCAAAATGACTATGTACCAAGAAGGGAATGTTTTTTGTTTTTTGTTTTGAGGGGAATTATTTACTTGAGCCATTACTACCTCAACAATGGTGACTTCTAGCTTGGAGAGGAATTCCTCCGTAGGGATGGATTTTCCTTGAAAGATCTATGTATTTCTTTCCTTCCAAAATGCCAAATGAGGAGAGATGAGATGATTGTCCATAGACTTGAAAAGATAGCTTTGAGGAATAAGTTAGGGCAACTAGAGAAACAATAAAGGAGAGTTTCCAATAACACATCTTTCCAATTCAATTTTATGCAAATCCAATGATTAATTGTGAAGATGTAGTAAATGATAATGTGAGGAAGATTCCTTGATTTTGAGATAGAGAGGACAATAAGGACCTTCAAACCTCAACCTTCATAGTTTTTCACTAGTAAGAATTTTTCCATGAATCATTGTCCAATCAAAGGATCCAACCTTTGGGAGGCAATGCCTATTCCCAAATGTTTTGATTGGTCTATCTTTTTCCCTTCAATCAACGACCTCAGAGAGGTAGCCTAACTTGGTAGAGTGAATCATTTTGTGCAAGACCATCTCAATACATCCTCTCCAAATTCGACATTGATTCACCTCTTTTTTAGTTCCTTCTCCAAGAGTAGTTTTTGATTCTTTGGACGCTATTGCCTAGTGCTACAAGTTTCATCAAAGAAAAAATATTAACAAAAACTTCTTCTCCTTGAGTTTCTAATAGGCATCTTTTAACTTCTTTGAGATCCCCTCTACCACCAAGGATTTTGTAGCTCATTCCATGAATTTATCCTAAAGTAAGTTGATAAAAAAATTCTTAATCTTCCAAATTAGATGCATGGAAATAATTGGATGACGTCTAATGATGAATTTTTAGATGTGGGAACTCTGGGAGGGTTGACAATTGTTAACATTCTTCTTAGGTCATCTAAATTCAAGTATTTTTTTGGCATAACTTACACCATTTTGTCTTTCCATAATTTTGATGCTTTCTCCCTCATCTTCCTTTGTAGAGAAAAAAATATCCCAAGAGACAAGGGAAAATTTCTTCGATTCCTCTAGATCTTGCCATAAAATATTTTGGTAATTTTTTCTAGGCTTCTTATGACCTCTCTTAGTGTCTTTATAGTAAACATGAATAAATGTGTATGGTTACAAGGATTGATTATATCAAGAGAATTTTACCTACCATAGTCAACCATTTTCTCCTCCATGAAGAAGGCTTGAATTAGAATGAATCCACAAGTTGTTTCCACATGAAGGATTTTATATGTCTAGAGAAGAGAGGAAGACAACTCTTTTCGTGGGAGAGAGTCAACTCAAGTTCTTTGATATTCTTCTCTACCAACAACCATAAGTGTTAATAAAGATATTTTGACTTACCTTGGTTTATTTTTTGGCCTAAGGCTAGTATGTAGGAGTCCATGGTTGTTTTTAAATCAAAGGCCTCATACACATTATCTTCACCCAAGAGGAGGGTGTCATCTAAGGGAAGGGGGGAAACAATATGTGGCCTCAATTCCTCTTATTTTCCTTTGTTGTTGGGATATACCAATTGTTCTATGAAGGTCTTCATCCATTAAGATGAAGAGGAATGGAAAGGGAGGGTCCCTTTTCTTGAGATTCCAAGTGGCTTCAAAGATTCATGTTGAAATACCATTAAGGAGGAAAAAGAACCTAGAACATGAGATGCAAATGAAAACCCATTCTCTCCATTCTAGACAAAACAAAAATTTCAATTTTTTTCATTAGGAATCTCTTGTTGACTCTATCATATACTTTGTTGATGAGCATGCCTTCAATTTGTTTTTCTCAAGGATCAAATGGATGATTTTATGAGATGATAATACCTTTCATGATTGCCCTACCTAGAACAAAGCCCCTTGTTCCTCTAAGATGAGGGACCAGAGGATTCCTTTCAATCTATTTACCATTTCTTTTGTGATGATTTTGTGAATGATGTTGCATAAAGAAATTAGGAAAAAAACAGAGGAAGAAGTACTAGTTTTGAGGATTAGTGCAAACAAGGTGCAACTCAATTCTTTTAAGATAGTCTTTCTCCTCTCGGTTTCTTAAATTCCCATGCAACTTCATGAACCAAAAAACCTGAGCACTCTTGAAAGAAGGTTGAGAGAAATCCATATAGCATTGAGGCTTTATCTTTTTGCATTTGGTAGAGAGCTCACTTTGCTTTTTCAATGAAGGGGGCCATAAGCATCTTCTTTTGCTCCACATCCATCAATTCAGGAGTTTTTGAGAGGACTTGATATTGATCTAGGTGAGGCGACACATCTATGTATTCAAGGAGATCCTCAAAGAAGCCAAGGAATTCATCTCTTATTTCCCTAGGATCTTCCACCCAAACATTCATCTCTAGTGGTAATGTGAGAGATGTAGTTGATGCTTCTTTAGGTTCTTGTTGGGATATGGAAAAATTTGGTGTTCATCTCCCTTTTTAAGTCACATTTATAGATTTTTGTCTCTAATTAATCTCTTCATGCTTTTGAATCTTGACCAACTTAGCCTTAAAGAAGTTTTTCCTTGGTAAAAGCCTCTTGATCTATCCCCATGGCTAAACCCTTTGATTCAAATTCTCCAAATTTCCTTCTACCTATAATTTTTCTATAAATATATTTGTGAAGTGCTAAACATTCCATTCCTTAATGTGGCCTTTGATATAAGCAAGTTGTTTTGGGAAGGAACTAATTTTTGTCCCTTTTATCTTTGGAAAGTTCACCCACCATTGTTTCAATGTGTCCACAAATTTGGGGTCTTGAAACCACATGAACTCAAATTTGAAAGGGTTGTGCTTTGGAGTAGGGTCCCCAAAGATATCTAAGGAGATGTGAAAATGACCAGAGCTTGAGATAAGGAGAATCAAATTTTCAATCATCAAGTATTTATTGAAACATGCAAGGGAAGTCAATAATATGTCCAAACATTTTGCAATGCTGAAATCTTCTATTTGTTCAAGTGCATAGGTCCCCTAAAGGTTTGATGTCGATTAGATTGTAGATATTAACAAAGTTTGAAAATTCATATTATGATTGAGTTTGTCTCTAGATTACTCTTTGTGCCTTTGTCTATCAAACTTGCATAAAATCTCCACCAATAAAAAGAAGATACCTACTTAGTGGTGTCAAAGTGTTAGAGAGTTGATCCCATAATCTTTTTTTAAGGATGCGACCAGTTTGGACACCAATATTGATAAGAAAGAAAACAATGTTGTCATTGTATTTGTTTATTTTACATGACTACCAAGGGGTACCTTGGGAGATCATTTTCACTATAATAGTCCCCATTGACCATATTATGCTCAAGCCTCTTGACACACCATCCAAACTCACAAAATCTCCTTGACAATTTCTCCAAGTTTGAGAAAGGAGCCTCCATATTTTGACATTTTACTTTCTTGTAACATGAAAATATATGCTGTCTAAAGTCCTAGTTGACATCTTTACAGATCCATTTTCAAGGGAATTTAGCCCCTAACATTCCATGATATAATTTTCATAGCTACCAGGGAGGGAGTTTCACTCTCCTAGATATTATGTATAGGCAACTGATAATTTCTTGTTGTATGCCATCTTTGATCTCTTTCTTGATCTTGTCTTTACTTGATTTTCATCCTGTTGATGTTCAAATTTGCACTTTCATGCAAAATCACACCAACATGGGAAGCCTTCAAATGTGGGATGTGGTTTATAAGATGACCTCTAGGATTTTGGACACTGAATCTTTGTTAAATTTTTAATAAGCTCTTATCAAATCACAATGAGAGAAAAGGGAAAGAAAATACTATAAATCTAAAATTAATCTAAATGGATAGTGTGAATCTATTTATTGGATTGATTTTTATTTACCAACAACATATATCACACAAACACAATTAAATAAGACATATAAGTATATTTTGAAGAGTGGTAGGGCCATTAGAGTTCTTGTGTCATTGGATTTTCAATAAGCTCTTTTTTTTTATCACAATTAGAAAAAATGGAAGGAAAATATTGGAAACCTAACATTTATCTAAATGAGCAGTATGAATCTATTTATTAGATTGATTTTCATTTATCCAAAATATATATCAAACAACTACAAGTAAATAAAACATACAAGTATATGCTAAAGAGTGGTAGGGCCATTGTAGTGCTTATGTGGATTTCAAGAACCAATAGTGCAATGATATGAAATTGTTAGATTGACAACTTCACTATCATGCATGGAATATTATCTTAGAGAAGACCTAATAGTTATGCAGTTTTCCTTTTTTCTTTCAAAATTGTGGAAAGAAGGGACCCTAGTGCCATCATGTTCATCACCAACCAATAGTGCAACAACATTGTTAAGTTGATGATTTCTTTAAATGTAAAAAAAATTCCTTGTGGCATATTGAATTTTAAAATAAAAAAAAAGAGGGTCCACCAAGATGACAACTCGTCTATCACCAACTAATGGTGCAATGGGAAAGAATTGTTAGAATGACAACTTCTTTAAGATGCAAAATTATGGTGCACTATTGGTTGATGCTAGACTTGTTTTTCTTTTATTCATATGGACAATGGGGCCCACTTAATAGATGTAGATACTTCACCCAATAGAACAACAATTTTAATTTGTCAAATTAAAAATGATGCACCAATTGTTGATATTAGAGAATATTAAACAGTTTTGGAGTTTGGTTCTAGCTCTTACATTTTTTGAACAATTTGGAATTTCCTAAACTAATAGCACTGAAAATTACAATCAAATATTAGTTTAGAATAATTGATTATGCCTTGTGCAAAACTTAAAATATTAATATGCTAATGAATAAAATGCATAAACCCCATTGAAGCCATGTTGCAAACACAAAACAAAATCCTTCAAAGGAAAGAAGCCAACTTGGCCAAAATGAGATCGGATAGAAAATCTCTATAGTTTGAGTGACTTCTCATGAGGTCCTATAATGTCCCCATTTTAGCCATACGCTCTTCAGTGACTAATAGCCTATTTTCGGAAGCCCATAGGCTTGTCAGAGGTAAAATTAGGGTTTCCTATTTATAGGGGTTCTGAAGCATTTTTGAAGGTTTGCATGTAAGAGTTTCTGACGCATGTCTGGTGCAGTGTTTTGGGTTTTAGGAGAGCTTCGAGATGGTGTAACATGCATCTCCATCTGACAACCTTTTCTGACACTTGCTATTTTTAGCCTATACACTAAAGTTTCAAAATTTGGATTGTGGATTCTTTTTGGGGTTTCAGAAAGCTTCGCAGTGATATGACATGCAAATTCATTAGGCAACTTTTTAGAGTTTACTATTTTTAGTAAGCTCTATTTCTGGCAGTGCTATCTTGGGCAGTAACATCAATAGTTAGTTCAGTTTCCATTTTAGGTAGCATAGTTTGGAGCATATTTGGCTTTCAACATTTTGAGGCTCTTTTGGTAAAATGATTTATTTAAGTCATTTAATTATTATAATGTGATTTTGACCCCTTGGCCTAGCACAATGACTTAATGTTGTTTTAAAAAGGGGACCATGAGGGTGGACGCCTCATTTAGAGGTACTTTTTAATATTTCTAATGTTAATTATGTCCTCATGAGCTTTGGACGCCAAAATGGAGGAAGGAAAAGTGATTTAGAAATTAAATAATTGCAAAAAGGAGTTGGGCGTCCCTTTGGAGGATAGATGGAAAGCCAACAGTTACCTTCAATTCTATAAAAGCAGGCCATTGCTCATTCATTCATCATCTATTGTTTAACCTATTGAAATGCTGTTGGATTGATTTCAAAAACCCGACTAAGGGGGAGCTTAGCTATTTTACACCATTCTTCGGGCCTAAAACTATGGTTCCCTAGATGGTCAATTGGGAGTGTGCTTCATTTAGAAGTGCATATTGAGTATCAATGTTGAAGTTTTGATGTTTTTATTAGTTTTGCAGGTTGCTGGTTTATGAATGGTTGAAACAAGTTTTCACTTGCAAAACAATGTGTGATTTTATTTCAGTTATGGGTATTTGCCCCATTTATTTCTATGCTTGAGGTGCCCTTATGTGCAAATTTTTAGATTTTATTGTGAAGTCTTGAATTTTCTAGAGAGGCTATACTTCCTCTAGGGCCATACCATTCTTATGTGCCTTGCTTTGGAATTTGAGCTTCCTAATTAGTGGTTGTTTTTAGTGTTGTTTGAGCTTGAAGCTAGTTGCCATGACATCAGGGTATTGTAAGTTCAATTTGGAGTTTGTCTTTGAAGTTTTGGAAGAGAAATATGCATTTTGGTGACAATCTAGTTGCTGGTCTTGAGAATGATAGTTTGTTGGTTTTATATCATATTGATAATAGTCTAGTTTATGGTCTGTAATTCAGTAATTGAGAAGATTAGAGGTGTGAGACTTTATCTTTTATCATTTGGTTTTGATTATACAAAATTAACACTTGTAATTTGCAGATATTTTACATTATAAAACTGTAAACAATAGTATTATTCCAGTCCTTTATATTTTTGCATTTACTTTGTGTTCATATTCAAACATTGTAACCCTTGGATGGTTTATTGCCAGTGTAGAGGAATAAAAATTGTATCTCTCATTTCTCACCTACTGTTTAAGTGGAGAATCCCCGTGGATGCCTGCTAGAAAGTGGATGAATTGTTCTTCATTGTAATATATTTCCCCCCACTGGATAAGTGGTAGTGTTGAGTCTTCATGGACAGTTCTCCGCCTGCTTTCATTTCTAGTTTGCAATTCAATTCAGTTGTTGCCAACGATCCCATCACCATATGCTATCACCTCGCCTTCCAAAGGATCTTGGTGAACATTCTTGGTGAAGGTTACCTTCAAGTTGGATATCTTTTGGGAGCTAATGCTAATCTTTAGTGTTGTGCTGGTTTTGTCCTAAAAAATTCAAGGAAAAAATAAGGGGCACATTTCAGGTCCTTGCTTGCAAGGAAGAATCTAGATGCTAATCCCTAGGCACATGAAATTAAGGAAAATTCAAATGTGTTGTGAAGAATCGACAAAACTTACAACTTTTCATGGGTAGTTTGAAGTAGAGTCCACTCTAGTTGTGTTGGTATCTCCTTCCTCTTAAAGGCCTTAAAGGCCTTGTCTAATTAAATAGTGTCTTTGTAGGAGATGTTCTTAAGGTCTTCAACTATAGCTTTGACTTGGACTTTGAGTTGTGCAAAAGGGAAAAAAATACCTCAACCTTTGCAATACTTGGTGTCTATGATCAATCTTGAAATGATCTCTACTCCTATTTTTGGTGTGAGTAGAGCCTTAATTTCTCTTATAATCCTATTATCCTTTTCAGATGAGGATGAAACCCCTTGTTCTATTAGAGGACAATGTGTCCTTTCATTCCTTGCACAACTAGCTACAAAGTGGCTAATTGAGCCTTGCACTTTTGGGTAGATTTGTCTTTGTTTAATACCTTATTGACCCTTATGACTATAGTTTTATTGATCTTGACAGTGATGAGATTCTCATTTGGTAAATCAAATATTTCTATACAAAATTCTAAGCTATCGCGACCTTTGGAGAGATAGAGGCTAGGGATTTTTCCACTTTAGATTTGACTTCTAGAATAAGAATTTGTGTACAATCTATAAATTTCAATGTGGAGCTAGGTTTTGTGGCCATCTATGCTATACTTGCATAGTACAAGGAATATAGTTCTTGAATTAAGGGTGTGAAGCTCATTGCTTGCTTAATTTTTTGTACTTCAATCTATAGTTTATGTATTTCTTGCTCTCTCAACATATTTTCTTCCTTCAACACTTTCTTTACGTCTAGAAATCTAGTAATTTTTTTGTGAAGCTTTGTTGCCTTAATTAATATCTTCTACTCCATCTCTTTAGCATTTTGGATTCTTTGTTGATAGCCCTCAAGGGTTGGGTTCAAATTTTCAATTTGTGTCTACAAGTTTGTGGATTTCTTCTTCTTTTCTTCAAGCTGATTTTCCTTTACCTAAGACTTGAGATCTTGGTTTAGATTTTGCAACTCTTGGTCTTGTTCTCTTACCTAGGCCTAGAGCTATTTCAGGTATTCTTTGTATTAATTAGTTCAACCTTCCTCTTATCCAATTTTCAATTTACCTTGATGAATTGGGTGAGGACCAATTTTTGTATTTCTTTTACTGATCATGTGCAAGGCTCATTCTAATTGCATGGATTGAACAATCTTTTGATGTCATCAATCCTTGTACCTTGTCCATGGTTGGAGTCATGTGTGTAATAATTAGATATTGTTTAGGATTGAATAGGGAGTGAATGTGCTTTTGCATAGGAACTCTATTATCCCTTTGTCTCCAATTCTCTATCTTGGCTTCATAGGCCTATTTGGCCATTGCTATTTTTTGAAGCAACTTTGATATAAATCTAATAAATCCCTTGGAAAATGTTGAACTAGAAGGAACCACATATGGGAATATCACCATTTGTTGAGTTGGACCCAACATTGTTTTATGGGAAAAGTGGAGTGAATCATCATGGTTGATGGGAAGAATGGAGGGACAGCAACTATAGGAGGAGTTTGTTGTGAAATTGTTATAGAGATTTAGGGGAAGCTAGACAAGAAAATAGTTTAGTTGTAGGACATGAAAGTGTCACCTCAAAATTTTATACACTAACCATAGTTGTTTGTTGGAATGGTGTTTGGGTGAATAATGGATTGATTGGGACTCTTGAGCTTAACATTGCCTAAGATGAAGGTAATATAAAAGTAGCATGGGAAATTAGAGAAGGGAGTAGAGAAATGGGTGATAAAGTCATGACTTGAGCAATTAGGATTGCTATGATAGGAGGGTTCTTGTATTTTTTGTTGAACCAATAAAGTGATAGGAAGTGAGGTGCCTATAGAGTCCCAAGCACAATTGATGATAAGGCATATGATTGTGATGGTATGGTTGATTGAGTAGAAGGAAATATAAATGGTGGCATAACCATAGAAAGAGTTTAAAAAGGAGGGGTAAAACACTTACCCATGCCACAATAGTTGTTAGAAGTGACTACTATACTCATTGTGGCCTTGAAATATTAGTGTATGATTCTTCATTTGCAAAGCTACATTATATTATGACCCTTCTCCTTCTCCTCCTTTCCTCAATGGAGCTTGTCTTCTCTAAGCATTGGATTGAAGGTGCCTACACAGTTGGGGTACGCTACTTCACTACTGCTATTATTGAGGAAGAAGAGACAACTTCTATATATTGAACTCTACATAGGCAAGGTTTCGTAACATGCTTTTGGAACCTCTCTATTTCCCTTTGGAGAGATTTTTGTGTGGCTAGATGAACTTGATTCATTTTTTCCCCAAGGCTCCTAAATGCAGAAGGTTATTGAGTCGAGTGGGTGGGGTATTGTGATGATTGACCTTGCATGGAGTGATTGTAGCCTTGGTTCCTGATTGGTCACTTGAGATGTTGAAACTTCCTCAATTGAGACACTGTTGGCCTCATAAGTTGGAGTGTTTTCCTCTTCTTATTCCTTCTATTTTGCTCTAGAGGTTCCTACAAATTGAATGTTACTCACATCATAGTTAGAGGCAAGGGAGTAGTGCTTTTTATCCCAAATATTTTCCCACACCCCATTCATTGTAACCTAGTTGTATGTTCACTTTAAACAATCACTTTCCTATATTTCCAATAGGATTTGATTTCCTCCTTGCTCTAGTCTTGGGCATTGAGATTCTTAGGGATATTACGTGTCATGATTTTGTTGGGGTCATAGCTACAAATGATTGCTTACCATCTCTCCTAGAGGAGATTGTAAATATCAACATAAAGGCTCCAAATGTCTCCCTTGGGATGCCTCTTAGCTTCAATTGTCAATTGGCTTTGGTATATTAATTTATCCTTGGACTTGAGACTTTTGATCCAATTAGCCATAAAAATATCTAGATCATACATCCAATAATTTTCTATGAGCTTTAGTCCAAGATCTACCAACTTCAAGATGAGAAACTGTTTTGTGCCCCTCTTATTAATTACAATCCCTTTGAAAGAGAAAGGGATATCGTACATGACTTTGTTCTTCCTCTAACATTGTATTTTGAGTCAATAGCATCAAGTTGTTGAACAAACTTGATTGCCAAGATTTTGTTGGAGACATATTTAGAAGTCAAAATATTTCCTTCCTAAAACCATGGAGCTAGGTCATTGTGAAATGTGCTATGAAGCATCAAACAAGACCTTGATGTTTGTCAACAATCCCTCCTATGGGTTGGTAAGTCTAAGCTAGGTGAGTTCATCATAGTTTTAGTTATAGGAAAATAGGAGCAACCACAAACTCAAAATAGTTCGAAGCTCTTGAGGGAATAGGGGTCCATGAAGATATTGAAACTATCCTAGCAAGGGTAAATGACTAATTTGTGATGCCCATGTGAAGGAATTTTTGAAGGAACTAGGAATTCTAATAGATCAATAAGTACACAAAACAGGAAGAGTATCTAAACACCCATTGTGAGTTGAAGTTGCTAAGTTGATAATGCATGATTTTGGCAATGACCTCCACAAAGTCGAACAAGAAAACCTACTCTTGCATAATGGTCTTTAGCTTATGGAGAGATCCCAATTGAAAATCCTACATTGCAATGGTCTTTAGCTTGTGGAGAGATCCCAATTGAAAATCCTACATTGCTTTATCATCATCAAGGAAGAAGGAAGAGTCTAGCATGGCGCATTTGTCTCAGACATCATGTTTGAATTGGGTGATATTGGGGAATGGCCAAAATCTCAATTGTATCCCTGTCGATACCTAGTTCCTTATTTAGGAAGTTGAGCTTATTCTCCTTAGTGTCCCATGTATTTTTCAAGTTCCTAAATTTGTAGTGAAAGGCTTCGATGATGTCTGCCAAATATACCATCCCTCAGATAGTGTCATAATTGACCACAACCCAAACATTATTCTACTGAATGGTTCTAGTTTTGGAGTCATAACAATTCACACAAGCTTGAATGAGTTCAAAACATGGATGCATTTGTGACACCATATAAGAACTCCAAACTCTGATTCCAAAAGCTTGGCTTTCTCCTAATTGGAGCTTTTCTAGCATTCAAGCATGAGTTTCTTCTCACACGTTCTTTGTGGGTTTTGAGAGCACAGTATCAAAGACATTTTGTGAAGTCAAAGACTAAGGAAGGATCTAAACACTTCCCATTCCTTATTTTTCTGGTAGAGAGTGGGAGGTCTCCCTTAAGTAGGCATTGAGGCATACAACCTATTCGCCTTGTCCTTGGCAGGTAGTTTTTTGTGCTAGCAAGTCTGCACATCCCTTTTATGCATTGGCATGGTTGTTTTCCTTATTACTTATTGATTTTTGTCTAAATCTACTTGCATTAGAAAGACAACATATAGCTGAGTGTGGCAAAGACAAATAACTCTTGCAATTGCAAATTGATTTATGAATGCACAATAACGTTCTTAAGGCAACGTGATGTTCTATTTATAGCTAAAGCATGACACAGATTACAGAAGCAATATTTAATGCTCGTCACTCAATGTAAGTCGATTCACACTTGAGATTTAATCTCTACTTATAGTTTTTTTATTTGTACCAAGATTTGATCTTTCTTTTTGAAGATCTGTTATTGGTTATGACAAAATGTGGGATAGTTTAAAATACACCCAAGGACATGGCCAACTGTCTGTTAATGGTGACCTTTTGAAATGATTGTACTTTCTTAAATGCCTAAGTTGATACAAATGTCTCCTTTCTGAAAATCGTCTTTGATTTAATAGTTGAGAATTTAAAGCTTAAGAGATCGTTAGTTAGAGGGTAGGTGAATGTGCTCAATCATTTTGCAGATTTGTGACTTTTCTTACTTTCAAAGGCTTAAAGTTGACTAGGCATTCTTTTGGTTTAAGAATTTGCTAATGTTCTTGCATTCTATTCCTTATTTTCTTTTTTTTTTTTGGATTCCATAGCTCTATTTCTGCTATCTTCATATGCTTTATCAATTGTGATGTTGGGAACTCTATGGACGTAGGCAAAGAAGATTTTTTTTCCATACAATAGACGTACTAATTACCCTTCACTCCACCCGTAAGGCTTGGTTAACCATTATTTTTTTAACTTAAAAATATTTTTTTTTGATAATCTTGATTAGATTTGATTAGATTTTTATTGGTAGATGTTAGGAACAGGGTGTTGTATATCTTTTATAGGAATTTTTTTTTTTAATAATATAAAATATTTATTTTTTTATGGTGCATTTTTAGGATGTGTATTTAGCCACATTAAATGTTTATTTGAGTCTATTTGTAAAATTGTATGTAACATTGGTTAGATATTTTATGTGTGAGTTGTACATGGAGAAAAATATTTAATATTGAAAAACATAGTATTAAAAAGTAAATGTTGGGGTCAATGGTTTTATGTACTCATAGTTTTGAGGCACATGGTTTTACCTTACCACTTAGATGTTTTGTGTGAGCTTGATTCTATAAATGCAAGCACATGCTAGTGGCTGAGGTTGGATAGTTAGTGGTTTGGCTTGAATTTCATTATATTGAGTTTTGTTCTAAAGAGTGGATATGTGAATCATGGCATGGGATGCGTGCACCATGCTTGGACACATGGAGGATGCATTGGAGGAGCTTGATGTTTCAAAAGTATTCATGGAGACTCTGTATGTGTATTGTAATGTTTTCATTGTTAAAGAATATATTGAATGTGGATGCTTTTGGAGGTTAAATTTTTCCCTCTTGAGGGTTTTCTTAGGATATATCTTGTGTAATCTTGTGGTATGTCTTTCATATTTACATTATGGTTATTTTATAGGTTTGTATGCATTCTTTTCTCTCATGGGGTTATGTAGGAAATAGTTTGATCAATCTATATTATTTTTCTAATACTAGACTCTGCTAGCCCATTATGTTATAGGTAATAATTAGAAGATGTCTTCATGTAGATATCATGCCTTAGCATAAATTTTGAGAGTTTCACATCTATAAATTATTTTATGTTGTTTGAAATAATAGTGTAGGGAGCCTTAAACTTAGTAATGATGTCTTCCAAGAAGTTAACAATTACACTTCCTATGTCCTCTTTTAAAGGTATTTTCTTTCAATCACCTTGTAAAGTAGACAGTTGAAGTTAGGATCCACTTATGTCTAATGCTTGAAATTGCATTGATCATCCAAATAAGATCTAGTCACCATTTAGAAAAAAGGTTCATTAAATATAGGGTTGAGGGAAAGTGCAACATTTCTCCTTCTTCCAATATAAAGCTAGCAGTGATGAAACTTCCTTACCCACTTCTGGTGTTTTGAAAACATGGTGGGGTAGTAGCATCCTACCTAGAATGTCTTTGTAGTTGTATGAACTGATAAGTATCCTCTTGACACCCCTTGATGAAACCCATACTATTTTTTCAGTATTTTTTGCAACACACCTAAGAAACATTCTATCAAAGCTCCTTTTGAAAAGGATTCCATTTATTAAGGAATAAGGTATTATGGATATAACTAATAGACTCTCCTTTTATAAAAAGGTAGATTACTTGGGTATTTCTCAATTTCTATGAATTGAACTCTTTCATCAATCACGACCTTGGTTCCTCTTTCCCATTTACCAAGGGGTAAAAGTACAAACCTGTGTCACACTTTGGGCCAATTGTACAAATTCTATCGAACCTATTTCGGCTAGAAGGTATTCGGTCGAATAGGTTTCGACCGAAACCACGTGGTGATGACATGATGCCTACGTGGCCTCATTGTTTAGGCTGAGTAGGTTTTGACCGAAACCTACTTGGCTGAATCTCTTTCGACCAAAGTAGATGAATATAAAAGCAGAAAAAAGACTATTCGCAGGCATTTTGCACGTTCGCCCGAAGGAGTTGAGATCAGAGGTTGCTCGTTCGAAGGCCGACTCTACAAAAAGGAATTGAAGCCAGGTTTTTTTGCATTCGATTCCTCTAGCTAGTGAAGTTTTGGTTGTGATAAATAGAAAGTAGTATTTTAAGTAGTATCTTATTGGTTGTTTTTCATGATGTGTATTGTTGCAACTATATATTAGGGTTGCATTTTTGGGTTTTTTTGGATTATTGGAGTTTTCGGTGTAAATGATTCTTTGCACATGCTGATTTGACAAGGCTATAGAATAAACTATTATTAATGGTTTTCGAATGTGATTTTAAGGGTTTAATATTTTTGGGTTTTAAGTATCCTCTTGACACCCCTTGATGATACTCATAATATTTTTTCAATATTTTTTGTAACACACCTAAAAAACACTCTATCAAAGCTCCTTTTGACAAGGATTCCATTTATTAAGGAATAATGTATTCCATATAACTAATAGACTCTCCTTTTATAAAAGGGTAGATTACTTGGGTATTTCCCAATTTCTATGAATTGAACTCTTTCATCAATCATGACCTTGGTTCCTCTTTCCCACTTACCAAGATGACCTTTGCTTCAACATTTTGACTCTTTGGGAGCTTGGTGTTTTTGGCAATGTGTTAAACATAGTTCTCTTCCTTTTACCAATTTGGTTGGTCAAATATCTACATAATGTTCAAGGATTCTATAATCCAATTTTTATTTATTTATCTCCCCTTCAATGATGTATTCTCTTATGCTCAGGTGGATAACAAATATCATTATCCTATTGTTGGATATCAAATGTTTGAATTTATTTAGCCCTTTAAATAGTGCATAAGTCTTCTTTTCCACAAAGTTATACTTGATTTGATATTTTTTCAAGGGTTCTAGAAGTGAAAAAATTGGATTCTTACTCTTCCTTTTATCATCATTTTTCATAACAACTACACTATGCTATGGTCACCTAGAAGGGCATAAATGATGAAATCCCTTGAAATATTTAGATTTCTCAATACAGGAGCTACCACAATGGCTTGCTCAATAACCTCAAACCCCTCTCTTCCTTTTGGATTCCATGTAAATTATTTATCATTTTCCAATGCAAGGGTGAGAAAGCTCGACAAAGTTAAAGATGAATTTTCCTAGAAAATTGTTTTTCCTAAGAAAATATTGTAGATATTTATTGTTTAATAGTTAAGAGAGCTCTTGGATAACTTGGAATCCTTTAGGATTAATAAATATTCCTTATTTTGACACAATGTGACCAATAGATCACCTTGAAGAATTTAAAGATGCATTTTTTGGGTTGAGATAATTCCAGACTCTAGACACCTTTGGAAAACTTGTTCTAGATGTTCAAAGTAATTATCTTTCCTTTTTGAGAAAAAAATGTGAGATCATCTATTTAAATTAGAATAATCTCATTTATTAGTTCTTTAAAGGAAATATCCATTGCTCTTTGAAAGTTAGCACCCATATTTAATAATTTCAAGATCATTTGACATATGTAAACATTCCCCATTTGGTGACTTGAATGGTATTTAGTGCCAATCTTCTTCTTTTTCCCAAACTTGATTGTATCCAGGGAAACCATCTAACAAAGATTTTTGTTTAAAATTGGCTATAATCTAGAGTATTTGTTTCATGGAAGGGAGTGTATAGTGATCCTTGAGGGAAGCTTTATTCAAATCTCACACCCATGACAAGTGTTTAATCACAAAGAAAATCTTAGAATCCAATTTGTCAACTCTTGTTTCATCAAGGGATCTATCTTGGGATTAATGGGCCAATTCTTTTGTCTCATCTGCTTACCATTCCAAGAGAGTCATATTCTTTGTTGAACATGACTTATATTTATATCCTTTCAATTCTTTGCAAATCCATTCTATAACTTGATCATACTTTACACAAAGAAAAACTAACATATTGATGCAATCAATAATGGAGGGTCTAGAATGGATTATCCAGCCTTGAAACATAATTCAACACAACACAAATAATTGAAAGTAACATGAAACTTTATTAATTGAAAAATCAAAACATACATGCTTGCAAGCCTTCTAGGCCTCAAATACATATTACATCAGGATCCATGGGCCACACCTGCTGGCTCACAAGCCACCATAGGCTTATTCATTACTAAATGTGAAATTATTTCGTAAATCTAATTCCCTAGCTCCTAACTTTGGATCATCTATTTGCCGCATTTCTACTGAATTCAAAGAGTGATTATATACTAGCTCCAAGTATTAGGGGTGATCTGCATCGACCTCATTTAGGTCCTAACTCTGATATCTTATGAAATGTGTAGGTCGGCTCCAAGGGACTAAAGAAGCATCAAACATAGGTGTAGACCCAATTGGGGTTTTCCCTATCCTATATCTATTGTGTGATGAGTCAGGAAGACTTTACAAGGTACAAAGAGATTCCACATGTTAATTCCAATAGGTCTAGGTCTAGGTTTCTTTTCGAGGCGATCTTCTATTGAAGGGATCTTCCAGATAGTAATGCTATGAGGGATGCCATAGGTTATGTTGTAGAATTCCTATTTTTCCTCTATTGCAATTCATAGGAGAAAAATGGTTGTTGTGGTGAGATGCAATATGGTTCTCCAGGATGCCCCTATATCAGACTTCCAGGGTTATTTAAAAAATGTGTCTCACATTTTGCCAGCTCTGGAAATGATCCAAGTAATTCCAATTTAGCTTATGAGATCCGTGTTGTGTCCTCTACTGGCTTGCCTTTCCACTTGGCCAAATATTCCCTATATTCCTTGTTTCGAGTGCTACACTTAGTCTAACTATCTAGAATCTTCTCTATTTGCTCGTATTGTTGTTGTAGTAACCGGTCTTGATGAGGGGATTTTGTGATATCTCCTTTTGACTATACTCCATGGAATGGATAGAGGTACACAAAGTTGAAGATTGGTGAAATGCCAATGCCCTATAGTAACTCCACCTCATAGGCATTGTCAAAACTAAATCTTTAGAGGGTATTACATGGTCCAAACTTTTTCATCTTTATCTTGTTGTATGTTCCTACCAGAAACCTCTCCTTTCAAAGATACACCATGAATTCATCTCCAACAATAAAATCTTTATGGCATATTTTGGCATCTTCGCGAACTTTATATTTACCATTCATGGTCTTTAGATGCTGCTTGAATTGCTTGTGCGCAACCTCCACATTGTCTGTAAATTATTCTACCTTTGCACTCTTGTTACCTACCGAGTTGATGTCTCTAAGTTTCACAACTCCCTTAGGATGTAATCCAATAACAATCTCAAATGGTGTCTTCCCTGTACTCCAACTTACTATTTACTATATGCAAACTCTTCTTGTGGTGAGATTAAGTCCTAGTTTCTAGGCTTGTCTCCTACCACACATCTTAGTAGGTTCCCCAAATTTCTATTCACTACCTAAATTTGTTCGTCCATTTGGGGGTGGAATGTGGAACTGAACTTTAGGTTTATCTTCATCTTCTTCCACAATGTTCTCCAATTTTTTTTGGTAAACTTAGTGTCTTGGTTTGAAACAATGCTTTATGGTATTCCATGTAGTCTCACCACTTCTTGGAAAAAAAGGTCGATGATGTGCACTACATCATGGGTTTTCTTACAAGGGATGAAATGAAAAATCTTAGAGAATCAGTCCACCACCACAAATATGGAGTCATCTCTTCTTTGATTCCTCGATAATCCAAGCACAAAGCCCATGTTGATATTTCAAAATTGCAAGAGGTTGGTACAAATCGATATTTTGAATGGTCCCCTTAGCTACTTGACAGGTGGACTACATTCTTGAATAAAATTTTGGGAATCCTTGTATATTTGAGGTAAAAATTAATTCTCACTTACCAAAGCTACAATCTTACCTGATGCAAGAGCATCCAATGATGTAGGGGTAATCTTGCATCACCCAATTTTTTTTTTCTTATTTTCTTTATTTGTTTTGAGTCCCATGATGACATTTAAGGGGTGTAAGATAGTCAGAAGTCAAAAAAGGTGAAAAATGATCACTTACTATTTTTAGCAAGTCAGCCTAAACGAGCTTGTATGGACCTAAAAATTTACCCTAAAGAGCAGAACTAGAAAAAATTTTCGGTCATGAAAGAATCATCTCAATACCTTGCACGGTTTGTGACATATTAAAGTTTATGTCCTGAGAAATTTCTCCAATGCAACTTCAACTTCAAATAGAAAATCTTAGAGGCCCTGAAATAACTTGAAAAGGTGATGAACCAACCTTTGGTGGTTCGACATTGTAGATCTCTTTGAGAGCTTTCCAATGATATGTTATAATAGAAAATTCAAAACTTGTATCAAAATTTATGGCACCACGAAGTTGGCCCATTAAAAAGTGAATTTCATTAAAATTTCTTCCTAGGCAAGAAATCAATTGGCGAAGTTATAATTTTGTTTTGAAGCACATGAGTGGAAGGTTAAACAGAGTTGCAGATGCCTTAAGTAGAAGGCAAAATTTGTTGATAGAGATGAATATAGAGGTCATTGGGTTCAATGAACTCAAGAGTTCGTATCCTAAAGATCTAGACTTTGCAGAAGCTTGGAAGGCTTGTTTGGAACCTGTCACATTGGATAGTACAAGATGATTGGATTTCTTAATCCAAGATGGGATGTTGTTTAGAAGAAGCCAATTGTGCATTTTTAAGGAGTTCTATGAGAGAGAAACTAATCAAGGAGAAGCATAGTGGAGGATTGGTTGGACAATTCGATCGAGATAAGACCATTGCTCTTGTTAGTGAGAATTATTACTATTCACAGTTACAATAGGATGTGAAGAAGTTTGTAAAAAGTTGCAGAGTATGTCAGATGGTGAAGGGAACAAGTCAGAATACTAGATTATATCAACCATTACCTATACCTGAGAGACCATGGGAGGACATTAGCATGGATTTTATTCTTGGATTGCCAAGGACACAAAGAGGGCATAATTCCATATTTATGGTGGTGGATAGATTTTCAAATATGGCACATTTCATTCCATGTCATAAGACCAGTGATGTTGTTCAAGTTGCATAGTTGTTTTTCAGAGAGGTGGTGAGACTACATGGTCTATCGAAGAGTATAGTTTTAGATAGAGATACCAAATTTGTTGCTTATTTTTAGAGGACATTATGAAATAAGTTGAAGATAGATTTGAAGTTTGGTTCTGCACACCATCCATAGATTGATGGATAAATGGAGGTGGTGAACATGAGTTTGGGTAGCCTGCTAAGATGCTTAGTAGGAAATAATCCCAAGGGATGGGATTTGATTATACCACAGGAAAAATTTGCTTACAAATTTTTTGTCAACATGAGCACTAGTAAATCACCATTCCAGATTGTGTATGGGAGTAGTCCAAGAATTGATTCTAAATTAAGAAAGATGGATAAGGGGGAGAAGAGTAATGCCGAGGCTGAAGATCTTGCTGAGCACCTGAAGAATTTGTATGAAGAGGTGAATACAAATATCAATAAGATGAACTCACAATATAAGGCTAGGGAAGATCAGAAAAGGAGGCATAAGGAGTTCCAGGTAGGAGATGAAGTCATGGCTCATTTGTTGAAGGAAAGGTTTCTAGTTGGTACATACAACAAGTTAAAGATGAAGAAGTTTGGACCATGCAAGATCCTGAAGAAGCATGATTCAAAAAATTCATATGAGGTAGAGTTTCTTGATGAAATTCATATTATTGAATATTAAAGATACTGAGAGGTGGGGGGTGAATCAATATCTTCTTTCCTTATTGAACAAACACCATCAACTACTTTAATGTATTTAACAAATAAGAGAAAAAAAAAGCATGAAATCACACAACACAACAACACCAAAATTTTACGTGGAAAACCCAATGAGGGAAAAGCCACGGTGAGGATTAGCTCACTATATATATAGTTTTTTCAATACCGGATATAAAAAAGGCTCACTACCAGTTACAAAAACATCATTGCTTACAAGGACTCACTATCCAAACATGAAGGCTCACTGCCTACAAAAGATGATAGAAACAAAATGGATTACAACCAGAATATGAAATGATAAGGTTACACCACAAGTGCAAAGTTCAATTCCTTTGATGCTCAAAGTATTTGCTCACATGTCAATATACTAATATTCACCCTTTTATTCACACAATTCACATATCCAACTCACACACACACTTCTACTCTTCATCTACAAACCATCCTATATATATATATCTGATATATCCACATGCATCAATTAGGTCGGCCTAATTGGATACATTACATATTTACAAAAAGATAAATGTCGGCTTCATACAAAAATTCTCTGAAAGTAATTCAACCATGTGGCATGCAATATTATGTCAGCTGGAACCAAAGCTAGGTCACAAATATATCTGTAATACATGTTAAACTATTAACTGATTATTAGGTTGACCATGAATAAACCTAATAATGAAGTACAATAATTAAGCTGATGCCAACACACCATCCAATCATATGAACATATGAGAGTGCATATATACATGCTTCTAGTAAGCATAAAAATTTTCCCAAAACCTTAAACAACGATGATTACCAGAGGGAATATGCGGACCAAAATACCAGATCAAACACCAGAGGATGTAAACCTGTTCTACACACTGGTTCAGGGTACCAGACCAATTTAATACCATAAACAACATGGTGACATCAATGCCAACATATACACTGATCTTCTCCATTATTCCAATAATCTCCCCCTTTGTCATTGATGGCAACATGTGCCAACAAAGATGTATTAAAAGATCTCTCCTCCAATCTTTCCCAAAACTCTCTAAATCTCTCCCCCTTTGAAATCAATGGCAAAGGGTGACCAAAACAAAAGGGGTGTAAGAATGGTCACATTCAAAATTGCAAAATTCCACCTCTTTCAAAAAACTTCTAGAATCTCTTAGCCATTCAAAATTTTAAAACTTCAAAATCTTTCAAAATTCCTTCTCATCTTGTTCAGTTTCCCTTTTTCTCTTTCTTTTCTCTCCTCCTTTTGTTGCAAAAACAAAAAAACAATAGAAATTTGAATATTCAGGATTCAAGTAAAATAACACTCTTCACCTGAAACACCTTTTTGTATCTTTCTTTGATAACTGGATATAACTTCTTCCAGGAAAATACAACATAATCCATTCTCGTGCATATGCTTTCCAAAAAGGCCAACAATGTGAAAGAAGATAACCAATCTATAGATGAGCATTGACTTTCACAATCTTCTACATCACTAAGTATTCCAAAAAGATGGTCTAACCGAACCTCAACAATATCTTTAAGGAGCCAGAAGGTTTTCACCACATCATCTTTTTGTCTATGTACAATGATCAACTCTGCTTGCAATTCACCAACTCTCAGTCTTTGTTTCCCTTCTTTGTCTTCAAATATATCAAATTTTGTTTCGATGCTATTTACCCTAGATTTAATGGCTTCAATTTTGCTTCTAAAATTGTCAACCACAAAAGGCCACCGAAGACAATATTTGTAGATATCTGATATTTCTTTGATGCATTTCTTCATCTCTTTGATAAGTTTAGATAACCTCTTTTTAGCTTTAGTACATCTCTTTTCAACTAGAGCTTCTAACTTACATCCTTCAAGACCTTCCAATAACATTCTTTCTTCAACAATCTCAACTAATTTTTCTGGAAAAGAGTAAGAAACAATTGATACATCAATACCTTTTCTAAGAAGATAGTCAACTAGAGCATCATCAATCTTGAGTCTTTCCACAGGAGAGGATGCATTCCATACTTCACCAATTTTCTTCATCTTGTCTTTAACTAACATTTACCAGATGTCATTTGGATTAGAGGATTCAGATCCAGGCTGAGATTCTTCTTCTTTTTCCTTCTCTTCCGGAATGACAATTATGTCTTCGGTGATAGCTTTTTATTTTCTTAGATTCTGGAGGGGAATTACTAATGACAACTTCCAATTATTTTATTTCAGAGGACGAACCTTCCTCAAATTGACTAGACATAACCAAACTGAATCACATATCTTTCTGCAAAGATAAGAAAAAGGTTTTACATGCGCTTGCTTTATCTTCCAAGCCTTCCAAGTATTTATATATTTGTCTTCCAACAGGAATCCTAGATTCCCACTTAAAACCTTCCTTTCTCGGTAGTGAGTCCAAAAAATAGAATACCAGACATGTAAGTAGAGACCCGAAATGGAAAGGGTATCCTTCTACCAACGACATTCACAAATTTTCGGTAATATTTTCCAGAATTAAGCCACACAAATCAAACTACTTATTCTCCTTTACCATTTTATGCGCAAGATACATGACAATAGCCAAAGTAGAGCCATCTCGATTTCTGAAATAAATTTTATAGGAAATTCCATATGCAACGTACCTCACAGTGGGATCAACAATAGTATCTATCACTCGTGCTCAAGGGTCTTTGTCAATTCCCGTTACCTCCTCTACTTCCTTGTATTTTATGGTTTTCTTTCCAGGAAGGTCTCCAATGCTGCATAACCCGATGATAGCTTTGATCGCTTCCTTCATAAAAAAATAGAGTTTTTCCAACACAACACTGCCATCCTTGAATTTACTCAAAATGAACAAGATGAATTCTCTGTTAGTAATTCAAGGGAATTCTTCCCACAAATCCAAGCCTAGGTTTTTTATGTTCTGTAAGTCATTCAACTCTAACCTTGATTCCAATTTCTTTATCTTCCGATGATTGAATTCATCTAGCTTGACTCCATTTAGTTTCAGTGAGATATTTCCACTCGATCCTCTGTTAGAAGATTCCATTATAGCACTTAACTTCTTCAAATTCAACAAGAAATTTTCTTCTTTTACCTTCCTATGTGGTCGCGAGAGATAAACTTCCATCGCTTGTTCTCGAATGTTCACAAAGATCTCTTAGAGATGCCCCAAATTTCTTCAGAATCACTCCAAGATAGTCCCAAGTCGCTCTTCAAATTATTCAAATGCATAGGCAATAAAAATGGCTTGCAAATTTTACTTTATACACCATAAATTTTCTCTAATTCACACTAATTGCAAAAAGCTGATAAAAACTTTCTTCCATTGCACTGAGAAACCCTAATTCACTCTGTAAAAGAACATGCTTGCATTTTTTCTTCCGGTTTATTTTGTATCACCTCTGTCCAGCCATTCCTTACAACATATCCTTGTTCCAGCATCTGACACACCATATTTCTAGGGGGTTCAAGTAATTTTATGATAAAGCTCCCCCTAAGACCATGCTAGGTCTAATTCTTAGAGGAATCATCTACATCAGATGAGGGTACATACACATCAATAGTATCTAATTCTTCTTTCTTCTTCCATATCTTGCTCATTTCTTGCTTGACCTCCTCTTTTTCAATCTTTTTCATAGGCTCATCATCTTTTAGCAGAGCATACAACTTTCCCTTTTTACTTCTGCACACTTTTGAAATATGTCCCAATTTTTTGCAATTGTAGTCGACAAAATTTCTTTGACTTGCTTGACTTCCATTAGCTCTTGATCTACACTAATTTTATTTGTGTCCAAACTTGTTACAGGTATAGTAATAGCCATCAAAAGATTGATTTATCCTAACTCCATTAAACTAATTCATCATCTGAGTTCTGCATTCATTAGCTCTATGTCCAATCTTCTTGCATGCATAACATTGTTCAAAGAAGGAACTAGAAAACTGATTCATCCTACTCCTACACTTAGTTTCCCTATGACCAAATTTATTACATGAAAAACAAACACCATTGAATGATGGTTACCTTTGAGCATTTGGTTGTCTGATAGGAGGTCTCCTTCCTAGATTTCTTTTCTACTTCCCTTTATCTTAAGTCTTCTGATCGTTTACTGGATTTGAGTTATGCATATTTTCACCAGCTTCATTACCTAAGACACCTTTGTCTTTAGAAGGTCTTTTCCCTACTATCAATTCATCAAGATTGGTGGAGCTTGTCTTGAAATCATCTTCACATATTTTTTCTTTCTCTAATTCTGCTTTAAGATTCATCACATCCTATTCAAGCCTTGAGCATAGGGTGAACCCACAAAAGTGGTTTACAATTGGAGTGAGGAAGGGAAACTTCCAAAAATTGACCCCATTAAAAAAAAATCATTTTGGGGGGTTCAAACAAACTCTAGGTTTGAGCAAACCCCTTAAATGTGGGAACTCACATTTTCCCATTATGGAAAGGGGGTTCGCTCGAACCCCCCTTATCCCACCTTCCTACCCCCTGACACAAACAAACTCCAGATTTTTTCCCTTCGAAGCTTGGGTTGGGGATGAAAATGGAGGAGATTTCACAGACCCAACTGGAAGATATTAGTCTTCGGAACGAGCTATCCAACGAATATAATTTTAATATGTTTTGGTTTTATTATGTATTTGTTTTTTTAGTTTTATTAAACATAGGTTTTTCATCGAAAATCAAGCTCTCTGTTTTGCACATATGGAAAAATAGCAGATTATCAATTTTTTTTTTGAAAAGTATGTTCAGGCTGGTTATTGGTGTCCTTGATCCATAAATTTTTTCTGAATTTCGATACATACAAAAAAAGTTATGTTGTATACGGTCCTCCTTTGTCTTAATTGTAATTGGTTTGACTTCAAAACTTGATTTAGGAAAAAATATTCAATAAAACACTATGAAACCAAATAAAAGGTCTAGATATTGGAGTTACAAATCCAAATTCGAAAGAACTAGAATTTTATCCTTCATGGAAAAAATTTATGTTGTATACGGTGAGTGTCACTCCTTAAAAATGTTGTTTGCTGAAAAAAACTAGTTTTTGAGGGAGATGGAAAAATAAGTGCAATCTTATTCCAAAAATTTTGAAAAAAATATATTTAGAATCTATAGACAAAACATCACAAATCACTAGTGTTCATCTTCTTCAAATTCCTCACGGTTTAGCTGCTATAGGAACCTGAAAGTGAAGATTTAGTTAAAAAAATCACTTCAGTGTCCAGTTTGCCGAAAAATTGTAAACTAGTATTGTGGGATCACCCCATACATTAGACTTACTTTGTATTGTTGTATTCAGACATTCTTCAACTCTCTTCTTGTCATCCACTTTCACCTTTAGTCCTGTAATCTCTCCATTTTCTTGTTTTAGTTGCTCACTCACTTCTCTATGTATCTCTTTGAATTTCTTTAATTGATCTTTCAATTTATGGATGCATTCATTTGCTTCATCACGATTTTCTTTCAGATCTCTATTTTCAATTTCAGCCTTGTCAAGATCTTCAAGGGCAGTCCAAAGCTCTTCTTTATCTATTTGTTCAATCTTCAAGATCTTCGTCAAGTTGTTAGGCTTTTCTAGAGGAACCAAGCTCTAATACTAATTGTTGAATATTCAAGATACTGAGAGCGGGGTGGGGGGGGGGGGGTGAATCAGTATATTCTTTTTTATTAAACAAACACCATCAACTACTTTAATGCATTTAACAAAGAAGGGAAAAACCATGGTGAGGATTAGCTCACTATATATATAGTTGTTTCAATACCAGATATAAAAGAGGCTCATTGCCAGTTACAAAAATCTCACTTCTTACAAGGACTCACTGTCCAAACAAGGAAGCTCACTACCTACAAAAGATGATAGAAACAAAATGACTTACAACCAGAATATGAACTAATAAGGTTACACCACAAGTGTAGATTCAGTTCCTTTGATGCTCAGAGTATTCGCTTGCATGTCAATAGACTAATCTTTTCCTTTCTACTCACACACTTCTCATTTCCAACTCACACACACACTTCTACTCTTCATCTACAAATCATCCTGTATATATATCTAATATATCGACATGCATCAATTAGGTTGGCCTAATTGGATGCATTACATATTTACAAAAAGATAGCTTTCAATTTCATACAAAAATTCTCTGAAATTAATTCAACTGTGTGGCATGCAATATTATGTCAACTAGGACCAAAGCTAGGTCACACATATATTTGCAATACATGTTAAACTATTAACTGATTATTAGGTCAGTGATGAATAAACCTAATATTGAAGTACACTCATTAAGTCGATGCCAACACACGAAACAATCATATGAACATACATGAGTGCATATATACATGCTTCTAGTAACCATAAAACTTTTCCCAAGACCTTAAACAATGATGATTACCAAAGGGAATATGCATACCAAAATACTGGATCAAACACTAGAGGATGTAAACCTGTTCTATACACCAGTTTAGGGTACCCGACCAATCTGATACCATAAACAACATGTTGACATCAATGACAACATACAAACTGATCTTCTCCATTCTTCCAACACATATTTCACATGTGTTTAACATTTCAGATTCAATATAATATCATGAAGGGGGAATTGAAGAAGAAACAATAGAAGCACAGTGGAATATTCCAGCAACTGCTTCAAAAAAGGAGGAGATAGAAGAAATTTTGGATAGTCATGTGGGAAGAAGCACAAGAAATAGGCAATATGCAGAGTACTTGGTGAAATGGAGAGGAAGGTCTGTTCAAGATTCATCATGGCTATCTGAGGTTGGGGTTAACCTTCTTGGTTTTCCTCTAACTCTTGAGAAGTGATAGGGTCACTTTTCAAATTACCTTGGGTGTCTAATGCAGGAGCATCCAATGGTGTAGTTGCATCACCCAAAAAAACATTTTTATTATTATTTTAGTTGTTTTAAGTCCCATGATGGCACTTAAGGGGTGTAAGACAGTCAAAAGTTAGAAAAGGAAAAAAATGGTCACTTACTATTTTTAGTAAGTTGGCCTAAATAGGCTCGTATGGACCTAAAAATTTACCCCAAGGAGTAGAATTGGAAAACATTTTTTGTTGTGAAAGAATCATCTCAATTCCTTGCATGATTTGGGAGATATTAAAGTTTCTGTCCCGATAAATATTTCCAATGCAGCTTCAAATTCAAATACAAAATCATAGAGGCCCTGAAATAGCTCGAAAAGTTGACGAACTGACCTTTGGTATGTTTGATGTTGAATTTGAGAGCTTTCCAATGATATGTTATAATAGAAAATCCGACACCCAGATCAAATGTTATGGCCCCATGAAGTTGGCCCATTAAAAAGTGAATTTCATTAAAATTTCTTCCTAGGCAAGAAATCAATCGACAAGACTTTTGGCGCCAAAACAAAAGGGAAAGTTGAAATTTCTAGAACATTCGAGGGCGGTTATTGGGTAAAATAAAAGGGTTAAGTGGGGGTTGTAGAAGGTGGCTCCATTAGTGTAGATTATGGCTCTGAATAAGATATTTTTTTTCAAAATTGATTTTGTTGTAATGAATCAATCCCATGAGGCTATAGCATGTAAGTTTTGAATCTATAATTTTATTTTCTAAAAAAATTGGAAGTGAGTTATTTTTCTATCTCACATCTTCTGTGTTGGTATCTATTGTTGTGATTTGTGTAGGTTTTGGGTGGTGTGGCCCTCATCATTACCAATGCCAAAGTGTCTTTCTAATCCTCCAAAATTATTTTCCTTGATCAAATCCTCTTGTATTGAGCATTGGGGGATGCACAATTGGTTTCGCTTGAGCATCATACCATCCTGAATAAAATAGTCTAGCCACTTGCTTATGTCAGTGGCTATTGGGTCTTTTATTTCCTTCCAAGCCTTCGCAAGGTCAGGATCAGTCTCATACATGTGCTTTGGCTCATCAAATCCCATCACTGCCACCTTCATCTGTGTCATGAGATTTCTCCTTCTACTTAGTACATTTGCAACCTTGTTTGACTTCCCACTTCGGTGTTTCAAGACAAAAGTATATCTTTGCATGAATTCAACCCACCACATATGCCTTTGATTCAAATTGCCTTGACTATTTTGTTAGACACACATGACAACTGAGAGGGGGTGGATTAGTTATACATTAAAGTATTCAATCCCTCATTAACCTTCAAACCATTATTATGCATTAAGATGAATACAAACTAATGAAACATAAACACATTCACAACCATACACCATAGAACACTATATTTACATGGAAAACCCTAATCAGGGAAAAACCATGGTGAGGATTAACTCACATATATATGAATAAAAACAATGAATACAAAAGGCTCTTTGCTCGAAGGGATCGGTTCCTTGAAGAAAATAATGGCTCATTGCCAAGGGTTCACTTCCCAAAGGACTCACTTTCCAGAATAGAAGAGAATAGAAGATGATTGTTACAACTGTAAGAAAGCTAAGGTAGCGGAACAACTTCCTACACTAATCTTGAGAGGAGGATAAAGAAATTTTTTAATAGATCTTTAATAGTTACAAAAAATTAAACACAAATAAATATAAATATCATGCATACCACAACACAGTGATTTACATGGGGAAAACCCTTTTGGGTGAAAAATCTCACACTCCAAAATCCATCCAATATATTATTCAGAAATCATGAAGATTACAATATAATTGCAGAGAAAGGTTCTGACAAAAGCATCACTAACCATAGATCTAGAGGCAACATGACCATTATTAGACTCTCATAATACATCACAATACACAACCATACTACAATTCCTTCATAAAATAGGTTTACCTTCTAGGGCAAGTCAAACTAACAAAATATCGACTGTCAGATCTAAGACCTAATGATGAATAGTCTAGATTTACAATAATAAAATATAAATAAAATTTTCCCAAGGTGCGTGACCCTCAAACCCCCTTGTTGGGGGGATGATCCCCTTGGACCCCTCACGAGGGGGTACCCCCCTATGTTGACATGTCAATAGTACCTTATTTATCAATAGTACCTTATGAAATTGCAAGGTTGAGACACATTTTCCCAACAAATCTCCCACTTGTCAAACACCTTGCAAAAGAAATGAGAGGGTGTAAAAACATCGTCTCTTAATTGCTAGGGGCCGAAAGGCCCATTGAATATGAACACCATCTAAAATTATTTGTGCTCACAGGCTTAGTTAAAGAATAAATAACATTCATCAAAGTCTCTATCTTAACTATCTTAACTAGCTTCACTTTGCCATTTTCAACCATATCTCTAACAAAATGATATTGTACATCAATGTTCTTAACCTTGGCATGAAATGTCGGGTTCTTAGCTAGACATATCATATTTTGATTGTCACAATAAATTGTCACTACACTTTGTTTTATTCCAATATTTGAACACAACCTATTAATAAAAATGGTTTCTTTACAAGCATAAGTAGCTGTCATATACTCAACTTCAGTAGTGGACAAAGCAACCACAACCTATCGCTTACTCATCCAACTAATTTCACCATAAAATAAAGAAAAAACATAAGCATTGGTGGATCGTCTGCTATCAATATCACCTTTCCAGTCTGAATCCACATAACCATGAATATCAAGGGAAATATCATCTTCAGTCATATTACTATGATAACATAAGGAATACTCCGAGGTACCACACAAATATCTGAAGATTGTTTTAACTACATCCTAATGAACTCTAATAGGATTAGACATATATCTAGAAATAACTCCAACTGCTTGGGAAATTTTTGGTCTAGTACAAATCATATCATACATCAAACTATCAACTACACTCTAGTAAGATACTCTTCTCATGTCTTCCATATTTGATGGAGATGTTGGACAATCTAAAATAGATAACTTTATTCTAGTTGAAACAAGAACACAAAATGCTCTACAAACCTGCATATCAAACCTTTGTAAAATTGAATTGACATACTTACTTTGGCCAAGACATAGCTTTCTATTCACTCTATCTCTTCTAATTTCCATCCCAAGAATGTGTTTAGTTGCATCAATATCTTTCATTTCAAATTTAGTAGCAAGTTGGGATTTTATCTCTAAAATCATACCTTTCCCTCTCCAATGAACAATATATCATCAAAATATAATGTAATATATAGTAAACAATCATCATTAGTTTAATAATAAACACAATATATATTTTAAATTTCTCAAAGCCCAAACTCAACACATATGTATCAAAAATTTGGTACCACATCCTAGGACTCTGTTTTATGCCATACAAAGATTTCTTCAATTTGCAAACCAATTTACTTTTACCTTTGACCATGTAGTGCTTTGGATGTGTCAGATAAATATCCTCCTCCAATTCACCATGAAGGAAAATAGTTTTCAAATCCATTTGCTCAACCTCTAAATCACAAGAAACAACAATAGAAAACACAAATCTAATGGATGCCATTTTTGCAACAAAATAAAATATCCCACCATAATCAACAACCTCAACTTGAGAGTGACATTTGACAACCAACCTTACTTTATAATTTTCAATGCCTCCATTTGAACCAATATTTTTCTTGAATACCCATTTGCAACCAGTAGGTTTTCTTCCTTTAGGCAATGGTACAAGAACCCATATATCATTCTTTTTCAAAGCTACCCATTTCTTCATCCATAAAAATCTTTTAGGATTCCGCATCATTCATACCTAATGCCACTTTTATTAATCTGGGTTCATCCATGACAATATTCAAAGAAAAAATACATCTCCAATCATCAAGTGAATACCTTTCGAGTGGTTTTCTATGCCTTGTAGACCTACATAAAAGCTGAGTTGGAGGTTCTTCCTCTTCTAAATATTTAGAGCTAGATGAGCTCTCCTCAACTTCTTGTCTATCCATGGGCCTTGATTCAACTTTATTAGGTATAGAAGGAATTTGAATCACATCTTCTTGTTTACTTTGTTCTAGCTGCAATGTAATAGAGGAAGGATTAGTTTCTCTAAAAATAACACTTCTACTATATATTACCTTCTAGGCAATAGGATCCCAAAGCTTGTATCCTTTCACACCATCACTATATCCGATGAAGATACATTTCACAACCTTGTTCTCAAACTTTATTTGCTTCTCCTTTGGTACATATGCATATGCCTCAACCAAAAGCTCTACGATGTATTAATGAAGGCTTGTGGCCTTAACATGCCTCTATAGGAATCTTATCAACAAGAGATGATGTAGAAGACCTGTTAATCAGGTAACAAGCAATGGCAATAGCTTCAACCCAAAACCTTTGTTCTAGACGAACACCACTCAACATACTCCTAGCCTTCTCCATCACTGTCTTGTTCATTATTTTTGCAACTCTGTTCTGCTACATAGAATATGGAGTTGTCTTTTGTCTATGAATACCACAATATTTATAGAATCTATCAAAATCATTAGAGAAAAATTCACTACCATTATTAGTCCTCAAACATTTTTTTCCAATCACAACTCAACTATTGCTTTAAATTCTTTAAATCGACTGAAAACTTCAGATTTATTCTTAAAAAAATATACCCATGTCCTACTATAATCATCAATAAATAAAACATAATATGTGGATTTTCCAATTGAAGGAACATATACAATTTTAAACACATCAAAATGATTAAGATCCAATACACTACAAGATCTATGAGAACTCAAGTAAAATTGAATGCGATTTTGTTTTCCATAAATACAATTGTCACAAAAATCAAATTCAAGATTACAATCAGATAAACCTTCAATGAGGTTTTTATTTTTCAAGGTCCTTAGGCCCTTTTCTCCAATGTGGCCAAGTCTCTGGTGCCATAAAATATTTTTATTTGTAGGTAAATTTGATTTAGAAGAAAAATCACCCTTGGGTACCCAAAATCCTTGACCATTCGTTAAAGATGAAACCCTCACCTCTTCCATAGACTTAATTTTCACAACAGTACTATTGCATTGAATAGTGCATGCATCAAGCTTATACAATGTGCCATATATGACACATCTAACAATCACCTTAGCACCTCTAACCATCTTTCATCCTACATCAGAAAATACTACCTGCACACATGTATCTATTAGTTTTCTCATAGATAAAAGATTCCATGATAATCTAGGGATATGCAACACACCATTAATCCTTTTTATTCTACAATCAAGAGTCTTGATTCTAACTTTACCACAACCAACAATACTTAGATAAGAATCATCACCTAAGTACACCTTACCTCCATCGAATTCTTTATATTTAGAAAACTAATCTCTATTAAAGGTCATATGGAAAGATGCACCTAAGTCAATTGACCATGCATCATTACCTGCACGAGTTGCCAAAGCTACAATGAATGCATCACCATATTCTTTCTCAAAATCAGAACCAGAATCAAATTTCTTCTTTTTCTTATTATTTTCTTCTTTGCAGTCCTTATGAATATGTCCAAGCTTATTGTAGTTCTAGCAAGTAACATTGGACTTTCTAGGAGGTTGGATCTCCCCTTGGACTTGGATTTATCATACTTCTCATTTTTCTTTCCTTTTTCCTTAGGTCTTCCATAAATATTTAGGGCTTCCTTGGCACTGATGGATACCTTCCTCCTCATCTCTTCAAAAAACAAAGACCCCACCCAATCTTCAATCTTTAATATAATAGAAGTACTCCCAATAGCCATAACAAGAGCATCCCATGAATCAGGAAAAGAATAAAGAAAGATCTGAAATTTCTCCTCCTCATCCATTTTGACACCAATTGATTCCAATTGAGCCACCAACATATTAAATGCTTCCAGGTGGTCTGTATTTTGTTCACCCTCTTCCATTCTCAAGGAATACACTTTCTTCCTCAAGAAAATATTGTTCACTAAAGATTTGGCTTGATACATCTCACAAAGATTCTTCCATAGTTTTTGTGTAAAGGTCTCTTTATGGACATTGATTAAAATAGAGTCTACCAAGCACAATATAATTAGAACCTTGGCTTTATGGTCCATAACATCATATTAAGCAGCTAAAGTAGAATTTGTAGGCCTTGAAACCTTCTCATCAACAAAATCCCACAGATCTCGATCTATCAATAGATCCTCCATATTCAACTTCCACATCTCAAAATTATTTCTAAAAATTTTACCCCCCTCTATTCTCCTTGATGAACTTTCCATATGAAAATTATCGCAACAAGATCATAAAGTGTCTTCTGCACAAGCTCCCACTCAAATATAGATTAGTTCAAAAATCACAACAACCCACAGTTGAAACCAAAGCTGATCAAGCTTTGATACCATTTGTAAGGAAGCTAAGGTAGCATAACAACTTCCTACAATAACCTTGAGAGGAGGATAATGCAAAACTATTATAGATCTTTAAAAATTACAAAAACTTAGACATAAATAAATATAAATATCATGCATACCATGACATAGTGATTTACATGGGGAAAACCCTTTCAAGAGAAAAGCCTCACTATCCAAAATCTGCCTAATATATTATTCATAAATCATGAAAATTATAATATACTTGCAAAGGAAGCTTCTCACAAGAGTATCACCAATCAAAGATCTAGAGGCAACATGACCGCTATCTTACTATTAAAATACATCACAATACAAAACCATAATACAACGCCCTAAAAAAAAAGGATTCCTTTCTAGGGAAAGTCAAACTAACAAAATATTGACCATTAGATCTGAGACCTAATGATGAATGGTTTAAATCTAAAATAATAAAATATAAATAAATTTTTCTTGAGGCGCATGACCCCTGGACCCCCCATCAGGAGGATGATCCCGCTTGACCCCTCATGAGGGGTACCTCCCACACCCCTTGCACTGATGTATCAAAAGTAAATTATGTATCAACAATACCTTATGTAATTGCAAGGTTGAAACACATTTTCCCAACAAAAAGGAGGCTCACTACCTCAGAGCAACATGAAGATCCACCACAAAAAACTCTACACCATCTACAACCTTCGACTCACCGCCTCCAACAACTTTAGGTACACTAAGAATGTAGACACCTTTTTTCTCACTACTTATAGTAGCCTTATGAATCTAATCTCACACTCAGATCACCAGACTTGAATACATTCACATCATTTCACACCACACAACACACCACACACTTCTCCATCAATTGAACTTGTATATATATCCTCCATGACCTCAAAAACCTTGTCTAGGTTGGCCTTAATGAAACATATGCACCTCAAATGTGCAACCACCAAATAGGTCAGCACCAAACACTTCCGTGGTGGAAGGAAGTGAAGGTGAACCATACCAAGGGTTACCCAGGACCCAAATCTACACTAACATGCTACACCATTTTTTCACAAGCAACAAACCAACTATATAATTAGTGCTAACACAATAGGTCGGTCAAACCTACATAAGTGCTAAAAAACAATCACATTCACACTTCTCTAGGTTTAGAAACACCTTGTGGACCACAAAGAAACATCACAAAACATCCCAAAATATTCCAAAATCATCAAAATATTCAACAACACTACCACAACCAATTGCAACTAAGAATACTATCACCCTGCGCAACTGGCCACACTACCACATACATACAACTCAAAAACCAACCTTGCAAAACAAATAAAGACAAAAAAATCCAAGAGAAGGTAGGTACAAATGATATTAACATGTTCCCAAATCTGAAAGACAAGAAACTTCAATACAAAGAAATATAGAGCAATTCCATTTCTCTTAGACAACCTTCTTCATAAGCAACATATTGTTAGACACATCTTCTACTACCGCACAATCCAGAACCTTAAAATCTAGATGTAACACCTATGAACACCTTTGATCATCTCATCCAAACCACACAATAATATCTTCAAGAATGAAGAAATGTGGAGAACAATGCAAAACACAAATTTATCACCTTGTACACTCTATTCAAATTTTCTTAAAAGCACTTGGAAACCAAGTGAACCAACTACATCAACAACACCTGCTCAACACCACAAGCACCTTCTCATCACAACCACACTAGAGGTTGACATGGGCTGACATAAAAGACAACTCTAATGATAACATAGTGAAACAATCTCCAAGATATTTAAGTATTGGAGAGATTCGTGGTCAATATATAACACAAATTACTTCAATAGTAGGTAGTGTCTCCACTTCTTCAAGCCTTGTAGTATGGCATATAAATCCTTCTCATATACTAAATATATTTTTTGGGCATCATTCAAATTCTCACTGAAATATATAATTGGCCCCCCTTCTTTACTTAGGATTTCTCCAATGGTGCTGCTATTGACATCATAATCTACTTGAAAGACCTTTCTGAAATTCGGTAAGGCCAATACCAGTTGCTCCATCACTTTTTGCTTCAACAAATCAAGACACTTCTATGCTTCAGATGTCCACTTAAAATACTTTTGGTTTCCTCTCATGTTCTCCATCATTAGTGTGCAAATGGTACTAAAGTCTTTGATGAACTCCTGATAAGAGATTTCGAGGTCATAAAAAGATCTTACATCCCCAATGTCTATTGGTGTTGGCCATTCCATAATTTCCCTCACCTTCTACAAATTCATCTTCAGTCCTTCCTAAGAGATGAAAAACCTTAAATAAACCAACTTGGTTTTCATGAAACTGCATTTCTTGATATTGATCAACAACTTGTCTTCTCTCAATTGTTGGAACACTTGTCTGATATGCTACAAATTTTCTTCCTTGGTCTTGCTAAAAATCACAATATCATCTAGCTAAACAATAAAAAACTTACCTAGGAACTCCTTGAACACCTCATTTATCAACCACATGAATGTGCTTGGTGTATTGGTTAGTCCAAAGGGTATGACTAGCGACTCATGGAATCCTTCATTGGTCTTGAATGCAGTCTTTTACTCATTGCCTTCCTTCATTTTGATTTGATGGTATCCAATCTTGAGATCAATATTGGTGAAATATATTGCTCTTCCCAAATAGTCCATGATGTCATCCATCCTTGGTAAAGGAAACTGGTACTTGATAATGATCTTGTTGAGGGATCTAGAATTTGTACACATCCTCCATTCTCTATCCTTCTTTGGCACCAAGATACCAGGAACCACACAAGGGCTCAAAATTTATTGGATCAATCCCTTCTTCAACAAATCCAACACATTTCTTCTCAAATTTTCATTCTCTATCGATGTCATCTAATGTGCTACTTTTTTTGGAAAACTCACTCTATGTATGAGGTCTATGTGATGGATAATACTCCAGATTGGTGGAAGCCCTTCAAAAATATTATTTGACATAATTAATTGATACTCCTCCACTAATACTGAGACCTTATTTTATGGTACTTCTCATCCTTTTGTGGTGGCACTCCCCGTGCTTCACTGCCACACTCTATCAAAATTAGGGAAAAAACATGTTCTCAGGTCTCAGTCCATCCAAAAAATTCCTCCCATCCATCAAAAAAATCTTGGTGTTTCCACGTACCACATTCTTGAACTCTTCCTCAAGGGAAATCAAAATATGCTTCTTTCCATTCATGGTCATTGTGTAGGTGTTTTTCTTGTCATCATGTATAGCCCTCCTATCATACTGCTAAGATCTTTTTAACAACAAATGGTAGGTATCCATCAACATGATATCACACAACACTTCATTCTTATATGATCCAATGTGGAATTAGATGAGACATTATTCACTTACTAGGATTTTGTGATCATATTGAATCCAAGCTATCTGATATGGGTTTAGGTATTTCATCCTCTTCAGGTTCAACTTTTAGACCATCTATTCTAAAAATAGGTTATTTGTACTATCATTGTCAACGATGACATTGCAACACATTCCTCCTAACTTACACCTCATCTAGAATATTCTCTTCATTTGTGTTGTTTTCTCCTTGGTTTTAATCTACAGTAGGGCCCTTTTTAGGACCAAAAAATCCCCTTTTCTAGATTCCTCATGGTTCTAGTGATCTGTTTGGTTCCTCCTTCGCATAAGCTACTGTAGCCCCATACTCCCCTCAATTTCTTGCACTTCCTTGGCAACACTCAAAGGTATGATGCCCTACTTCTCCACACTTGAAACAGGTTCCCCAAAATGATCCTTTACTAAATCCTCCTTCAATATTTTGGTATTTATTATTGTGGTGGCAATCACCAACTTCCCTCTGGTTGCGGTAGGAATCCTCTTTGGGCCTCCATTACTCTTTGCAGTAAGGGCTCCTTCCTCTATCCCACTTCACATATATAGTCTCATTTAATTATATCACATCCATTCTCCCAGAAACCTCTAGCTCCTATTTCTCGGTCCTCACTCAAACCTCCTAGGAAAATTCTCTTCCACCTTAAGAAAAAACTAGTAGGACTCATCCATGGTTGTTATCTGACCTAGGCTTAATTCCTCCTAGATGTTTATTTTGAGGCCATTGATATACTATACCAACTTCTCCCTTCTAGCTTCACTGTGCCCAGTTCATATGATAATCTTATGGAACTCTTTTCTGTACTCCTTAACTGTCTTCTTCTTCTACCTTTGGTTTCGAAGTTTCTTCAGTAGTTCCAACTCATATTCAGTGGGTATGAATTGGTTCTTCAATTTTTCCATCATCCTTTCCCATTATTTGATCCTCTCCTTTCCTCTTTGATTTCTCTCTAGTTAAACTAATTTCCACCAAATGGCAACATGACCCTTCAATTTGGTTTTCAAAAACGTGATTCTCTCGAGATCTTCAACCTCTTCATATTCAAAGTGTTCTTCCATCTCATTTATCTAGTTAATTAACTCCTCCAGATTCAAGGTGCCAACATAACTAGAGATCTCCATTCTTGGGCATTTCTCGATCTTGCTGATGGCTTTCATTATTTTGATTCGGTCTGACTTCTCCTCTTCTCTATTTTTATCATTTTGTTCTAGAGCCCTTGGCTCCTCATCGTCACTCTTCTTCTCGTCTAAGGTTTATGCCCCTTTTTCTATCTTCCTTGATACCAACCAACTAGTTCTCCATTATCCTCATCTTGCATCATATTTCCTCCATATTTTTGGCAAAATTGGCCATCACATGTGTTACCATCAATTTTAGCCTTCCCCCCTTTATAAAAAATTCTTTCCAAATACCTATAAATTAGAGGGGTGTGTTTGTCAGTCTTTAACTAAGATTCTGAAATTGTGTTGGTTCCTAACTCATTTATTGAGCCTATGTGTTTTCTCAATGATATTTACTTAAAAAATTTCACAATTGTACTTGTGGGACCCAAGAGATTGTAAAATAATTTTGTAATCAAGAATCAAACGGGAAAAATGACGAAGGTGGGTGAAACTTTGTAAATTTTTGAAACCTTTATCGGTCTCGACAAGGCTTTCAAAATTTCTTTCTTTCTACTAGTATTATAATTGAGTTGAAATTATCTTCTTAAGTGCCTTACATAAAGACTAATGAGAAAATTGAAATGATAAGTTCATTATTTAGGGTGGCATATAAGTGGGTTTCTTTAACTCTGGCGGACTCTGACACCTTTTCAGAACTTATTCAAAAACATTTACCAATACATTTGGTGCCTAAATATGTTTTATTTATGAGGATGAAAACTATAAGAAAGGAATATCTCTTACAAAAAAAAATATTTTTTCATACATATTTCACATGAGCACACAATTAAAAATTGTAAATAATTGAAATAAAATAGATAAGATCTCCATGACACAAAGTATTTGAAAATCCAAAAAGATATATAATTATTTATATGTATTGACAAAATTTCATATTAGATTGCCAAAAAAGGGGTGATTTCATTACATGGGTCTTCAGACACAGAGGGTGATATGATGAATCTGATGGACTTGATCACCTCTTGCATTCACTCAATTTTTGCAGGAGAGAAAAGTATCTCATTGTATTCAACATAGTGAGCGAATGTCTCCATGTTGCTTCTTTCAAGGCCATTGCACATTAGAGTAACAACTTGGCCAACCGTCTCATTTCGTAGCGTACAAGAGATACAATTAGTGTCACCAATCAAGACCGCATGTGGGTAAACAAAAATCTCTCTCAAAGCATCTTCAACACTTTGTAGGTACCTATGGATGAATCAAATGCTCAACAACCCACAAAGCCCATCCAAACAGACTAGAAGTGCGTATAATATATTATACAAAAATCACTCAAGTAGGGTGGCATTATGAACATGCACTTGCAACAGGAAGTGCTCACCAATCACCTTGTGAATGATTTATTCCTCCACATCATTATGGATGAGGAAGACTTCCCTCAGTTGATCCAACACCATCCTATGAACAATATTGCATTCAATGCCTTCTACTACTATAAGGTCACTCTCGATAACTATCTCACTCGACGAGCTTGACATGCTTGAAGATGTAACTAACATTGTGCAGAATGAATAGCAGTGAATAAGATTTATAGAGTGACAGGGGAAAATTGGTAGAGCTTGCTTGAAGCAATAAATTCTTAAGTACATAAAAATTGTTTTGAATTCATTAATTCAATAAAGATGATGTGATGGAGATCTTGTAAATTGGATTCAAGTAGTCCTCAACATTTAAAGAACTACACATAATGACCTAGGTGGCATACCAACAATCATAGAGAAGTTAATATGGCGATCATTTCACACGAAGTTAGGCTATGTAGTTTACTCATATTATTCGACGGTTCATCTTCCTATCTTGTTAATTAGGAAATGAGATGCAATCATAACCATCCCCGAAAATAACAATTAATGAAGAGAATTGTCATAAGATGACAGAGTTAATCAATTTTTGACCAAATTTATTTGACTGGATAGCGATTAACAACCAAGAAGCCATTCCAAGAAACTTTAACCGTTACAAATGAAAATGTTTAAATATTCAATTAAGAGACATTGTAAGTGTCCAAAATTTTGACCCCCCTTGCACTTTGACGCATGAGTGAGAATCGATCCAAAAAAAGGATCAAATTTTGTAGTTTAAATTCATTTTTCTATAAATGATTATTGTCTTTGTGTAGTAATTATGAATTAGATGTTAATGTATGTGAAGAAGTCTTTGAGATTTGACAGGAATTTGAACATTCCTTTCCTTTGAGAATGTGTTGTTCTGTGACATTTGATTCATGTTATTTACAGTAAATGGTTGAAATTGTGCTGAGTCAAGTCAACAAATGTTAGTAATCTAATCTTTGAGTCATAATATTGATTATTTTCCAGTCCTTTCATTTCAATGGTAATTAGTTTAAGCATTTATCTTCGCACTTGTGTCATGGTTATGAGAAAGTGTTAGTCTTCCTTTCCTATTTTCTAGTAAAAAGCATACCTCGAGTTTATATATATTTGAAAAATACAAAATTATATCAGAAGAGGGAGATATACCTGTATAAGCATGAATTTTAACCCCTAACACAAATTCCCTTTTACCCCCTTGCACTTTAGAAAACCTAAGGCGGAGGCTTAATTCCACTTAAGCTCGCTACTCACATCACATTTGGCGCTTGTTTTGTGTGTTGGTGGAGGTGTTTTTGTCGGGGATGCCCACATGGCATGCAAATGTCCATGTGGTGTGCTTACATCTCTGGAAGATTCCTTAGGCTAGAGTCTGCAAAGACGTTACACTTTCGATTGGAAGTCAAAGTGTAACACCCCTCTTCAGCTAGTTGACCCGAATATGGCCGGTTTTCATCCCTTTCTTCATAATCTTCCCTCTCTCATCTGTTCTCAAGTTTGGATAGAGTTTTGCAAGATCTTGAGCTCAAATATCCACATTTTGTTCACTCTTTCAAGCATCTACAAGCTTTGTAGCATCACTTCAGACTCCATTGCAACAATCTACCACTCCATCACTCTGATAGTGCAATTGTAGGACACACATCATTGAAATAGAGGCTTGAGTTCCTCTCATTCTCTCCTCTACAAGCCTTGAGCGCTTTGGACGAAGGTGGTAATATCCTCTCATATTCTCTATCATCTTGGTTGAGTAAGCACGTACTATATTGTAGTGTATTTTGTTTATGTAGCTTGTGTTCCTTCCTTTATCTTTATTTCTATCGTTGCAAACTTGGTTGTCCGTGGAGGTGAAAACACCAAAACGAGGGCCTGACTGAGGTAAACAGCCCCAACATTCCCCTTTTTTCTATGTGCAGGTGGAGAGAGCTTGGAGAAAGTTGGCGAGAAGATTGGTCAATGAAATTATCTTCGTCACCCTTGCAGTAATATATTTATTTTATCACACTTGTATTCATTTTCTATTTTTCTTAATTTCACTCTACTATTCAAGAAACTTCTAAAATAGGTTGTTAGTCTAACTTTAAGAGTTTGACCCCATCTCTCTAGTTTTTCTAGCTATACAGATGCCAACGCACTTGTGAGATGCAGCGTGTCGTGCTATCATCCTAGAACTATGCTTCTGTCCTTTGACAGAGAGCTACCTGAGAGCAAATTTGACCTTAAAAAGTGACTCATCTAGTCTCCCTTCAGTTCTCGGGATTGCAAAGTGATCGAAGGACACATAGTCTTCATCATTCTCTTCCCTTCTATCCTAACCATCCTTTAAACTGAGGTACGTTAGGGAAGCCTTTCTGATCTTGGCCTATCGTGACCTGGGGCCTTGCAGTGGTTGGTCCCCTCTCTTACATTTTTGGTGAACCCGATGTGAACCAACGTCTATCCATTTTTTGGTGTTCTAAAATTTTTCTCTTATACCTCTTGGTCATTGTACCCTTGTGTGTTGTGAAATTTTATGAGCTTTATAACCTAGTCTACGACCTCTGGGCATATTGTCAGAAGAATTCTATGACACCTTTCGATGGAAAAGATGAAGGTCTCCTCTAGTTTCACTGTCGACCTTTTCTCTGGTTCTACGATTGGCCTATCTGCATAGGAGCACGTAGCACGAGGTGAACCTAGGTTTCTTGATGAAACTGATCACATCCATAGCCCTCCTACAACATCGACCTCCTCATCCGTGGACGAGCATGAAGCCATGCGTATCCCTTCCAAATACGTCATTAGGCTCGGTAAAGGGTTAGGTGTATTAGAAAATCACCTAGAAGGAAACTCGAAGATTGATAGGGCTACTAAAGTTATCGATGAAATAAGATACATGGTAGAAAAATACCAGACATGCGTATAGCTCTTAGCTAGTCTTACTAGTCTAGCCGAAGCAAGTGCCACCTTGAGCCATGGTCACACGGAACGAGGTGGCCTCTTTGAGGAATGCAAAAGACATCTAGAGATGTCGATGCCCCCCACATCTATATATATGGCTGAAATGGTCCCCTCGATCAGTGTGCCTGCTACTTCCAAAAGTTTGGAAACTATAAAAGTAAATAGGAACCCTTTGGGTTTCCACTTCACCCCTTCCATTTCCTCTGGTAGTGGAGGATTTGGAAGGATGATAGGTGGAAGCTTTGGTGGTGGAAAATTTGAAAGTGGTGGTGGATCTAGTGGAAGTCACACTAGTTGTGGCGGCATCAGTGGTGGTCTAGGTAGTGGCTTTGGTGGTCATTCTAGTGGTCCTATGTATTCTAATGACCCTATTCTGAATACCCTTCAGAATATGGGGAAGATGCAAAATCAGTTAGTGAAACTTTCCTAGGCCTCGGCCTAGCCAATTTTCCAGCCCTTCTTCTGACACAGTCCATTGTCGGTTACAATTTTAAACACTCCTTTCCCGCAAGGGATGGAAATTCCCAAATTCAAAAAATATAGTGGTAAAGGGAACCCATAGACACATGTGTCTACCTTCAATGCCTTGTGCACAAAATTCTTCCATACTAATGCATTGTTGGTGAAGCTATTTACCCAATCCCTCAAAGATACAACACTGGATTGGTACTGTTCTTTGCTCGATAATTCCATCTTCATGTTTGATCAGCTTGTGAACCAGTTTCTACGATAGGTCCAAGCCAATATCGGATTGAAGATGACCTTCTCAGACCTTGTTCGATGTAAATAAGGGGACAATGAGGAGGTTACAAAATTTATAGTGCGGTATCAAGCACTCTTCTCACAAATCTCATATATGCTACCTGACTCTGATGTACAAAAGGTCTTCATAGGGAATTTACAAAGACATTGGCAAGAGAAGTTTGCCCTCATGAAATATCCTTCTTTCACACATCTGTGTGTGGCTTTATGAGAATACCAGTAGACGGTGGTCTATTTTAGGAGTCCTCCCTCACACTTGCATTCTGAAGGAAGATCTATCGTATCGATCTCTGGAAGAGGTAAAGCTGTTGCGAATGTAGTAGCCACTGTAGATAACAACAACCTCATACGCGACCAAAAGTTTATAAAGCTATCAAAATGTTATTCTTCCATCTTGTAGAAGTTGGTGAAGGATAAGATCCTCACCCTGCCACTCCCTAAACCAGTTAGAGAACCGTACCTCAACTGGTATGAAGAAAACACATATTACTAGTACCATCGAGTTAGCGAACATGATACTGAATGCTACATGCGCTTGCATCATGAGATATAGGACTGCATCGAGGATGGTACTATCTGTCTTGATGGGAGTAAACAAAACATGAACAAATTAGTGGTGAAAGCTAACAATAACTTGCAGATATATAGAGACCCATTTCCGTTGCACTTTTCCAACATGATTATAGATCCCTCATATTTTGTTTCCTGCACTAAGGCATACGTTAACATGGTCACTGTTACTCCCTCTCCTCGTCTTGTGTACGACTCACCAAATATGATATTTACTTCACAAAATGTGCTAGCTAATAGAAAAAATTGTCCACTTTATATTCCTTTCTCACCTCAATGGTAACATTGTGATAGGGGTCTTAGCCAACCCCACGAGTAGAGTGAACATCATAATAGAGGAGATGTTACTCTTAAATTCCCTACAAAGGGAGGAGTATGAAATAACAAAATACATCATCCGTACACATGATGGAATTTCTCTTAAACCTTATGGATTGATAGTATTGTCCATCCTCATTGGACCTAGGAATGTAGACACAGTCTTCGATGTTTTTCCTGAGTTGGACCTGTTTAGAGTGAAGCTAGGCATACCTTGGTTGGATTCCACTCTCTGATTCATAAGTGCCTTAAGTTTTCCCATGAGGGTGTCATGCATGTAGTGCATGATACTGGATATTAGCATATGGTATCTCATGGGGGATACTCATTAGATAACTTTTAGACCTCTCCCATCAGTTTGCTCCCACAAAGAATGAACCTAATTTATAGGAACTATGTGAAGTATAAGACTAGAGGGAACAGACAGCTGAAGTGGACCCTTCCTGTAGTTGAGCACCAACTACCTCCTCTCGAAAGGGAAAGGAGAAGCTCACTCCCGCTCAGGTTGACTCATCCACTTCCCTCTCTTGGGAAGAGTATTGGATGAACAAGCTCGGGTTCTACCCGCTAAGTCCAATGATACCTCCTTGGCGAAGGCCCAAGATCAAGATATCAGATCTACCTAATGGGTCCCCAGGACCCTGGTATTATTTTTATGGTAGAAAGAAAGGCTCGAGGAGAGAATTTTCCCTCAACCTCTTCTTGTTCCCTCGAACAGAAAATGATCCACCTCTAAGGTGGTAGAGTTGATTCCTTCTGTCATTTCTGAACCTACTCCTTCTACTCCCATTTAGGAATCTGCCCTTCCACCAGAAATAGCAGTGGAGGACACCCCCATGGCTAAGCAGAATCCTTTCATCCCTTTGTAAACTTTGGCTTCTGGCTCGAAGAGTCATAGGAACCACCTTGTGTGTGAGAATAACAGCCGGTGAAAGGCTCTCCTAGTTGAGCAAGCCTCCTCATAGAAGGAGGAAGAGATGACACCACCTCCTATTGTTTCCTCCTCTTCCAGCTCTTGTTGTGAGTGCACACACACCTAGAAAGGTGCAGGTGTTCATTTCTCCTTCTACAGAGCCGTCTCTACTGACTTTCATTCCAGATGTCTCACCTTTCCCAAAACCCATGGATATGGTTTATACTTTGGTTGTATCCACTTCAGTTCTATCCTCTTCTACCCACCTTGCTTCGTCTATGGAGAGTTCAACTCCTCCAATGAAGAAGAAAGCAGAGCGTGGCCCCTCTAGTAATGGAGGACATAAGAAGAGCCCACCTCCTTTGAAATGTGACCCCATGCTGACTTGTTCTATCTTGGTAACAAAACCAACTCCAGCCTCCCCTGAGTTTTATCACCGCTCTCGAGTCTCTTGGTGAGCCTAGCGGTGAACCTCAAGTGCAAACCCCTCCATCCACTTAGGTGAAACATGGAACTCCCATCAAGTGTATGTTTAACTCAGTGGATGAAGTTCTGACCCTGTCAGCGATCTTTGTGAAGTTGTTGACCTTATACCAACAAGAGTTGAGTGACAGAGACCTCACTGGTCCCTTTTCCTTATCCCTTGTTGCAGGAGGATCGAAAGCTCCTCCCCTTAACATTACACCATTTTAGGTTTGTTGCCATTCCCCCTACGATGACCTACAGTGGGAAATTGATGACCTCTTGGTCATCCAGTGTTAGGGGGAGATCCACTTCTTGATCTTTAGATTAGATGTGTGTATGTGTTCCCCCATGATCATGATGTATGTTCTTGGATGACCCTCGTCACCCATGTTGGTGCTTGGATACAGGTGTGGTGTTTGTTTTGTAAACCTTATTCTATGTGTATCTCTATTCCTCCATGTTTGTGATTGAATTTTGGAAAATTGGGGATGATGCAAAGCGTCAGGAGCATCTAGGCCTCCTTCCATGTTGACCCAATTTTTTTATTTTACTTTGTCTTTCATGCATGTTTCCCAATTTGATTGGGGATTGATGACCTTTCACCTTGCACCGTGGTTACCTATTACATATATAAATAAAGGCAGATCTGACCCCACGAAACCAGATCCCCCTGTGCCCTTTGTGTGCGATCTCTTTTCTTTTACCTTTCCCTTTATCTTTCTCTCTTCTTTGCTTGAGTTGTCCCTTTCATGTGTGAAAACATTACTTCTACATTACATAATCTTTAGAAAATGCATTTGTTGCCAAATGAATCTTTTCTCAAGGATCCTTCACACACTTCTTTATTAGAATCGTATTCTCGACTTGAAACTATAACAAAACATGTTTCCTTCATCATGGGTTCATAAAGAAAGGACTTGGAAACCCTCCTCCAAAGTGGGAATGGTATTAGTCTTCCCCTCACATGGGTGCATCTTCTTCCTTTCAAATTCCTTGATGAAGTGAATATCTTTCAAAAAGATTCCTTGATGATGAATCAATTCGAGAAAGAAGACGATAACTTTTGGATAGTGTGCCCCTTTAGTGGACCCCTCCTTTTCATGCTGGGTTCCCAATGGACCTCTTCAAAGGATTTTTAACAAGTTCTATGGCATCTAGCCCAAGGGCAGCCCGAATAGACCGGTTTCACATCTTCGCATCTAGCTTGGGGGCAACCCGACTAAACCGGTTTCACTTCTTCGTGTCTAGTCTGGGGGCAACTCGACTAGAACTACTTCACATCCTTACATCTAGCTTGGGGGTAGCCCGATTAGACTTCACTTTTCAAATAGTGTGTCCCTTGAGTCGACCCTCCTTCCTTTTGAAGGGTTGTCGAGGGACCGCTTTGAAAGACCTACAACTTAGCAACGGTCTGCATGACTATTTGTCCACTGGCCTGCATGTCTGCTTCTTGATGTGTTCTATCTGCAAGTAAACATGTTTCCCTCACTGACTTTGTGGAGTCCCCTTTGCTCGGTCTCCTCCATGTGAGAATTCTTGGGGGATACCTTCCTTCCAGGTTTGCGGGTCTGTAAGGTTATTTTCCTAGTTTCCTTCATGTGAGAGTTCTTGAAGGAAACCTCCCTTGCAAGATCATGAGCCTGTGAGGTGCTTTCATACTTCAGCTTTGTAGTTTCATGGAACTATGAAGTCCTCCCCTACATTTCTGAGTTCGCTGGACCGTGATTTACTTCCTCATCGGTTTAGGTATAATTCTCTTAATTTTTTACATTCTTACTACTCTACTTTACCGAAGCACTCATCAGTACTCGTGCTCGCTAAAGTGGGGGAAAAATGTATAAGCGTGAATTTTCACCCCTAACACAAATTCCATTTTACCCCCTTTCACTTTAGAAAACCTAAGGTGGAGGGTTAATTCCACTTAAGCCTGCAACTCACATCACACTTGGCATCTATTTTGTGTGTTGGTGGAGGCATTTCTATTGGGGACACCCGTGTGGCACGCAGATGCCTGCGCGACACACTTACATCCCTGGTAGATTCCTACGGTTGGAGTCTGCAGAGATGTTGCACTTTTGATTGGAAGTCGAAGTGTAACACCCCTCTTCAGCTGGTGGACCTGAATATGGCTGTTTTTCATCCCTTTCTTCATAATCTTCACTCTCTCATCCATTCTCAAGTTTGGATAGAGTTTTTCAAGATCTTGAGTTCAACTCTCCACATTTTCTTCACTCTTTCAAGCATCTACAAGATTTTTAGCAGCACTTCACAGTCCATTGCAGCAATCTACCACTCCATCACTCTGATAGTGCAAGCACATGACACACACCATTGCAGTAGAGGCTTGAGTTTCTCTGATTCTCTCCTCCACAAGACTTGAGTGCTTTGTACGAAGGTGGTAAGCTCCTCTCATCTTCACTATCATCTTGGTTGAGTAAGCACGTATTGTATTGTAGTTTCTTTTTTTTACATAGCTTGTATTCCTTTCTTTATCTTTATTCCTATCATTGCAAACTTGGCTGTCTGTGGAGGTGGAAACACCAAAACGGGGGTTTGACTGATGCAGGCCCCTAAACAACCCCAACATTCCCATTTTTTCTGTGTGTAGGTGGAGAGAGCTTGGAGTAAGCTGTAGAGAAGATTGGTCTATGGAATTATCTTTGTCACCCTTGCGATAATATATTTTTTTTATCACACTCGTATTCATGTTCTATTCTTCTTAATCTCACGCTATTGTTCAAGAAACTTCTAAACTAGGCTGTTAGTCTACCTTTTAGAGTTTGAACTCATTTGTCTTGTTTTTCTGGCCGTACAGACGCCAACGCACCTGTGAGACGGTAGTGCACTGTGCTGTCATCCTAGAACCACACTTCTGTCCTCTAATAGAGAGCTACCTGAGACACAGAGTTGTCCTTAAAAATTGACTTGTCTAGTCTCCCTTAAGTTCTCAGGATTGTAGAGTGATCGAAGGACACATAGTATTCATCATTCTCATCCCTTCTATCCTAACCATCCTTTAAACTAAGGTAAGTTAGGGTAGCCTTTCTACTCTTAGCCTTTCATGACTTGGGGCCTTGCAGTGGTTGGTCCCCCTCTCTTACAATACCTCAATCAAAATTTGGAGGAAGATCACTAACGCAATGATGATCTCTCCAACTGTTGTGGATTGATTTATCCTTCTTGGACATTATAGAGTCATTTTATGTTAATTTTGTAAAGGAAAAATCTGTTCACTAACTAACAAAAAGTATCCTCCTTGGTGTCATATTTCCTTTGGATTAGGCATGACTACCTCAGGTCGACATTTTGGCTATGGAATTGCAACTAGCTCACAATTCGGTGCTCTGCTAACAACACTTATAGTATACTCGGGTCTATGATATGTCCACATAAGAGTCCTATAAAATGTGTGCTCCTAAAGGATTCAAATTTCACTCTAATACAACTTGATGCAGTCAAGGATGGAGGGTCCGAAATTGACTATCCAGCCTTGTAGAAAACTTCAACACAACACAGATAATCTAAAGTAACATGCAACTTTATTGATTGAAAATTGAAAAAATACATGCCCATAGGCCTTCTCAAATTTAAATTACAACATGCTCCATGTGCCAAACCTATTGGCTCATAGGTTGCAACAGGATTATTCGTTACTAAATGTAGAATTATTTCTAGAATCTAATCTCCTAGCTACTAAATCCATCATCTATTTGTTGCCTTTCTATTGAATTTAGAGAGTGATTATATACTAGCTCCAAATATTAGGAGTGATCTACATCAGCCTCATTTAGGTCTCAAGTTCGATGTCCTATAAAACATGTAAGTTGGCTCCAAGAGGTTGAAGAAGTATCAAATAGAGGTGCAGAAGGGTGCATACCCAATTGGAGGTTGTCCTACCCTATATCCATTGTATGATGAGCCATGAAGACTTCACAAGGTACAAAGAGATTTTGCATGCTAACTCCTATAGGTCTGGGTCTAGGTTTCTTGTTGAGGTGATCATCTAGTGAAGGGCTCTTTCGAATAGTAATCTTGTGGGGACTGTCATCTAGGTACGCTATCGTAGACTTCCCATTCTATCTCCATTCCAATCTGTAGGGGAAATATGGTTATTGTGGTGAGATGGGTTATGGTTCTCTAGATGCTCATGCATCACATATCTGCCTCCTATGTACATACTCTGCCAACTTTGACCTTTTTCTTATAGGTGCCACTTCTACTTTTATGTAATCTCCTTTTTTAGCTTTAAATTTCTCTTTTCTCTTTTTCCATTATCAAGGCTAATATGGAATTTTTGGATGATTAGACCTTTTAGAAGCTTATTGTATTTTAATTATTGAATTTGAAGGGAAAATCTTGGATTTATCCTTTTATAGTTCTCACGTCGAGTTCACCAAAATGTAGAGGAGGAGATTTGACACCCTCAAGATGATGAAGTCTTAAGGGGAAAATGGTCCTCAACTACCTCATGGATTAAAGCTTAGGTGACAAGATAAAATGGTGAAGTTTATTTATTTATGTTTTATGCAAAATAAAAGGGTGAGAGTTTTAGGGATCAGAAGAGCAGGTTGTAGAGGTCTTTTGAGAAAATTGGAAAATTCTTGGCCAAGGATGACATCACAACATGTAGACGTCTGCACATTACATTGTAGTCTCCTACGGACCAAAATCAAAGTTTACCACATAAAATGACAAAGAATTGTGAGGATAGCTAACATTAAAATTGCTATCCTAAGTTGATTTATGTGTCTCCACCTTCTTTGGAAAGTGTTCTTGAGGACATGAGGGAAAACACATTTATTATTTATTTTCCTAAATGAAAAATTGTAATTGCATTCAAAGAGGTGGTGGAAATTACAAGACATCCCAGGAGAATATTCTTCCTAGGCGTCCAACTTTCTAGGTTGGGACCACTTGAGTGTGCATGTCCTTGCATATTATTTGAATGTTTTGCATGGTTGGGTTCTCAAGTTTGCATGGTGGTGCATGATATTTCATGTAGCCATCAAAGGCATCAGAGACTTATGGAGCACTCGGGTTTGATTCATTTTGATTGGTTGCGGATTAGGCACCCATGTGAAGGCCATGCCATTATTGAATATTTTATTCCATGTTTATGGGCTGTCCACTAAAGGGGGTGTGGGTTTTTCTAGGTGTTTTTTCTTGTTGTTTTGGGATACCATTTGTGGTATTCTCTCCAAAAAACCTCTATATATTGGAGCCTTGGGATGGTGGTTTTGTATGAGTTCTTTGTAAGTTTTCAGGACGATGAAGTGCTACCGAATTATAGAGAGAATTGTTGTATTGATGTACTTCCTTGAAGATTAATACAAACATTGGATCTCTTTGGCTGTGGAGTTTTTTCTTGCAAGGGTTTCTCCACATATATCTTGTGTCACTTGTGTTGATGACTTTTGATATTACATATTTTTTATTTCATTGTTGTAATTGTCAATCACTTAATCTTGTTATGGTTATCTTGAACATATAATTTTAGATTTACAACCACATATTTAAGTTGATATTGCTGCAAGTTGTACCTTGATTTCTAACATTTGGTATTAGAGCTAATGGTTTTGTTAAGAGAGGTACGCCTTTATTTTGAGTGTTGAAGGTTTTTTGGTTGCAGTGGGAGCTTGTGCATTGTGGGTTTTATAGATTTATGAAGAAGATTGAAAACCATGGCCTTTGCCTCTCATTTGGATATTGAGAAACTCAATGGAACTGGCTATGAGATGTGGAAGTTGAAGATGGAGGATCTCCTTGAAGTTAGAGATTAGTGGTTGATAGTTTCAAACCAAATGAAACCAAAGAAAATGTCTGATGAAGATTAGAAGAAAATGGATAAGAAGGCATGTAGAACCATTCAGTTGTGTCTAGTGGATTCCATCCTCTTGAATGTTTTAGAAGAAGCCACCACATACAATTTTTGGAATAGCATAGGTGATATCTATCAAACTAAAAGTTTAACTAATAAGTTGTATCTCAAAAGACGTTTGTATTCTTTGAAAATAAAGGATGGTGATTCTATTGTAAAACATTTAAATGATTTTAATATGATTTTAAATCAACTTGCATTAGAAGATGTTAAGTTAGAAGAAGAAGATAAATGTCTTTTGTTTCTTTTTTCTTTACTCGAATTTTGGAAAAATCTAATTGCTTCCATAAGTGGTGGTGGTAAAAAACCGAAGATGGATAGTCTCATTGCAATACTTCATTCAGAAGAGATGAGGATAAAGTCCATGAATGCAGGCTCCCAAGATGCCTTGCATGTGCGAGGAAGGTCCAAAGAAAAAGAAGGGCCTAAAGAGGGCAAGAAGAGAGACAAGTCTAAAGGACATTCTAAAACCCTTGGGAAGAGTAGAGTAAAGTGTTCAAAGTGTGGGTAAAGAGGGCATGTGAAAAAGGATTTTAGGAACAAGAAAAAGAGTTTAGATGCTTCTACTGAAAAGTCCTTTGAAGATGGTAAATTTTGATGCGTTTTATATTTTTCTAACACTATTAGTAATGATGCTTGGCTTATTTATTCAGGTGCCTCCTACCATATGAATTATCATAGAGGGGTGGTTTACTTCATATTCAATTTATGATGGGGGAGAAATTTTCCTTAGTGATGACAACAAGAAGAAGATTGTTGTTAAGGGAAAAGTAAAGTTGTGTTTCAGTGATGGGAGGGTTAAAACCCTTGATCATGTTTTACATATTCTAGGACTTGTGAGAAATTTAATTTCAATATCCATGTTGAATGATTGTAGAATGCATGTGATATTTGACAAGTCTAGTTGTAGGTTGATAAGAGGGAGTTTAGTAATTGCTAAATGATCTTAGATAGGGAATTTATTTAGGATTAATGCCTCCAATTTTTGTAATTCTATGAATGTAACTAGCATTGAAAATGAATGTATGTTGTGACACCAAATATTGGGTCACATAAGTGAAAAAGGTCTTAAGACTATTTTGAATAAAAAGTTGGTTGATGATCTTTCTGATTATTTTGTTGGTAAAAATTAATTTTGTGAGCATTGTGTGTTTGGTAACCAAAATAGATCATCATTACCTATTTGGACTAATAAAGCTAAGAGATTATTAGATATCATTCATTCGAATGTGTTTAGACCAGTGGATGTTGAATCTTTTGGAAAATCTCGTTATTATGTTACTTTCATTGATGATGTGTCAAGATACACCTAGATTTATTTTATGCATGCAAAATATGAAGTTTTCGCTAAGTTTAAGGAATTTAAAGCCTTAGTTGAGAATCAAACGAATTATAAGATAAGGGTGTTGAGATCTGACAATGGGCGTGAATATTGTTCTAGGGAATTTGACGAGTTCTTTAAGCATGCAGGTATTGTTCGAAAAAGACTACACCTTATACACCTCAAAAAAATGGGGTAGCCAAAAGAATGAACCAAACCTTAATGGAAAGAGCTAGGAGCATGTTGAGTGGTACTAAGCTTGATAGATGATTTTGGGTAGAAGCTGTAAGTACTACATGTTATTTGGTTAATAGATCTCCTTGTTCAGCTCTTGTTGATAAAAATGCTTATGAAGTGTGGATAGTTAGAAAGTGTTGAGGAAATATGTCTCAAACTTACTAACGTTTGGGCTTTAGCGTCATTGGGTTGATAGTCACATGCCGGTGAGATGAATTAATGAGTCTTGTCAACAAGTGCTTGGTTTTTCGCTAAGTGTCTTTGGGGATTTTATTCAAGTCTTTACTGTAGTACCACAAGGTGCAACTAAGAGGGCTGTGGGCTAGTGGTGTTACCCACCATCCTGTAGCAGTCTTCATTAATCTGTGCGGTAGTGTAGGTCACCCCGCCACCCCATGATGATGGTTGAAGGTGGCTTGCGGTAGTGTGGGTCATACTACCACCCCATGATGATGTTTGAGGGTGGCTTGTAGTAGTGCTGGCCATACCGCCACCCCACGATAGCCTGTAAGATGGCTTGCAGTGGTGCGGTATATACCCCACCACCTTGCAATGGTTCATGAAGTGGCTTGCAGTAGTGTGGGCCATCCCACCACCATGTGGTGGTCTATGATATAGGTATGATACGGTATGGTGGTATGATGCAGTATGGTGATAGGTTGCAGTATAGTAGTGAACCCACTATCCCGTGAAGGTCAATCTGAGTAGCTTGTGGTGGAGTGGTAGACATGTTGATGTGACATTGTGAGTTCAACAAGACAAGGGTTTATGTCTCTTCAATATTCTGGTATGACTGAGTTGGTTAGTGACTGTTTGTCGGTATGGAAGGTTGAGAGATTGTTCTCCTGTTACACTTGTGAAGTTTGTATTGAATGAAGTAGTGCATTGTGTTGTGATTTAAGGAATAATGAGCATGTGAATGCTCGAAGCAATTATAATGTTATATTGCTAGTTTTTGAACTGGAGAAACACCTGCGAGAGAACAATATTTTGACTTGTATGTAACATTTGTTTATTGTAATACAAGAGGTCTCTTCTTTAGTGTGTGGGTATTTTCTCGAGAGGGTTTTCCCATGTAAAATCTGGTATTCTTTCTTGATTGTTTATTCTATTAATCATATGTGCATCTTAAGTGAAATATAATTGTAAAGTTCTAAATGCTTTATTTTCTTCTCTCTCCTGAAGATTAGCATTAGGAAGGCATATTCCACACTCTACTTTTCTTGCAATTGGTATCAAAGCTTGGCCAAATTTGTTGTCCTTGTGGGTAAGATGGGTTTTTTGTGCTGATCTTGTTCATTGGGAGTTTTGTAGAGAAATCTAGTTTGTAAACTTATTGCAGATTTAAGATGGTAAGAACATCCAGAAGAATAAAGATTGAGAATTTCAACAATGGCAATTTTGAGATGTGGAAACTCAAAATGGAATATTTTCTCATGGATTGTTATGGAATGTAGTGTCCTCTATCAAACCATAAACAACCTCACAAGATGACTAGGGTGCAATGGACTAGAAATCCAAGGGTTTGATAAGAGTGTGCTTAGATGATTCAGTTCTCTTGAATGTACATGAAGAGAGGATAAGTAAAATTTTGTGGAAGAATCTTGGTGACATTTATCAAGGGAAATCTCTGGTAGCTAAGTTATTTTTGAGGAAGAAGTTGTATTCTTTGAAGATGAAGGAAGGAGCATTTTTTGTAGATCATTTAAATGCATTCAACATGATTGTTGCTCAGTTGGGATCGGTTGGTGTGAATATAGATGGTGAGGATTGTTGCATGCTCCAATTATGTTCATTGCCTGACATGGGATCACCTAGTAATATTGAATATTGGGAGTACAAAAACCACTTTCAAGATGGAAGATGTGGTTGCTTCGTTGCTACCAGAAGAAATGTGGAGGAAATATTTTGAGATGGCGAAGGAGGCCCTTGTTGTTTGGGGAGATCAAAAGAGAAGGGCAAGAAGAAGGGAAATAAGTCCAAATCCAAGTCAGAGGGGAGATCAAAGTATCTTGGTAAAAGGTCCAAGGTGAAATGATGGAACCGTGGGTAGACTGGACACATCTAAAAAGATTGCAAAGAAGAGAAGAAGAAGAATAAGAAAAATAATTCTTGTGATAATGAATCTTCTCAGGATGATGCAGATGCATTCATAGTAGCCTTGGTGATTTAGGCATTAGATGATGTTTGGATGATTGACTTAGGTGCATCCTTTCACATGACCTCTCATAGAGGTTGGTTTTCAAAGTATAAAAAAGTATGTTGGTGGAAGGGTGTATCTAGGTGATGATTCTCACCTGGAGATTGTTGGCTGTGGAAGAGTCAAAATTCTATTTCTTGATGGAAGAGGGAAGGGAATTGATGATGTGATGCATATACCAGGTCTAGCTCAAAATTTACTTTTTGTAAGTAAACTTAATGATGCTAGTGTGCAAGTCTCTTTCTCGAATGGTGTTTATAGAATGACTAGAGGCTCTATGGTGCTGGCTAAGGGTGCACAAACTAGAAATATATATAAGTTGGATGCATGCATAGTGCAATGTAATAGTGCCTCTGTAAAGTCAATAAATCTAATCATGTAGAGAAGAAAGACATTCTCGTGGGTGCTAATTCTTTAAATTTGAAGCTCCCAATAGAGAAAACAATGTTGTGACATCAGAGGCTCAATCACATTGGTGAAAAAGGCTTAAAATCCTTGAAAAATAAAAGCCTGGTTAAAGGGCTTGATGATTGTTATCTTGAGTTTGATTTTTGTGAACATTGCATATATGGAAAGCAACACCATGTTTCATTTTATTCTAGTCCTCATAAATCTTCTGGTATTTTGGATTATATTCATACTAATGTATTTGGTCCACTTAATGTTCCTTCATTATCAAAATCTATGTATTTAGTTTTGTTCATAGATGATTATTCAAGGACATTTGTTTATTTTCTCAGAAGTAAAACTAAAGCTTATAACCAATTTAAGAAATTTAAAACCTTGGTTGAAAATCAGACTGGTAGGGAAATTAAGTGTTTGAGGATGGATAATGGTTGTGAATTTGGTTCAAAAAAAATAGATAAGTTTTGCCAGGACCATAGAATTAAAAGGCATAAAATAACTCCTTACACTTTATAGAAATATATAGTTGCAAAAAGGATGAATAGAATGCTGATGGAAAGGGTGAGATGTATGCTAAGTAATGTTGGTATGGAATAGAAGGTATTGGCTGAGGTTGTAGCTACAACATTTTATTTGATTAACAAACCTCCCACTTTGGTGCTCGTGGACAAGACACCTATGGAAGCATGGTCTAGTAAGAAGCCCTCGTTGAGACATGTTAGAGTCTTTGGCTATGAGGCGTATGCTTATGTGCCTAGTAAAAAGAGATCTAAATTGGAGATCGAGGTTGTAAAATGTATCTTTATCGGTTATGGAATTGGTGTGAAAGGGTACAAGCTTTGGAACCCAATTATAGAGAAGGTGCTTTATAGAATAAGTGTGGTCTTTCGTGAGCTGAAAACTTCTACAGTAGATCTACAACCAAAAGTGAAAGAAGTAGAAAAGAATGAGGTAGTTGAATTTCCTCTTACTCTAGATAAGGATGAAATTTGTACACATAGTGGAATTATTAATGAGGAGAGCTTAAGTAGCTTTGAAAGTTCTAAACAAGAAGAAAAACCTCAGCCTCAACCTATGAGGAGGTCTACACGTGAGAAGCGACAACTTGAAAGGTTTGGATATTCTATGTTAGATTCTAGTTGTGCCTATGCTTTGATTTCTAACACTAATGAGCCTAGGACTATTAGAGAGGCTATGTGTATGTCTGATTTAGATTCCAAGCCATGAATGAAGAAATAACATCATTCAAGAAAAATGAAATGTGGGATCTGGTACCTTTGCTTGAAGGACAAAAGACTATTGGATGCAATTGGGTGTTTAAAAATAAGATTGGTTTGGATGGAAGTGTTGAGAAGCATGAAGCAAGGTTGGTCGCAAAAGGATATTTCCAGGTGGAGGGGATTGATTATGGATAAATATTTTCTCCTATAGAAAATCTGGCGTTTATCAGATTTCTATTGTCACTTACAGATGCATATGACTTAGAAATTGAGCAAATGGTTGTGAAGACAATATTTCTTCATGGTGATTTGAAGAAGAGATTTACATGTCCTAGCCAGAGCACTTCATTGAAAAAGGTAAGGAAAACTTGGTTTGAAAATTACAAAAATCTTTGTATGGTTTGAAGCAGTCACTTAGAATGTGGTACCAAAAGTTTGATACCCATGTGTTGTCTTTGAGGTTTTTGAGAAAAAAGTCTGATCATTGTGTGTACTTTAAATCTAAAAATGGTCATCTTCTTATTATTGCTCCATATGTGGATGACATGTTATTCATTAGGAATAGTAATGGTATGAATTTCAAATTAAAATCTCAATTGTCAACATAGTTTGAAATGAAAGATCTAGGTATATGTTGGGGATGAAAATTAGAAGGGATAGGGAAAATAGAAAACTTTGGCTCAGCTAGAACAAGTATACAAATTATTTCCTAGAGAGGTTTAGTATGACATATTGCAAGTAGTTAGTTGTTCCAGTGTTGCAGGGAATGGAAATTTCTGTTGAATATTGTCCAAAATCTCCTACTAAGATGGAGGACATGGCCAGGGTGCCTTATGCAAGTGCAATTGGTAGTTTAATGTATACAATGGTATATACCAGGCTAGACATTTCCCAAGTAGTGGGAGTTATTAGTTGGTTTATGGATAATCTAAGAAGGCTGCATTGGGATGTTGTGAAAAGCATTTTCAAGTATTTGAAGGGTACTTCTAAGTATGCCTTATGTTTTTCATGGTTACTCTACTGGATCTCAGAGTTCAGTTAGCATTCATGGATATGTGGATTGTGATTAGGAAGGGGACATTGACAGTAGAAGATCCACCAATAGATATGTATTCAGGTTGTTTGGTGATGCAGTTAACTAGATGAGCAAGCAACAGGCTATAGTCGCTTTATCCACTACTAAGGCTGAGTACATTATAGAAACTCACACCTGCAAGGAATCTATTTAGATTAGAATATTGTGCTCGAATGTTGGTTTTGATGCAAGGAAAATTGTTATTTATTGTTGTAGACGTCTAAATTTGACCACTACCACATGGTCAAAATTGTCTACTCTATTAGTCTATTTCGTTAATAATGATTAAATAATTTATTTAATCATTATTTCATTTTCTGCTTAAGGTTCCTAAAGTATGTAATTGAATAATTGAATACTTTACCTTACACCTTTTCTTCTCTAAATTAAATAAATAAGACAATTTATTTAATTTAGTCACTTGACCTTTTGATTAAAAATCAATTTTTAATTCCTCATTTTCTCTCTCCTTGTCACATTCTCCATAATCCTCTTTTAATCTGGATTAAATTAATTAATCCATGATTAGGATGTGCACCACTTAATCAAGATTAGTGTCACATCCTCCATAATCTCCCACTTTCTTCTAATCTCTCATTAATTATCCTAATCTTGGGTTTGCACAACCTTAATCAAGGTCATTAGCCACATTTAGCATACCTTTTTTGGTCAACCTTTCCACTTGCCTTTCTTGGCCTTGACTCCCTTTCCCATGTGAATTTTTAATTCACATTTATTCACCCAAGGCTCTTTTTTTCCCCATGTGAATTTTTAATTCACTTTTATTCTTCCAAGGAATCTTCTCTTCCCCATGCAACTTCTAGAACCTTTGACTTGTCACATCAAGTCACATGTGGGTGAATCCTACCTTTTTAAGGACCTTGTTTTATCCAGGGTATTTTTCACCTCTCCTTTTGAATCCTTCTCTTATCCACAAGATTCCCCAATCATGTGAATTTTTAATTCATTTTTATTCTCCCAAGATTCTCCTCTTCCCCATGTGATCATTGAGAGGTCACATTATCATTTTTCCAAGGTACTTGTCCTTCCTCCACATCATGTACCTTCCTCCCACCTCACTTCCACATCATCTCATACTAGGCCATCTCACATTCCACATGTCAAAATGTGAGGGCTTGTGAGTCCTCAACTCACCATAGCCCTCCATCTTAGCCTTGTTGGTTTAATTGCAATCATTGAATTCTCTAGAGAATTAAAATCCCTCTATAAATACCCCCTCCTTCCTCTCATTTAAAATAAATAAGAGGTTTTTGCTACCAAACTCTTGCCATTTTTTATTTGCAGCTTTTTAGCCATTTACAAGCAGTTTTCATCAATCCACCAAATCATTTAGTCACTAGCATTTGATCACATTTTGCATCTTTGGGCACACAAACTCTCAAAAATCAAGGGCCAACCAAGGAAATTAGCAGCACTAAAGGTATAACAATTTATCTTTTTGTTTTGTTTATCTTTCTTGCATAGATATTCCTTAGGCTAATCTTGAATAGTATTTCTTGCGTTTCTCCTTTTAATGCATTCTTAGTTAGTTTTACATCTTAGAATAGGGTAGAACATTTAAGGGATCACATTTTTGGCACACTCGATGGGACCCACAAACAGGTCTCTTTGTTTCAAAGTTTACTATTGTTAAATTTGTTTGCAAGTCCAAGTCGTAGAGGGGCAGATTTGCCCGTAGAGGGGTAGACTTGTCCTCTCGTGTGCTGCAGAGGGGCGGATTTTCCCTCTTGTTTCAACGTTTCTGACAGTTTTTCTACAGAGGGGTAGATTTTCCCTCCTGTTCCAATGATTTTGACAGTTTTTCTGCAGAGGGGCGGATTTGCCCTCCTGTTCCAACTTTTCTGACAGTTTTTTTGCAGAGGGGCAGACTTGCCCTCCTGTTCCAACTTTTCTGATAATTTTTCTATAGAGGGGTGGATCTGCCCTATTGTTCCATGATTTTTCACTGCAGAGGGGAAAATCTGCCCTGCTGTTCCAACATTTTTCACTGCAGAGGGGCAGATTTTCCCTAAACAACACGTTGTAGAAGGTAAAAACAAGCATTTTAGCTTCGTTTTTGGCTCAATTTTTTGCTGTTTTGAAGTTCTAACCCCCTAACCTTGCTTGTTTGTGGGTGTAGTTGGATTTCTTACTAATAATTTGCAACATTTTATGGTTATTCACAAAGAGACAAAGGATAAAACAACTAACATTTGTTTGCAGGGCCGTTAATTTATGCAGATTTTAAGAGTCTTTTATTGTTGTTTTCATCTAGGCACATAGTTTAATTAGGAGGAAGTAATACTTGCTATGTGGTGTGTCTATTTATGTGTTACCCAAAGGGGGCATTAATTTGTTTTCACCTTCCCCTTGCACTTTGTGTGAATCGGGGGGTGGTTGGAAATGATTAGTGCCTTCTTTTTAGAGGGACCTGCTTGGGGATTTCATCACCCCAAGGGACAATCCAAACCACGTGTACCAGCAGGGTATAAAAAGGGGGGAGAGCCAAAGCTATACTCCAATCCAATCATGTCATGTCTGGAAGAGCGTCGAAGCTAGGGTGATACCTAGATAGATATGAAGAGTAGGTCCGAGCCCTTCAACATCTCGCTGGGGTTCTCGACTCATGCTTGTGACAGGATGGTGTTCACGGTTGTGCCTCACGTACTGAGAGTATATCGAGGAATCCTTAGAAACCTTGTGCATTCTAGATTAAGACCTTTGTTGACCATACCCCTTAACACTAATCATAGAATTATGCTTGCTTAAAGTGTCTTTATGTGAGAAACCAATAAATCTTGATAAGTCAGCCTCATTGAGTCATTTCAAGTCTTTTCCATAAACCAAGTCCCTATTTTTCCGTAGAGGGGCAGATTTTCCCCCTGGTCCATTGTTTTTGTGCAGAGGGGCGGATTTTCCCCCCTGGTCCACTATTTCTCTGTAGAGGGGTGGATTTGCCCCCTTGGTCCACTATTTTTCTGTAGAGGGGCGGATTTTCCCCCTGGTCCACTATTTTTCTATAGAGGGGTGGATTTTCCCCCCTCTGTTTTGACTACAGAAGGGTGGATATGCCCTCCTGAACAAACAATTTTACCTCGTTTGACCATTCCAAGCCTCTGTTTAACCACCTTGAGTCTCCATTTGACCATTTGACCATCCCAAGAATTCATTTAACCAATCCAAACATTCATTTAACCAATCCAAACATTCATTTGACCATTCCAAGCCTCCATTTAACCTTTCTAAACATCCATTTATCACGTTCTCATTGATCATTTCACAATTTGGGGTACTTGTTTCTACCATATTATCATGTGATTTAAAGAGTTGCTTTTCTTCCAAAAGGATCACTTCAACAACACCCCCATCATATAAAAACCATCAAGACATCTTTAATTTTCATTATTCATCATCTTTCATCACAAAATCCCTTAAACCTTGTTTTAGGAGTTATCTCCCAAATTGACCCAAGTGTTAAGTTTGATTGTTATCCTACATATCAATCATTGTCTTCAACCTAATCAATCTATTTCTATCTTGAGGAAGATTTGTGTTGAAAGTCATCATTGGCCCAAATCAATCCCCTTCTATCTCAAGACGGATTTGGTGCCATGATCATTGGTTTAGCTAGTTTAATCCGATCAACCAACGTATTAAGTTAGCTAGGGTGATTTCCGAATTGGGTTTAAGACCCTTTCCATCAACCAATCCTAATCCATCATCCAATCCAAAACAAACTTATCCTATCATATCCTCTGATCCAATCCCAATCTAAGTTCCAATCCAGTTCTAATCTGAGCATTAATCCCGTCATCCTAATATGAGATTTTATTCAATCCCAATCTGACCTTTCATCCAATATCCATATGAGCTTCCAATCCATCCTAGTTTTCTATCCATCATCTAATCTTTGCTGCTAATCTATATCCATCATGAATCTTTATCCCCCTTTCACATGACCAATAGTAGTAGTCAAGGGGAATCCTAACTACGTTGATGACAATAACAAAAATCTTGTTGATCATGAATATTGTTATATAGATCCCCTTGATGCTATCATTCTAGCAAGCTCTCTCCAACCACCTCCCAAAATCCAACTACTCCTTTGAACTATCCCACCATTCCTTCATCTCCATCTACTAATAGTCCTTATGCTACCCTTGACAAGGGATATCCAACATCCTCACCATTGATATATTCATCATGTCCCCCCTCTCAACCTCTATCCTATACAACATCCACATCCTCTTATCCTCATCATCATTAACAATCCCAATATCTCTACTTTAATCACCCATCCTAATCCAACACTCACACATTCCTATAACAATCCCCCATCCCAATATTCCTCTTATCTTAATCCACCATCTCAATCTCCTTATCCTAATCCATGATCCCTATCATTCTATGCTAACTCACCATACATGTCTTCCTATGGTGGTCTACCACCTCAATCTTCCTATTCTAATCCAACATCCACACCTTCCTATCACAATCCCCCATCCCAATACCCATACATTAATTCCACATCTCCCCATTCTAATCCTTCATCTACATATTCCTACTACCACTCACCATCCCAATCTTCCCAAGCTAATCCAACATCCACATCGTCTTACATCACTCTCCCTTTCACCCCATTATATCTTAATCCTCCATATAAACATAGCTCACCTAGTCCTCCAGCCACTCCTAGTCCTCCATCTAGTCCCATCCACTCATCTAATCCTCCAATCCCTAACCCTAATCCTCCATCTCCCTCTATTCCTCCATCTAGTCCCATCCACTCATCCAATAATAATCCTCCATCTCCTTCTAGTTCTACATCTAATCCTCATCCACCCATCCACTCATCTAATCCTCATCCTCTATATCCTCCTAGTTCTACATCTAATCCTCCAATCCCTAACCCTAATCCTCCATCTCCTCTTAGTCCTCCATCCATTCCCATCCCCTCAACTAACCCTAATCCACCAATTCCTAATCTTAATCCTCCTTCTCCTTCTAGTCCTCCATCCAATCCCATCCCCATGTCTAATCCTAATCCACCAATCTGTAATCCTAATCGTCCATCCATTCCCATCCCCCATCTAACCCTAATCCTCCAATTCCTAATCCTAATCCTCCATCTCCTCCCAGTCCTCCATCCAATCCCATCCCTACGTCTAATCCTAATCCACCAATCCCTAATCCTAGTCCTCCATCCACTCCCATCACTCTACCTAATCCTACATCCCTTCCAAATGTCACCCAAGGACTCATGATAGAAGAGACACCATTCCCTCCCACTCTATCATGTATTATCACTAGCGATGAGGCCCTCCTACATCCTACACCTATCCCTCCCATCACCATTCTTGACACCGTCCAAACGGTTGAGCCGATCAAACCCATTGACTCCATTGAATCCCCATCTTCTACTACTAGATCCATCCAATCCCCTCCTCCCAGTCCTAATATTCACAAAATTCAATCCCATGACCTTTATGAATCCTCCATCCTCCTATCTCCCCCATTTGAGGAGTCCCTCCAACACTCTTCCATCATCATACATCCCACACAAGATTAATCATGCCAAGAGCTTGATCAAATTATACAAGCATATCCCCTCCTCCAAATCAAGATCCTACCATCCCATCCACTATATCCCAAGATCATAATCCCCCATCCATCCCATCTCATAATTACTATCCTCAACCAAGTCATGATCCTATCCTCCCATCCACCCCATCTCAAGATCACACTAGCTCATCCACTCCATCCCATGATCCCCTTTGCATTCAAGATCCAATCATTCTATCTCATGAGCCCTCATCATCTACTACCAAAAATCCAGATCCTATCATCTTCCCTAATCCCTCGATCCCTTATCACTCATTCCTCCTGATCAGGATGTTGCTATCTCCTCGTCTCCATTACACAATCCTCCATCGCTGCCTAGCCTTGTCACCACAACACCACTTTTATATCACCTAGGGAACATTACACTCATCCATGGTGGTCTCCTTGTAGAAGAAAAAAAAAGTATATGCACCACCCATCTTCCTTTATCTAATAATAGACTCGCATCATGCTTCCAAAAGAATAAGCATCCTACCCTAGATCATATGCTCAGGAACATGAAATATCAAGGAAAAGGTTTAGGCCTTCATGAGCAAGGTACTTTAGAGCCCATCCAAGTCAAAGAACATCCAGGCACACATGGTCTTGGATATATCTCCCAAAACTCTCACTCCAAAGATGTTGGTACAACCTCCGTACATCCTAAACGATCCTCTTCTAAAGGCACAAGAGGTACTTCCCATCGTTCTACCAAGTCATTTCCCACCATTCCCCCTCCTCCATCATATTACCTCAAAACAACTTTCCATCTTCCTCCCTTGTCCTCTAAATTTATGTTGGCTCCTTATGTCTCTCCATCCATCATTGCTCATCCTCCATTTACTATGGGTTCTTATATCCCTCCATCAAACCCCACACATCCTCAATATACACAATCTATTTTGGGTCCTTATATCCCAAAATCACCCCTCCATCTTATCCTATTCATCCTTTCATTCATCCACCCCCTATCCCTCATACACAGCATAAAAATACTACCTTCATAACTCCTAATTAGGATCAACAAAGGCACCCCTCCATGCATGCTATCTCGCATCCTCCATCCGCACTTCCTCTTGAAATGCCTACTTCTATCACTCCATCCATATCTTCTCCACATCATCCATCTCACCATACCCATCCCATTGCTACTAAAAGCTCTTTGGATGCCAAAGCAAAAATATATAAATCCAAATGTCCACATAAATCTATAGCTCCTCATGTCCCCTCCAAAAGACATGTTGACAAAAAGAAAAATCGAATCCAAAATCCAAATCAATCCAAACAGCCACAAAGGCCTATCAAAGCAAAAATCAACACCATGTGGATCCCAAAGAAAAAAGAGACAATGCTTTCAAATGAAAAATCCATGATGACATCCAAAGTTGCTATTCCCAAAGCTCATAATTCACATCCTCCATCTCCTAAATCTGTTTTGGGTCCTTATGTCCCAAAATTCACTATCCCAACACCTCCAGTCTCGCCACATTCTCCCTCCATCAACCCTCCTCTCATTTCACATCCACCACATGTGCCAATGTTGGTCCTGAACACCTTCCCCTATCACAAATCCACTCCATCATTCCATACATACACTTTCCAACACCCCATCCACTATCTCCCTATCTCTCCCATCCAATCCCTTTGATTCATCCTCTTGCATAATTCATTTCTCCTACTAAGGTTGTACCAACATCTGATGGTCACTTTACACATGGGCTATTAGTACCTCATATGGAACTTGATGCTTGAGTCCTTCATCCATCTCCTTATCAACTATCATCTAAATCTTCATATCCATATCCCTATCTTTATCCATCTTCATCCACATCCTAGTCCAAAAAATATAAAAAAATCAAAAAAAAAAGAAAGAGAAAAAATCAGATCAATACAAAAAAATAGTAAAAAGAAAATCATTCGTCCAATGGTGAAAAATTGGCAAACAAGTGCCTTAGATAAGTACCATGATGAAAACTTGAAAAACATGCATCATGCATAAATCCCCCATCTAGTCTCCTTCCACGATTGGGGGCAACATCCATTTACGCATTCCTTTCCTCCATCTCCTACATCTTCCTATCTTCCACATCCTATCCATCCTATACCATTCATCCCAATCCCTCCATCTTCCTTGTGCTCTTGATAAAGACAAGGGACAACCTATATACATGCTTTGGACACCTCTTGGCATATATTCCCTTCATCCATATACTATCATATTCCTTACCCACCTCTCTCTATCTTCCATTGTCCATGCATCCTATCCACCTCTATCTATCTTCCATTGTCCCTGCTACCTATCTACCTCTATCTATCTTCCATTTCCCATCTCATTCCCTTATCCAACCATCTTATTATCCCTCTTGCCTCATCCTACATGACACATCTAGAGTGGGGGCATCTCCTTATTTTTGATTGGGTCCTTGGAGACATCATCCATCCATCCCTATAGGTAATCCTCTCCCCATCATGACCATCCTTACCTCCCCATCCATTTATCCATCTAGTAATCCCTACCATCTACCAAATCCTTATCTTCCTATACTATCATTCACTAGTCCTTTTTCATCCTTTCATCCTTATCTACCCATCCCTCTATATAAGCATCCCGCCCATCTCCCTATCCTTATCATCCATTCCATCCTTCCATTTCCTTATCCCTCTATCCCCCTATCCTAGAATCTTTCTATCTCCCCATCTTTATCCATCCATCCATTTACTTATTTTTCCCCCTATCTCAAAATCCCTTGTCATTGGTACTAGCTATAGGCTAGCCCTATACAATCCAATGCCCTTCTATTTCCCTATCATCATTCCTATCTATTCCTCACATCTATCCCATATCCTATCACTCTTCATCATTCATCTATCCATCGTTTTCTCCTCCCAATTCATCTTTTGATGATTTGGATAACTATCCCATCCCTGAGCTTCACATCATACATATCTTACACATATCAACCATCATCATATCCAATCCTGCTATTCTATCTTTTCTCACCATATCGGTTCCATTCTTTTATCCATTTTTTATTGGTCTTGTGTCGAACTACGTTGCCCCTACGCTTCCACGTAGGCAAGGTCGATCATTTGAATCCACCCTTGGGGCTCTGTCTTTTGTTCGTCTTGTCATCCTTCATCATCTGTCTTTGGCCTTGTATTGAACTACATCGCCCCTGTGCTTTCATGTAGGCAAGGCTAAATCCTTTTGTCTATCCCTAGGGTATCTGTCATGTCTTTCCCCATCCATCATTGGTCACCCTTTTCCCCTTTCCACTTTTATCCATGGTATTTTATCGAACTATGAGGGCTTTGCGCTTTCACGTAGGCAAGGTTGATCTTTGATCAACCCTCGAGCCCCTAGGTCTTTAGGGTTTTTATTTCCTTTTGTCTTGTCATCCCGTCGTCTTGTCGTGTCATCAAGAATGTCCCTATCCTAGCTGGTGCTTACAAACAAAGGTCATTAGTCTCATAAGGTTCAATCAGTTTTAGATATCTTGTGTCATATCAATCAACCAATCTATCCTCCATCTTTGGTCTCAACTGGATGTATCCTTCCTAACAGACCGCATCAACCCCATCCATCCCTTTGATCCTGTGGCAAAGGACATTTGAAACTTGATTGTGATCTTTTGATGTTTTTGACAGTTTGTTTATCATTTGAGCTCCCTATCATCACTTGTCATGGTCACCTTGATCTATCATATCATGGTGTGATTTGACTAGTAAACATAGGGGCGTATCTTGATCTTTTCTTTGTTGTTGTCTTCTCGGTTGTCCTGCGTAGTACCCACCAAGACTCCCCAAGGTCTTGTTTTATGTTGGGGCATCCTTTTGTGCTTGTGGTTATTCCAATACCTAGCCCGAACAAGGTCTTTGTGACTTTGGGGTGTTGGAATAGCCTTCTTGTCTATTGTGTTTGTTTTATGCATTGTACACTAATTCACCTTGGTTCTTCATACCCTGGCACTCGGTGTCTTATGCTATGGAAAAAATCAATACTCTAAGGATGAAAAATTGCATTAGGATTGCATTTCATTTTCCATTCCATCATCTTGCATGTCTCCCTCATCCTCATCCATTCAAATAATCTAATCACACTCTTGGTCTTGTTCCCAGCCTTGCTACAATCTTTGATCCAATAATCATCATCATCATTATCATCTGTGGGATGTATCCTTCCCTATCCTTGTGTTGTTCTAGGATGTATCCTTCCCTCATCAACAACACTCTCATCGGGATGAATCCTTCCCTATCCTTTGGTGTTATTTTGGGATGTATCCTTCCCTTGTTAACAAAAATCATCCTCATCAGGATGTATCCTTCCCTATCCTTGTGTTGATCTGGGATATATCATTCCCTCATCCACAACACTCCATCAACCATCTACCCAACCTGGCTTGTAGCCTGATTGGGGCAACATCATATTTATCCTAGAATCCATTTGTGCTCACCTTTATCTCCCATCACTTATCATCCTTTCTTATCTATCACTTTACATCATCATCTTCATATCCTCTTTCATCCTCTCATTTCTCATAATTTCCCCCATCCCTTCCTCCTTCATCAATCTCCTGCCCTATGCCAAGGCGGATCCGCCCTCAACCACGGGGTGGACCCACCCTCAACCGTGGGGTAGATCCGCCCTTGGCCGCATGGCAGCGCCACCTCGTGATGGAGCGGATCCATCCCCAGCCGCACAATGGCCCTGCCCCGTGGTGGGGCGGACCCACCCTATGTTGGGGTGGACCTGCCCTTGGCTGGGGCGGATTCGCCCTGTGCCGAGCAGACCTACCTGACCTCAGGGTGGATTCTCCCCATTCTGGGGTGGATCCTCCCTTCTACAGTGGGGCAAATCTGGCCCTTTGCAGGCCTCTGACATGTTTTTTCCCTTCCCTCCCTGGGGCCGCCATTTGCAAACCGTTTGTCCGTTTGCCTTCGTTCAAAATGAAAGCTTGCCTATTTTTTCACACTCTTTCCAACCATACCCTTCGTTTCTTCCTATCGAGAGGTCACCTGGGACCCCTCTCTTTTCCCTCCCTTTTTAGGGGGTATGTTTTTACTTCTTATTTACCTTTTTTCCTCCAACTAATCCCTTCCCTTCCCGGAGCCGCCATTTGCAAACTGTTTGTCCATTTGACTTCATTCAAAAGGAAAACTTGCCTAATTTTTTCCGCTCTTTCCAACCATACCCTCCATTTCTTCCTATCAAGAGGTCACTCATGACCCCTCTCTTTTCCCCCGTCACCCTCTCGAGGGGGAATACCCTTCCCATTCATCTATTTTCCTTGCCATAGTCATTCCTTTATAGGATTGAGGCATCTTCATCCATTCCCTACTGTTTGGGGCAGCTCAAGTCTCTCTCCCCATGCTGGGGCATCATTTTCTGGTTACTTCCTCTATAGAGTCACCTACATTTTCTTTTCTTCGAAACACTATTATTCTAACAGTACTTTGAAGAGGGGCAAAATGTAGACATCTAAATTTGACCACTTCCACATGCTTAAAATTGTCTACTCTATTAGTCTATTTCGTTAATAATGATTAAATAATTTATTTAATCATTATTTCATTTTTTGCTTAAGGTTCCTAAAGTATGTAATTGAATAATTAAATACATTACCTTACACCTTTTCTTCTCTAAATTAAATAAATAGGACAATTTATTTAATTTAGTCACTTGACCTTTTGATTAAAAATCAATTTTTAATTCCTCATTTTCTCTCTCCTTGTTATATTCTCCATAATCCTCTTTTAATCTGGATTAAATTAATTAATCCATGATTAGGATGTGCACCACTTAATCAAGATCAGTGTCGCATCCTCCATAATCTCCCACTTGCTTCTAATCTCTCATTAATTATCCTAATCTTGTGTTTGCACAACCTTAATCAAGGTCATTAGCCACATTTAGCATACCTTTTTTGGTCAACCTTTCCACTTGCCTTTCTTTCCCTTGACTCCCTTTCCCATGTGAATTTTTAATTTAAATTTATTCACCCAAGGCTCCTCTCTTCCCCATGTGAATTTTTAATTCACTTTTATTCCTCCAAGGAATATTCTCTTCCCCATGCAAGTTCTAGAACCTTTGACTTGTCACATCAAGTCACATGAGGTGAATCCTACCTTTTTAAGGACCTTGTTTTATCCAAGGTACTTTCCACCTCTCCTTTTGGAACCTTGTCTTATCCACAAGATTCCCCAATCATGTGAATTTTTAATTCACTTTTATTCACCCAAGATTCTCCTCTTCCCCATGTGATCATTGAGAGGTCACATCATAATGTTTCCAAGGTACTTTTCCTTCCTCCACATCATGTACCTTCCTTCCACCTCACTTCCACATCATCTCATACTAGGCCATCTCACATTCCACATGTCAAGATGTGAGGGCTTGTGAGTCCTCAACTCACCATAGCCCTCCATCTTGGCCTTGTTGGTTTAATCACAACCGTTGAATTCTATAGAGAATTCAATCCCTCTATAAATACCCCCTCCTTCCTCTCATTTAAAAAAAAAAGATTTTTTCTACCAAACTCTTGCTAATTTTCATTTGTAGCATTTTATCCATTTGCAAGCATTTTTCATCAATCCACCAAATCCTTTAGCCACTAGCATCTTATTAAATTTTGCATCTTACATCCATTCATCTCCATAGCCATCAAAGGAGCACACAAACTCTCAAAACTCAAGGGCCAACCAAGAAAATCTGCAGCACAAAAGGTATAATCAGTTATTGTCTTATTTCATCTTGTTTCCTTGCTTATCATTCCTTAGGCTAATCTTGAGGTGTATTTCTTGTGTTTTTCCTTTTTAATGCATCATTATTTAGTTTTGCATCTTAGAATAGGGTAGAAAATTTTAAGGGATCACAACTGTGATAGTTAGAGTGCTATTTGTTTGGAAAAAATCCAACCTTCCATGCCAGGACGAAACATATTGATGTGCAATACCACTTTTTTTGTGATATGGTGGAGGATGGAAAGGTTAGTCTAGAAAAGGTTGATACTTTGGTGAATGTTTCTAATGCATTGACAAAGAATGTAAGCATGGATAGGTTTAGGTGGTGTTCCAATTTGATGGGACTTGGGGCCTAGAAAATTCAGTGACTTCAACCATTGGAAGGAGCTAGTAATTTCTTCGTCAAGTGGGAGAATTTTGAGGAAATATGTATCAAACTTACTAGAATTAAGGCTTTCTCTTCATCAGGTTGACAGTCATATGTCGGTGAGATAGATTGATGAGTCTCCTTGACAAGTGCTTTGTTTTTTGCTAAGTGTCTTTGGGGCTTGCATTCAAGTCTTTACCACATTACCATAGGGTGCAACTAAGATTGCTATCCCGCATGAGTCTTCATAAGTCTATGCGGTAGTGCGAGCCACCCCGCCGCCCCATGATGATGGTTGAAGGTGGCTTGTCGTGGTGCGGGCCATACCGCCACCCCGTGATAGTTTGTAAGATGGCTTGTGGTGGTGCGGTATAGACCCTGCCACCCTACAACAGTTCATGAAGTGGCTTGTGGTAGTGCGGGTCATCTTGTCACCCTAGGGTGGTCTATGAGATAGGTTGCGGTATGGTGGTATGATGCAATATGGCGATAGGATGTAGTATAGTGGTAAACCTGCTATACCACAAAGGTCAATCTGAGTGGCTTACGATGGAGTGGTAGACATGTCAATGTGACAATGTGAGTTCAGTGAGACAAGGGTTTATGTCTCTTCAACATTCCGATATGACTAAGTTGGTTAATGACTATTTGTTGGTATGGAAGTTGGAGAAATTTTTCTCCTATTATGCTTGTGACATCTATATTGAATATGATAGTGCATTGTGTTGTGATTTAAGGAATAGTGAGCATGTGAATGCTCATATAAATTTCAATGTTATGTTGTTGGTTTTATAGCTGGAGAAACACCTGTTAGAGCACAACTCTGTGACTTGTATGTAACATTTGTTTTACTATAATACAAGAGGTCTCTACTTTGGTGTGCGGGTTTTTTCTCGAGAGGGCTTTCCCACATAAAATATGGTATTCTTTCTTGATTGTCTATTCTATTAATCATATGCGCGTCTTAAGTGAATTATAATTGTAAAGTTTTAGATGCTTTATTTTCTTGTCTCTCGTGAAGTTTAACATTAGGAAGGTGTATTCTGCACTTTCCTTTCCTTTCAAAAAACCTTTTGTTTCACATTTAAGGGTCTTTGTTTGTGAGGCTTTTGTTCATGTGCCTCAAGAGAAGCATTCTAAGTTGGATCCAAAAGCATAGAAATGCATCTTTGTTGGTTACGGTGTGTAGAGAAGGGGGATTTACTACTCACGAGTTCTCTTCATTCAGAGAGCTTCATGGGGTGAACTGCCCTAAACTACCTCAAAGGACAACAATGAGAGTTCTAGAATCATAAAGAGAAGGTTACAAAGATTCTTTGGACAAATTGTTAAGTTCTCGAACAAAGGACGACAATGCAAAATACAGATGACAACATGACACGCTGGCATCCCCAAGGTGCGCTAGAATTTCATATGGACCAGAGAGCAAGGATGTCATAGAAAATGGAAAAGTGAACGCTTCTAATCTAATTTATGAGAACTTCTAGAATCTGTTAAAGTAACATAATGTAGTAGAAATGAAATGAGATGAAATAGAAATGATGAAGATAAGGAGAAGAAGGGAAAGGAAATGCTTATGACCGTGCGAATGATGAAGCCTCCAACTCATGAATGTATTAAATACCTATGCATAGGAGAGAGAGAAAGTGTTGGGGATGTATAGGGGTTTGCCTTAGTCAAACCCCCATTTTGGTGTTCCCACCTCCACGGGCAGCCATATAGATAGTGAGAAATGTAGGAAATGAAGTAAACACAAAAGCACTACAAAACAATGTTATGCTACTAAACCACATAATAGAGGTGAGGAGTGAAAGCTTACCACCTCTACCCAAAGTGCTTAAGGCTAGTGGGGAAGAAAATAAGATGAACTCAAGCCTTTGCTTCCGTGGTGTTTTTTCCCACACTTTCTCTACTAAAGTGATGGAGGGTTGATGTTGCTAATGTAAAGTGTAAAGTGTTGCTTGAGAGTGATTGAAAGAGCTTGAAGCTATTGTAACAAGCTATATGAAGTTGTACAAGAAAGGATGGAGTGAAGCTAGAAGCTAGAATGAAGCTAGAGGAAGAAGAGCCCTCCTAATGGATGAAGAAGAGGTGAATTTGAAGAAGGAGATGAAGGAAACAACCATATTCGGGTCGGTTGGCCGAAGAGGGCGTTACAAGTTGACTCCCAATGGGAATTGTAATGCCTCTGTAGGCTCCAGATGTAGGAATCTATCAGGGACATAAGCGTGCCGCATGGACATCTATGCACCATGCAGATGTCTAAGCGCTACGCTGGCATCCTCGATAGTAACTCCTTTGTCAATGCACAAATATGATGCCAAGTGGAATGAAGGCATCAGGCTTATGTGGATTTTTTCCTTCGGACTTGGTTTTCTAAAGTGAGGAAGGGTGAAAGGGGAATTTACCTAAAGGGTGAAATGAGAATTTACTTAAGGAGTGAAAATTCGCTCCTATACACGGTGATAATGTAAAAGGTTATAAGCTTTGGAATCCATTAACCCATAAAATGGGTTTCTCTAGAGATGTGATATTTAGCGAGTTTAGAGCTTACTTAGGTGAAGAACAACCAAAGGAGAAAAATAAGAAAAAAATAGTGCACTTTGAGACAAATATTGAGAAGTAGGAAGATGAAAATGTGGAAGAACAATCCGCTGGATTTGAGGATGGAGATGAAGAAGAGGGTTTAGAGAGTTCTGAGAGTTTATAAAGTTTAGATGATGTGCAGGATGAGCATGAAGAAGAAGAAGAGCAACAAAAGCCCCTTACTCCTACCTTGAGAAGACCCACAAGGAAAAGAAATCTAGTTGACAAGTATAACCCACCTAATTTTCATTATGTATTTGCTTTGTTGAGTACTGACGATGAACCTAGATCCTATAGGGAGGCTCTTTCTTTAGAAGAAAGCGAGTCTTGGATGCAGGTCATGCAAGAGGAGATGATGGCTCCAGATAGATGTGATACTTGGGATCTTGTGAGTTTTCCCAAAGGAAGGAAGCCCATTGGTTGTAAGTGGGTGTTTAAAAAGAAATTTGGAGTAGATGGTCAGTTAGAGTGGTACAAGGCCAGATTAGTGTCCAATGGCTACTCCCAGAGAGGAGTTGATTTCGATGAAATTTTCTCTCTTGTTGCTAAGTTAACTTCTATTAGGTTCCTATTATCTATTGCTGCTGCTTATGATTTTGAAATAGAGAAAATGGATGTTAAAACTCCTTTCTTGCATGGGGATCTTGAGGAAGAAATTTATATGCGACAACCTGTCAGTTTTGTTGTGAAAGGAAAATAAAACTTGGTTTGTAGGTTAAAGAGATCTTTATATGGTTTGAAATCATCACCCGAGATGTGGTACCAAAAATTTGATGCCTTTGCATTGAAGTTAGGTTTTGTTAGAAGTGAGGAGGATCATTGTGTTTACATTAAGGTTATTGATGATCATATTCTAATCATTGTCTTGTATGTTGATGACATATTGTTTATGGGTAACAACAAGGAGATGATTAAGGAGCTTAAGATTCAACTTTCTAGCACATTTGATATGAAGGATTTGGGGGATGCAAAATATATTCTTGGGATGGAGATCAATATGGATCGGGTAGACAAAAAGCTTTGGTTAAGTCAGAGTATGTTGATACTATTTTGCAGAGGTTTAATATGCATGACTGTAAACAAGTAAATATTCCATTTCAAGTTGGTACTAAGTTGATTTTAGCCATTTGTCCTAAACAAAAGGGAAATAGGGGTTCCACCTTTTGGGAGATGGAATTTGGACCTATTTCACACTTCAATTCATTAGGAAACTAGATCCCTCAGCCAAATGAATCGATTGAGGAATGGCTAGTCGATTCCTTGGATAATTAGATGAGGGCTCACCATTAAATGAAGCTTCAAAAGGGCGAAATGCAAACAGTTATGCAAACTCACTATGAAACCTAGAAAATTGAAAGCATGAAATCAAACTGATAAATTGAATGGAAAAAAAGGTACTTGGATGAATGGAGATGCCAAGACAAGATATGCAATCTTTGAAAACTACTGTTAAGGTTTTCACTTGGACTAATACGCCAGGTAGGGTGTTCCTTCTCTAGGGTCTTCAAGGAAGAATATGGAATTATTTTGTTAACTATTTGGATCTACTAAATGGTGATTAAAATCTACCTCAAGACTGATATGCCAAGTTGGGCGACTTAGTCCACCTGTAGGTTTTTTTGAGTATCTTTTCAAGTCCCCCAAATACAAATCTGACACTGTTGAATGTCGTCGAAAGGCTATATCAGGGACTAAATCACTAGGTTGGGCGAATGATTCTAGTTCACATAAATCTAGAAAATACACATCACAAGAGAGGGAAAAATGTTTTTTTGTTAGAGGATGGGGGTTTGCCTTGGTTAAAACCCATTTTGGTAATTAAACCTTGAAATGAAATAAAATAGTATGAAGGAATGATGAATAAACAAATACAATGTTGCAACTTGCAAAGCCCTTGAAATGAAGGTTGGAAATTTATGTGAAATGGCTAGCATGAATGTGGATCTTGAATCTTGATTGAATGCTTGAAGATTTGTCTTGAATGCTTGCTTGAATCATGAAACCTACATCACAAAAACACATGATGCATGAAGACTTTGACATGATGCTTGAATCTTGAATATTGCTCCAAATCCTTGATAAATTCTCTTGAATGCTCTTGATCTCATAAAATTTCTAGGATACTTGGATACTTGAAAGCTCTAGATCTTGGATAAAAATTGCTAGGTGAAATAATGATTTGAAACCTTAGTTTTATAGGCATCCTATATAATTTACCATTTATTAGATCCCAAATGTCGATATTTAGAAAATTTGAATTAAAAACCTTCGTTTCCTGCTCAAAACCCTAAAAAGGCCCCAAACGGGACTAATATGCCTAGGGTGATGTATAGGTCCCACCTAGGGGGACTAATACGCCTAGGGGGTGTATTAGTCCCACTGAAAGTTTTCGGGGTGAGAGAATGTTAGGGGGTTAGAATATTAAATGCATTTATTGAATTTATTAGGATTTCAGTTGAAATAAGCCTTGGGATATGTAATAAAGGGTCTTAGGGGCCTATTAATGATGATTTAAAGGACATGAATGGAAGGGTACTAAAATAGGTCCAAGCAGAGTGTGAAATTGTACTATCTCCAAGAAGGGAGTACAATTTTCAACACTAAATGTCCTAATTCTGATGATGATATTGAAGATATGTCTAATGTTCCTTATGCTAGTGTTGTCGGTGGTTTAATGCATGCAATGGTTTGCACTAGACTAGATATATCCTAAGCAGTGGGAGTTTTGAGAAGATTTATGTCTAACACTGGTAGAGAGCATTGTAATTTTGGTTAAGAGGGTGTTTAGATATTTGTGTGGCACTTCAAATTATTGTTTGGTTTATCATGGTATTGATGATGTGCATAAGTCATTGGACATACAGGGTTTTGTTGATGCTTATTGGGCAGGTAACCTGGATAGTTGAAGGTCTACTGGTGGCTATGTTCTTACTTTGTTTGGAGGTGCAATGAGTTGGATGAGTAAGAGGTAGTCTACAGTTTCTTTATCCACCACCAAAGAAGAGAATATGGAAGATACACATGCTTCTAAGGATGTGGTCTGGTTACAAAGACTTGGTAATAACATTGGTTTTGATTATAGGACAGTGAGGATATGATGTGATAGTTAGAGTACCATGTGTTTAGCTAAAAATCCTATGTGGGACAAAATATTTATTATTTATTCCTATGAAAAATTGAAATTGCGTTCAAGGAGGTGGACCCTTCACAGTGGCAGTTACAAGGCATCCCAGGAGAATATTTTTCCTAGGCATCCGACTTTTTGGGTTGGGACCACTTGAGTGTGCATGTCCTTGCATGTGATTTGCATGTTTTACATGCTCTTTCATGGTTGGGTACCCAAGTTTGCATGGTAGTGCATGAGCTTGCATGTAGCTGTTAGAGGCATCAAAGACTTATGGAACACTTAGGTTTGACTCATTTTGACTGGTTGTGGGTTAGGCACCCATGTGAAGGTAATGCGATTATTTAATATTTTATTCCATGTTTGTGGGGTGTCCACTAAGGGGAGCGTTAGTTTTTTCAAGTGGTTTTTCTTGTTGTTTTGGGATATCGTTTGTGGTATTCTCTCCCACAAACCTCTATTTAATAGAGCATTGGGATGGTGGTTTTGTATGAGTTCTTTGCAAGTTGTCAAGATGACGAAGTGCTACCAAATTGTGGAAAGGATTGTTGTATTGATGTACTTCCTTGAAGATTAATACAAACATTGGATCTCTTTGGGTGTGGAGTTTTTTCCCACAAGGGTTTCTCCATGTATATCTTGTGTCACTTGTTTTGATGACTTGTGGTATTTTGTATTTTTATTTCATTGTTGCAATTGTCAAGATTCACTTAATATTGTTATGGTTATCTTGAGCATGTAATTTAAGATTGCAACCACATATTTAAGTTCATATTGTTGCAAGTTATACCTTGATTTCCAACAGGAACTTAGTGATTGTTTGATATCTAAAATCTTAAGAATATGAACTAAGATAGTAGAATAACAAAAATGAACATATAGTAAATTCAATGGAAAGGAAATGGTAGAACAAAGAAAAATAAAGGAGACACTCACAAGAGATCCATGAATGAAGCCTCCAAAAAAGCTCCAAATTCAATACCTACACACATAGAAATGAGAAAGTGGTTGAGGCTATCTTAGGGGCTTGCCTCAATCAAACTCCTGTTTTGGTGTTTCCACCTCCACGAATAGCCAGATAAAAAGATAAATAGACAAGATGTAAAATACATATACAAGAGATGTGATAGATCCTAATATGCTTAAAGACATAAGATAAGTATATATTACCAGCAAGGCTTGAGGAATCCAAAGAGAGGAAGAGAAAAAGAGAGTTATGAGAGCTTGAGATTGTTGTAGCAAGCCATATGGAGTTGTGCAAACTTGAGAGAAAGAGAGATTTTGAGAGAGAGAGAGAGCAAGAGAGAGAAAGACAGAGAAAGAGAGAGAAAGAGAGAGAAGGAGAGAGCAAGAGAGATTAAGAGAAGTGAAAAGATAGATTTAAAAGCGAGAAGAGGGAAAAGGAGGTTGTTAAGCTGTTTCCATCAACCAAGGTAGGGTGACAAGTGGCAAACGCTCAAAAATGACTTTTGGACATTAAAATATCATGGGATGCCAGTGCTACGCATGGATTTCCACAAGATGGGCTAGTGTCTAGATAAATAACTCTAAAAAGAAAAAGGAGATGAGAAAATCACAAGGTTAACACAAAATTGATGTAAGAAGATAGCTACTGAAAAGGAGTCTTAAGAAACTTGTGGGGAAAAAGGTTGATGTAAGGGCTAAGATGAGCCTACACAAATATTAAAGGAGTGTACACTAAAGTGGATACTTGAAAGTGTAGGTGAAATTAAAAGGGTAGGCAATTTTTGACACTACACTTACTCATTTACATGTTCATTTACTTATTGTAATTCTATAGCTAACTTTATGAAATTAAGGGCATCATACCTTCTACCAAGCTATCAATTTCTCACATGGTCTAACATGTTCCTAAGATTTATTTATGGGATGATCATGCTTTCCTAATCTTATATGTACTTACACAATCCTTATCTTACCTTTAAGACCACTTTTGATTTTTATCCACTTATATAGGAAACATCCTTCTATGCCTTGATAATTATCTCTAGTCTATATGTTTTTCATGCTTATTATTTAGTATATCTATTTTTTTCACATAATGCTATCAATGACATGTATTTCTTTATTATGGGATTGCATGTTTATGTTACCTTTATTATTCATGTATTATTTTCCCTCTCCTAAAATTATATGTAGCCAATCGATGTAATCAATTAAAGGGGCACAAACTATCACTTATGCTCCTATGTTGAGACTGTAGATAGCTATCAATATTTATAAATATTGATTATATCATACCTAGATGGATCTTGATTACACCACATGATCATGCCTGAAATGTCACACTCCATTACTACTTTTGCATTAGGTAGAATAATTATTTATAATTTTTTTGTATAGGAATGATTTCTATCCATTTTCTCTCTCTCATTGTCATAAATAAATTGATCAACTTGTAAATGTGTTTATTTCTAATTGTGTGATATAATCTACTCATTGCATATTCATTTCTCTATTTTATAGTTCTTATTGAATTCTAAGATAGAGGAGATAAACACATGAATTTTTTTGTATGTGTCCATTACTTTATGTGGACCACATATCCTTTTGTGTCTAAATATTTACTTTCATGAAAGGGTAAGAATATTCATATAATTTGAAATGCAAGATTATTTTAGAATTGAAGTATGCACCTCAAACTAGGGATAAAACATTTTTATAAAATTTACATACCCATACAAATTCCCATTTAGTTTTGGTTATATTTTGATGGAATATCTTAATAAATTTATAGCAACACAAGGTACAATATTGTGCTAAGTTTGGCTCCTTCTGCAATCCTTTATCCATCCCCATTTACACATATTTCTATATATTATACATTATCCTATCCTGAATTACACACATAATAATATATTAACAATTATTACTCATTTATTGCACCTATCAATGCACCACTATCCATACATTTATTTCCTATCTAGATAATTGTGTCATTCTATCTTGGATCAATCTCATGACACATGGGTTTAATATTAAGATACAAGAGTTTTACCCTCCAATATTAAAAAAATCAAATTTAATTTTTGCTGGCTCTTATCATTTTCACTAGCTATTAAAAGGTAACTCGGTATTTAAAGACATTAAATGTGTAATAAATTTATATCAATTTATTATCTAGAAATATATAATTACAAGAGGGTGTAACTATAAAGATGTATACCATTTGTGGCCTGTTTACTAATTTTATAATTTATACAAAATAGTATGCTACAATCTTGTGACACAAAGAAAGTTAGGATAAATTCATTGTAGATGACATTCTTGACATGTAAATAGGTGTGTCCCTTAAATATTTTATGTCACACCCTTTTCCCTCCAAGCCACATAAACTACTGATTCATATCACTATTTTATGATAAAATGAATTCATCATGACATGATTTTTTTAAAAAATATTTCCCCATGAGAAAGATTTAAAAAAACTATATATATTTCAATATATTTATTTATTATTATATTATTTTTCTATTCTCTAAACAAAATATTTTTATTAGAAAAATAAAAGACCTATGTTTGACACATGGGGAAATATGGCAAACAATATAAAATATTTAAAACCTAAGAGCATCTTTCATATTAATATTATTTTTCCACAAAAAAATTTAACTTAGATATATATCAAAAGGTTTATACATTAAAAGAAAATGTGTCTAAATTAATAGCTATTATTATTTTAAAAACTAATAATAAATAAAAGATGCAACAAAAATTATAAAAAAATATGCCCTAGATATTAAAGTTAATAATTAATGGTTAAAAAATTATCAAAGGATTCTATTTCTAGCTCAAATTATGCCATACAAGAAAATATTGCTCATTAAAAAATATTATGAAGTGTAAGAAATATTTTAGTAACAAATAAAATGAGATAAACTATTTTTAAAATTAAGAAGAAGAAGAAATAAATCATACTAAATAAAAAAGTTAGTTTATATTATCTTTATATTTTTTATATTTTGCTTACTATAATTGAGAGAAAATAGATTTTTTTTTAAAATGTTGATTTGTGTGGTCCACTTAGATGAAAGTTGAGACACATATTTATGGTAACACCCAAGGAGAATCATTCTAGGAGCTTTATTTTGGGGCACTAAAATGAACACATTTCTATCAACATATACATCTAGGATACCTTTCCAGGTGCTTTCTTCACTATTTGCTTAAGGTTGTAAATATAGTCTATCATGGGGTTTGATTAAGGAGAATGTGATCCTTGTAATCCAATGACTTCCCTAAGGTATTTTTAAATAACACCAATCCTTTCACATCCCATTATATTAATAAGCGAGGTGAAAAAGTTGTAGAAGTGTATAGGAAACCAAAATGTTCATGTGAGTTATAAGATCTATTCCACTTAAGCCTAGGTTCAAACTTGCAAGATATGGATTCAAATAAAAAAAGATTTTGAGTCTATTCTAGCTTGAAGATAAAGAGCATATCAAAAGTATTCATTTCTAAACAATAGTAAATCAATTTTGAATTGCATCAATACTATTCTTCATTTTTATTCCTAAAGATAAACACTTTAATCTTCTTACATTAAATTTTAGTAAAAATAACAATTTGATTATCAATTCTTAATTAATTATTTATATCTAAATTAATAGAACTTTATTCCACTAAGAGGCATTACACTAAAAAACATCTTATAGTGGCATCGATATAGTGTCATGTCTCAATTGTATGCATTAAAAAAACTAAATCACAATTGACATATATTTAAAAAACTAAAGCTATAAAAAACTCACAAATAAATGAAATAATGCAAAATAACTCTTAAATAAATATAAAATATAAAATTTAAAATAAATTAACTCTTAATAAATAAATTTTTTAGATAAAATAAAATGTAGAATATAAATAAAATTATTTTAAATAAATGTATTTAAAATATCTATTAATATATATATATATATATATATATTTAATTAATTTAAATTTATGTTAAAAATAATTATCCACTTACAATAATTTATTCAAAACACATTAAAATTATAATAATAATATACATTATTATTATATTACTGCTTATAAAGCATATTCCACTCTACCTATAATAAATATTTTTTATACTTAAGAACATATAAAGTAACACATTAAATTTAATGGATCTCTATGTTATAAAGCGTTGCCATCCCATCATCAACCTTTTAATACTTTATTATCTCTATTATAAATTAAAAGCTCATTTTCTGCTCAGCCATTCTTAGATGACATTATTCTCGTTTACTTTAGTTATTTGATGTTTTAAAGAATAAGTTTAAATTGTATACATATGTTATTAGTATTAATTAACTCTTTTTGTAAGAAACATTATAATAATTAAAAATCAATTAATCTTATTGATTCCAATAGCATTCTACGTAATTCTATTTTGCATTCAAGCCAAGAATGTCTAGTTATATAGAATAATTGGAAACCCATCATAAGAAGTAGATTCCAACAACAGGACAATTGAAAAGGTATCCCACGAAAACAATAAAAAATCATTGTATTATAATAACGGAAGCAAAAAATTTCTCTTTTTTCTGATGATGGATCACTGAGTGTAATCCGAACATCGAACCAAAAACACACACAGTTTAAACCAGAAGGTTGCACAACTTATTTGATGGACTGTGAAAAACTCGTACCAACTATAACCAACAGCAAAATTCCCTTTTCTATTCTCTCAGTCTAACAAAATGTAACAAAACATCTGATCTGTAAAAAAGTACTCCATCAGAAGTATACACTGCATCTTTTAGGCTTAAAGGAACCAGACCCACCATTCATTTGAACCTTCACATGGCAACTGACTTTCATATTATAATGGCCAGATTTCCAACTGCCCACTTTGAATCTGGTCCTAGCAAACAATTTCAGCCTCAACTCCACACCTCCAAAGAAATTCTCCAATGCCAAATCTCTTGAAACATCCTCCTTCAAGGCAACATAATGCCCAGTCAAAATAGGCCTTATAATGGTAGTATTCTTGAACCCCTGATGAAATGGAGCAATGTAAGCCCCTGCAATCCTTTGATACCCATAATAAGCATACCCTTCCATCTTATCATAATATATTCCAATGCAGTCATTGGGGTTGTGGCCTGTGATGTTGAAGCTCATCCTTATATTCAGTATATTATGTGAAATGCTGAGGTTGGAGAGGGAGCCATAGTCTATGTAGTATATGGGCTTGTGGGGTTGAAGGGCAATCCATGCTAACAACACCAAAATGCCTCCAAAGATCACCAAACCCAAAACTAAAATACAGAGCCATGATATTATCAATTGGGCTCTGCTCTTTCTCTCCCTTGTATGCTTTTCAAAAATCTCTGCATACTGAGAAGGAGGCTTAGATGATCCATTCCTGCTTGTATCTGCCATGAAAACTGTTGCAGAAACACTTTGAAATATGACTGATTACTATGCTTGTATTTGAGTGATTTTTGATAGGAATGGTTTGGAACTTCTCCTGCCATTGATATTTATATAAGATGGTGTGGAGAGCAAAATAGATAAGGAATAAGTTCGTGGAGTGTTATATGGCCAACAGATTAACTACCCTTGTTATGATGGTAAGTAGTTTCCTTTTTACAGGGTAGGAAAGTCTTAGAACACAAGTTTTGTCTTTATGGGCTTTTACAGTCGTCCATGGGGAGGTTACTTTCTCTGGCTTTTCAATCATGCTACCTTTTGTCCAAGTAACGTATTTGTTGAGTGGTACACCATTTTACAGAGACAACTCTGAGAATGCAATGGTCGGTTGCCAAAACTTGGTGAAATAAGAATGCTAAAATAGAGAACAGATTTGAAGGTGCCATGGCTGAATGATTCCTTGTTTCCTTTTTTTGGTTAGTTTTTAGAGAAACAGCCTATGACAAAAGTCAAAAGGAAGTGTCCTAGTGGGGTAGGATAAATGATTCCTAGCTTCCCTTTGTCTCACTTCATGGCTACTCCAACTCAAAATATATAATTTGGAAACGAATAATATGTTAATATTAACAAACAATCATTGTTTAAAAAAAATATAAAACAATTATGCTTGAAGTTTAACAGTGTAATGGTGAAGTTTGTCTATTCATGCCATTTTTATTTAGTCGTGCGTTTATATTTTGAGGATATGTCTTGATATATATACATATCATTAAATGTTTTAATTTTGTGTGAATTTTTGAATCATTTTCTTAGCATTTATCTATTGTTATACACACACTATCCTACATATTTAGTTTTTACCTTATTCATATGTGCATATATTCTAATATATTCATCTATTCCTTGTATTTGTTATACTTCTCCATATACTAACCTCAATATAACTATCATTCACCTACCACAATATAGTCATTATAGACCTAGATCTAATTGTTTGGCCACTTACAGTCACTTTTGTAAGCACAAACTTGACCCTTGCCTCTTTACACTTCAAATTCAAATTTGGGTATACTTGCCCCCTTTAATTTCCTATTTTAACTTGCCTAAGTACATATTTTTAAAATTTGATGCTATGTGCTAGTATCTAAAGATGCTCATTAGCATTCATTTTGGACATTTAGAATTTACAAGTCTTTTTTCATTCTAGAGCATTGAAGGAGCGATTAGCAAAACATTTGGATTTGGTGCACTAAAATGAGTAATAAAGTTGCATGTGCATCATTAATGGGCTCTTGCCTATTATATTTATTTTTTACACATATTTACATAGTTGACCTAGGAGACTATGTCTTCTTATGACACAATGATAATGGTTCAAGGTATTTCTAAATATAGCCAGTTCTAGACATTAGAAAAGGTGAAAGGCATAGAGACAAATCATACAAATTTATAAAAGTAGAATTGTACATATTACCAAGTCAAATATATTGATACATGACATTTTTGTGATTGCTAATATAACCTAAGCTTGCAAACTTGACCTTGTAAAAAACCAAACAATATATTTTGATCTTGAGGTGAATTACACACTATCATAATTTGATCATGATCTTGAGACATCACAAATTTGGAATCTTCAGACAAATCATTCACTCTTTGATCACAACTAAGTATAATTAATATATTACATTTATTTGTACACCTTTCATTAGTTTTACTTTCACAAAACATACAACTATCAATTATCAATCTAGATTATCGAGTCCTTATTTGTATGCATTTGATTGGATTTTCCCATAATAACTCTAGAAAAAAAATCCTTTATATTTTTTATGAACCTATCCAATCCTACAAGACCTAGTCTTACATTAGAGTTTTCTCCTCAAATTTTGGATTTTAAACATGTAATTTTCTAATTTTCATGTCATATTTTTCAAACATGATCTTCTTGTTATTCTTGTGCTTCATTGGTACATTCATTTTCATGGGTTTGGTGTGCTTATCTAGATACCATATCTTTAACCCATCTTATAATCCACACTTGTTTCAAATTTAGGATTTGTGTAATTCCCACTTATTTTAGATTTGATTAGGGATTATATATTTGAGATTTATTAGATCTTACCTCACTTTGATACCATTTACTCATATTTACTAGTGTTCCTATATAATATTTTGGATGTCCCCTCCTTAGGAGATTCACTTAGTAAACATATCTTAATAAATATTAAATTCAAGTCACTAAATTCTAAAATTAATCATTCAATAGTGATTTACATAAATTTATTTAAGTAAAAATTTATTTATAATAATAATCCAATCAGCAGAAAATTAGAGATTATTATTTTTGTATTATTGATGTTTGGCAATCTATAAATGTGTTTTTAGGGAAAATAAATAATCTCATAATGAATGAATCAACAAATGACACAATACAAGGAAATTGTTATAGAGTACAATCCTCTTAAAAATTATAACAAGCTATTGCAAGTGCTATCTAAAGATTTAGATTAAATTGTAGGCTTGTGGTTCAAATGTAGATACATTGTTGTCTAATAATTGCAATATCATTTGATATATGTAGTTCCATCTAGATTTAATAGGAAACTATTCTAGTGATAGGGGCTAACGTAGGAACTAAAATTCCATACTATGGAGTTCAAGGAATACATATTTTTATAAATAATTAATTTAGAGAAACAAAGTTTATCCTTTATAAAAATTAAGGAAAATAAAGACACAAAGAGATACAAAACCTTTAAATGCAATATCAAACTTAAGAATGAGATAAAGTGTTGGCATGCATGTGGTAAAATATGAGGGACCAAAAAGTGGCCACAACCACTTTTTGGTCCATCAAAGAGAAAATGTTAGTGCATTATAATGCACTCACATTATGGCTAGGTAGTGACTAAGACTAGGTTAGTCACTAATAAGCCATAACACACTTGCATTTACTCTGTATTTAAAATTAGAAAAAGAATAGAGGTTGATCTTATTTGAGCCTAGTCCCGTTTCTTCCAACACCTTAATTCGAGTGAGGAAAAGTGTGAGCATGTTTGTGAATTCTTTGAGTGTATTCAAGATAGCACTTGTGACCACGATATGCACACGATTGATGAGGTAAGGTTTTTAGTGGTTTAAATGAAAATATATTTTCTTACTATTTACTTTGATTCATTTTTTAAAATTTCAAGAATTCAAAAGACTTCAACACCCCCAAACATTAATTCAACAAGTCATGTGGAGGGAATTCCTATCAAAGAGAAAGCATAACCTAACCATCTTTAAAATCCTCCATCAATTACTAGACCTCCTCGTGAAACATAAGATAAATTATTAGGTCAAATTAAAACCAAAAAAATTGAACTCCAAAAATTTATTGATATATTGAAAAATCCTGATGTAATTACTTCACATTAGAGAGCCCTTGTGATATCGTTGAAATCTATTATTTCTTAGATAAATTATATTAATGATAAAAAACATATAGTCCAATCATAAGGAGAACACACGATAACTATTCTCTACAAAATTATCATATAAACAAGTAAAAGAGAAAAAAAATTAAAACCCAATTTGTGTGCATTGTTTATTGATATGAGAATTAATGCAACCTTCATGAAGGTTACAATAGATTCCCTATCCATTGTTGTTGAATAAGGTAATTTTTTTGGGATAGGTTGTGGATGATTTTTTACCACCCCGTACAACAATAATGAGGCCCCATAATATTTCTTGAGAAAACTCTATTATGAGTTTTCCTTAATGAAAATTTAAATTATTTTGACATGCAATATTTGTCAGGTCAAAGGTAAAGACTTTGCATAGGACAAGGAGGGGGCACATCATGCCAAATGTACTAAGACCCTTAGGTAGGCTATAAATTCAACATGTGATGATCCATTCCACTATGAAGTAGAGAGTTGAGGTGAAAAACTCGCATTCAATAAGTTCCCTCAGGGAAAATAACAAACATGTGTCACACTTTCATCGAACTAAATAGTTTCAAGTGAAATAGTTTCACCCTAAACAATTTTGGCTTGAAAGAAATTTTACCTGAAACCATGTGGCCTATATGTGACACATATAGTTTTGGATGAAACAATTTCACCCAAAACTATAAAATCAAATTTTCGCTTTGAAAATTTGAAATGTGTTGCAATTCATATGTAAAGTTTCAAGAAAAATAATTTTGGTCGAAAGTGTTTTGATTGAAACCCTTTCAACTAAAATATCTATGTGGATAATTATGTGGCAACTTAATCCCTCTTTTGGAGAAATTTGATAAAAACTTCAACTTCAACTCTAAAGCTCTCCAACTAGGGGTAATTTCATGAAAACCTAAAAATACCTTTTTGTAGAGCTCAAAGTCTAGAATCTATATACATATATACTTTAAAAGTTTGATTAGTTTTTTTATTTTTTAAAATTTCTTATAATTACGTCTTTATAATCAAACATGAGGCTAATTAGAAAAAAAAATCAAGTTTTTAAAAAATATATGGTGCACTAAAGGAGAGAATCCTCTTTAAAAGGGTATATTTTTTAAATGATAAAAAATAAGAAAAACGTTGACATCCTATGAAAACTATAACGTTCTAGTGAAGTTTCACTTTAAAACGTTATTACAAAAAAAATATTCATTGATTTTTTTCCATGCACTATATATTGAAGCTAGCTAAGGGAGAGGGGCCTATAGTGGGCCACCCTAACTTCAAGCTTCTCAAAGTCCTATGTGAAAATTCCAAATCACTCCCAAATTTGTATAACTTATTTGGCAAGTCCCCTGCTTATAAAAATTGGTTTCAAGTCCACATCATCAAATATGATGCCACATCAACATGATTTTTGTCAGGGTATCCAAAAACGCCCCAAGAAAAGGTGAGATCGATAGTGGGTCACTAACTCATGTATTATTGGTGCGCTAATGCAACATCACATGCTTTGTTAGTTTGTGTACTTTATGGATATAAGTGTTTTACAATTGGATATTAAGTGTGAGTTTATTAGATATTAAGCCTACCCACTATGGGGCCCAGTCAGGCCTACTTCTATACCGACCATTGGACACCTACCCACTATGGGCCCCTTTCCCTTATTTGGATGAAAAAATTATTGAAAAAAATATCCTTTTATTGTGATGTCCCATCTATTGATGTTGTAGCTTTGGGCTACATACTTCCACCTTTCTTGTTGAACAATGAATTTCATATAGCCTCACTACAATAGAATAGGCAATTAGCGCCTAAAATAGTGCTGGATTTTAGTACATTTGAGTTCATGAATTGGATACTTTTGTCGGCACAAAACTCGGCACAAAATGGCGTGCTCACTTCGGTGCCAGATTTAGCACCAAATTTTGTTGCTTCTAGTTTAGCTTCTGATTTTGCTTTTGGTTTTGCTTCTTGTGTTGCTTCCAAGTTTTCTTCTAGTTTTGCTTTGAGGTTTGCTTCCGGTTTTGCTTCCATTTTTTCTTCCTAGATAATGCCAAGTTTTGCTTCCAAGATTACTTCTGGTTTGCTTCTAGTTTGGCTTCCATTGTTGCTTCCTTTTTTTCTTCTAAAAATGCTTCTTGTTTTACTTCCATTTATTAATTTAATTGTTTTATTTCAATTTAATTAGTTAAATATATGATGCCTATTAAATAAATCATATGATTATAGAGTAAGTAAAATAAATAAAATGTTTTATTTCAATTTAATTAGTTAAATATATCACGCCTCTTAAATAACTCATATGATTATAGAGTAAGTAATTTAATTATTTAACTCATATGATTAAATAACAAGATAATAATTGTTACCTAATTTTTCTTCCAACTAAATCAAGTAGACTTATGATTGTGTTTGTATTTAAACAATAAAAGGTACATATCATTTTTTGCTAAGTTTCATCCATGTGCATAAAAGAGAGTATCAAAAAACTGCATTATTTGATTAAGGGAATTGCATACAATAGAAAAGAGAGTCAACATTTATTGCAAAGCTAGTCTTTATTGATAACCATAAGTGTATAGTGTCCCTCACAAGTCGAGGGACTGACTATTTTTATTCATATAAAGAAAAAACTATACATTTACAGATAAAAAGAAATGCATATGTAAAGAAGGGGGGCTCGTCATTCTGAATGACGAATCTCAATTGAGTTGCCTTGCGTCAACTTTAGTCCTCCTGCCCATCTAGCCTCCAGTTGTCACTTGCCCCTGCTAATCCGAGTTTCCCTGCATTTGTGAGAAGAAGTTGGTTAGAGCAATGAAGGATAACCAATCAGTACATAGGAAAACATTTGTAAACATATAATCTAATCCTTATAAACATTAAAATAGCTAGCATATCATAGATGTCTAAGAAAAAAAGAGAGTTATCAAACACATCTATCTTATGCTCTATTTATCTAACATGTTTTCTCTTTGTGCAGATATAGGACAAAACTTTGTTATTGTTTTGTTTTAGTTGATTACAACATGTGGAGTAAAATGTGGCTCCCACGAGGGTTGAGCCCAGCATGTTGCCCTCATGTTTTAGGAGGGATAGGAAATTGAGCAACTTGATAAAATCAATGATAAGCCTATTCTTGATGCATTAAATCAATATGGAATCATACTAGTTGATCAACTTTCATTATCGAATTCAAAAGATGCAACAAAACGGTGTGAATTATCAAGAAAGTTACTCTGCATCTTTCACAATGAATCAAACAATAGGCTGCCTGGAAATATTACTCTACTGGATATGTCTTTCAATCTTCTTAAGTTGGATCCAAAGTCCATTTTAATAATGATATGAGTTGTACTTAATTGTCAACATTTTCAAGGAGCCAGTAAAGAAGGGAACAAGAACAAGGACAACAATCATTCAAAAATGAAACAGTTTGTCTCGTCCCAAGAAATAGATGATTTCTATGATAATATGAATAGTGAAGCACAAATGCATCAAGTTCAATTATGGATAATCATTATGGTCGAGTTACTGATCAATGAGGTCTAACATGCTATCGAGAGCTATCAAGAGCTATCATGAGTTACATGGAGTAGCACAAGGTGAAAAATTGAATGCAAGGCCAAAGCCATCATATCAGTATGTTGTCCCAAAGAGAAATACATGAGAAGGAAAGCACATTGATGCAAATGAGTAACTAACATGCATTGGTAATCATCTTTCTACTGATACAATGAGTATTCACAAACAACTACAGTGCACACTTTGATAAAAAACCAATGCATGATGGTTTGAGGAGATACCAATGATTCTACAAATGAATGTAGGACAGTCATGAAGGGAAGCCTTTGAGAAGGATTTCTTGGTAATCATGTCAAGGGTAGACTTGGTAAAGCAACTCATCATGCTAGTAATAGTGTGAAAAGATACATGTGAAGTATTGCAAAGTGATAGAACTACATGAAGCATAACGTGATGCAAAAGTTGACAGTAATGATGTTGGCAAGAGATTATGGACATGGCAAGAACTCTATTGATTCAAAGAAAAGCTATCATAAATATAAGGTAATGCAACTTTCCATTTCCAATTTTAAAGGCTACATAAGATTAAAGTATGCAACAAGTGTATGTAACTCAAAAGGTTTTATGAAAGCCTATATCAGTCATGCATAATGATGCTATGATTTAAATCAACAAATGAAAAAGAAGATGAAGATTTAAGTATTCATTTTCTCCAAGAAAAGAAATATAGAGCCTCGACCTATGTGAAATAAACCATCAAAAATAGAAAAATACCTAGAAATGAAGGAGCACTGTCATATTGCCTTTTAAGAAAATGCTTATGGAAATGAAAACTGAATGCAAGCATGGCCACAACCATGATAAAAGGTATCTATTCCATTGTTGTACATAAAATACTATCTTCTGAAGAAAATACAAGTTCCATAGAGGGTTTTTCATTTTTCTTACAAAAAGACTAGAGACCGAGCATACAAGAATGAAGCATGAAAACATAGAAAAATAGAGCATTTTCGCCATTGTGCTGAATGGAGAGAGCTTGAAATGATCTTTGATTCATAGAAAAAAAAAGAGAAAATCAAGGTATACATCGACATAGAGATTACCTGAGCTTGAGTTTGTTTGTTTTCATTGAATATGCAAGTTATTTTTCACCATGGGAAGCTTCAGAAAACTCAATCATGGTGGCCAAGAGCAAGCAAAGCTTCCACAAAATAAATGAAGAGAAGAATGCATCAGAAAAATTAGAGGCCGAAACCAAGAAGCCTCGCAACCCTTCGAAAATGGAGTGAAAATGCTACAGAATACTCAAGAAGCAACTTACCATCTTGTTGCAAGAGGATTTTGACCCCAAGCATGGAGGAATCAACTGAAAAATGAATGGAGAATGCTCAAACCCTAGTTCATCATGGCGGCCTAATACATAACTCTTTACTTCCAAAGTTACCAAGTAAAATGATTCACGAGTTTTCAAAAAACCCTAGATCAAAGACAAACCCAAAATGCCATTGAGTAGAGCCTGCAACCATAATCATGGAGCCATGAAGGAAGCTCAAAAATATAATAAAGAAAATTTTACACTATTCTTTTTGGAAATAGAAAAAATATTCTAGAGAGGCCGTGACCAAGATATCACCAGGAAAGAGAAAAAATGCAGAAATAAAAAAATCTTTCACTGTTTAATCAAACTAAATATGGAGAGTATGTTTTATTTCATTTCCTTTTCTAGTGAGCTAAGTCTAGAGAAGCCGAGCCAAGATAGAAGGGTTTCAAAATAAGGATGCATGGTAGAAAAAAAACACCCATTCATTCGTATCTATTGAGTCCAAATCGAGCTTGTTTTGACAGAAAATGGAGATAAGATACAAAGAAATGGCGCATAGAAACTTACTCAACTTCTTTCTGTTTGAAGAAATGTGAGCTGCAAAAATGCTTTGATGTCAGCCTCAAGACAAGCAAGGCATTGACAGAGTAAAGCAAGAGAAAAATGCATGAGAATCCGAGAAAGAAAGTCTTTGAAAACACATTCAGATAAGTGGAAACAAATGATGAACCATGAAAGCTTTACCTGATTCAGCCTCAAAAAAAATTTCTGTGAAGAAAAATCTCAAAATCAGTGAGAAAATTGACAGAGACTCCTTCAGAAAGCTCAAGGTTTCAAACTCTAATGATGGCGGCATGTGCAGGGAAAGCGAGTTTGAAAAAACCAAGTGAAAATGAGAGTTGAAAATTAGGGCTTGGGTATTTTGTTCTAACTCATCATGGCGGAAAAAATATTGATGTGAAAAAAATAAAATATGTTTAATCATTAAATCTTTTAATATTCAAACAAATTTAGAAAACAAAATACATATATTTTATAATAAAAAATTACTATTATCTATTAAATTCATGTGTTAAGTTCATGCTTTTACCTCTGTACCGCTGGATGATTGTGAGGAAGGTGTGGTAGCATGGTATACTGCCATACCGTGGGAGATTTCTTACTACCTAGCGGTAGTGCAGTATATACCACCATATCGCGAGAGGCTTCTGACTGTTTGGTGGTAGTGCGGTGTATATTGCCATACCATGAGAGGCTTCTAACTATCTAGCATTAGCATGGTATACTGCCACCCTACGAAAGCCTTCTAATAGTGGGGTTGGAGTCTATACTGCTCTACCGCATATGTTGCTCACCTTCCCAATGGTATAGCGGTGTATACTTTTGATCATTACTTGAAGAGTGTCGATGAGATAATCTTATTTGTCTTACCGATATCTCAATGTCTCGTCGACATTAGATGTTATGTTCCTCTAATGTTGGTTGTCGGTGTTGATGAGACAAGTTAATATCTCTTGCCAATATTCCACTATCTAAATTTGGCGCTAAATCTAGTACCACTAAATCCAATGCTAAATTTGGTGCTAAATTCGACGCTAAACCCGGTGCTAAATCTAGCGTTAAATCTAGCGCTAAATCTGATGCTAATTAGCACCTGATTTAGTGCCTACTTATCATCATCGGTGCAAAAAATGCCAAAAATGGTGCCAGCTCGATAAATAGCACCAAATTTTTCAAAAAATTGGAGAAAAATACATTAAAACAGTGGGTGGAAGCAAAAAAGGGAGAAAATCACATGGATTTGCTGTAGTTCCTAACGACTATTTATTTATTGCATCTATTAAAGTGAAGAGGCGCTTCACTTGGAATACTATTTATTATTTATTTGGGTCAAATTCTTTATGATGGTCGACCTATTTAATTATTGGAAATTGTTAATGAGGCCGACCTCATGAATAGTCACATTTTTTTGTATAAATACAAGGTGTTGTTCATCGCATTTCATCATCAAGTTCATCCATTCATATTCACACTCCTAGAAGAAGTTCGCACTTGAGTAGAAGATCAACATCTTGATACAACAGTTCGATTTCAAGGAGAAAAATATTCAGTTTGTATCTTCGCATCTAGGAGAGGTGCTATTATTCATTGTATCAAATTCGGCATTGTGTTATGCCTAAGTTGTAAGCAAATTTCTACTCTTATTCCTAAATATATAAGCGATATATTTGCTGGGTTTTTTCCCCTCAAGTTGGAGGGTTTTCCCAGGGTATCTTGTGGTGTCCATTGTCTTATGTGTTGCAATTTCTTCTTATTGAATTTTTGATCCTAAAACTAACATGGTATCAAAGCGGGTATAAAGAAGATCGTGATCATATTTATATAAGCAGCGCTCTCATCCACTCTTGTTCTCATCTTCTTGCATCTATCTCATCTTCAAAATGGTGAATGGGCTCAAGATCGAAGATAGGCTTGAAGGTGCTTCCAACTTCACCTCTTGGAAGTTTAGAGTGATGCTTGCATTGGAAGAAAGTGAGCTTGCTGAGTTTGTGGAGGGTGAAGTTCCCAAACCTTCCGATGAAAATGAGAAGCCGCAATGGAAGAAGAATGACACTAAGGCAAAAAATATTTTGGTTGATTCCATGAAGGACCACCTTGTGCCAATTATCTCCAAGTTGAAGACACCAAGAGAAATGTTCAAAATCTTGGAGGAAATGTATGAGTTCAATAACACAAGCATAGCTCTTTCCTTGAAGCAACAACTTCATCATGTCAAGATGGCAAAAGGAGATTCTATCATGTCCTTCATGAAGATCACTGAATTGAGAGATCAACTCTCTAGATTTTGGTTGATTGTGCCAATTATCTCCAAGTTGAAGACACCAAGAGAAATGTTCAAAAACTTGGAGGAAATGTATGAGTTCAATAAAACAAGCATAGCTCTTTCCTTGAAGCAACAACTTCATCATGTCAAGATGGCGAAATGAGATTCTATCATGTCCTTCATGAAGATCACTGAATTGAGAGATCAATTCTCTACCATTGGGCATATGGTTGATGATAAGGATCTGGCCATGTTGGCTCTTAATGGTCTTCCTAAATCTTGGGAACCATATATCCAAGGCATTAGTGCAAGATCAAAGCTACCTAAGTTTGATCGCTTGAGGGCAGATTGCATTCAAGAGGAATCAAGATTAGCAGCAAGAGGCAATGGGAAAAGTTCTACCAATGAGGAGATTCATGTACTTGCCGCTCAATCTTCAAAGAAGAGAGGAAGAGAAGGAAAGAAAGGATACTTCAAGAGCAATAAAGATAGAAGATCTAATGGTGCTCTTGCATCTAAGAAGAAGAAGGATCTTTTCTACATACAGTGCTTCAGATGTGACAAGTTTGGTCACTATGCAAAGGATTTCCCAACTAGACCAAATCAACATGCTTCAATTGTGGATGTGGGTGAGATCTCTTCTCTAAAGGATTCAAGTGAATTTATATTCTATTATTCCTTATCAAGCAATGCTCCAGTAGATAGAAACACTTGGTTGATTGATAGTGGTGCCTCTCATCACATTACTAGATTTAGAGAACATCTTTCGGATTTGGTGATGAGAGATACAAGTTTTCAAGTCGTAATTGGAGATGATGCATGTTATTCAGTGAAAGGTGTTGGGACCTCCACTCTTCACTTAGATTCTGACATCTCCTTGCAATTGAGTGATGTACTATTTGTACCAAGCATCAAGCATAACCTTATCTCTATTTCAGCCTTGGAGGACAAGGGATATCAAGTTGCATTATCCGAAGGTAAAGTTATTGCATGGCCGAAGAACTCTAGCATCAAGTCAGCCCGAGTGATTGGTGTTCGGAAAGAATGTCTCTACAAACTTTCCACTCATCCACTACAAGATTTTTTTCATGATACATCAAGTTCGTGTGAGCTTTTGCATAGAAGACTTGCTCACATTCACTTTTGAGTGCTTCCAACCATGGAGAAGATGGTCACCGACATTCCTAAACTCAGCTAGGAGCATGAAGGTACTTGCCAAGGATGCACATTGGGTAAGAATACTAAAGGACCCTTTCATAGTAGTGGAAGTAGATCCAAATGCATTCTAGATCTTGTTCATTCTGATTTGTGTGGTCCAATGTCTGTTGCTTCTTTGAGTGGTTTCTTGTATTATGTAATTTTCATTGATGACTACTCTAGAAAGACTTGGATTTATTTTTTAAAGACTAAATAATTTGAGGAAGTACTTGAGAGATTCAAGGAATTTAAAGCTCAAGTAGATAAATTGTTCGGGAAGAGGGTCAAAGTTCTGAGATTTGACAATGGAGGAGAATACATCTCTGGAAGCTTTCGTAACTTTTGTGTTGAAGTAGGAAATAAGAAGGAGTTTTGTGTTCCCTACAAACCATAACAAGATGGTGTAGCGGAAAGGAAGAAAAAATCTATTGTAGAAATAGCTAAGGGCCATGATTCATGATCAGGATATGCAAATCTTCCTTTGGGCCAAAGATTCTAGGATAGTTGTGTATGTTTTGAATTGGAGCCCTCATTGAATCTTGGAGAACATGACTCCTGAAGAAGCTTTCACAGGTGTGAAGCCTGAAGTCAGCCATTTGAGAATATTTGGTTGTCCTGTGTATGTTCATGTCCATAAAGATAAAAGGACAAAGTTGGAACCATGTTGCAAGAAGGGAATATTTGTGGGCTATAGTGAGTCTTCAAAAGCCTACATGATTTACATTCCAGGTCAGAAACTGATAGAGATCAACATGGATGTTACATTTGAAGATGTTGCATTCAAGAGATGTAAAGGCTCTCACATGGAGATAGAAAATGAAGACCAAGAGTCTCCTCAGGACATGGAAGTTGACCATACTCCTGAGATTTAAAGGGAGGCTACTGATCCTAAAGAAGATGATGATCCAGTTGAGCCTTTGGAACCTACTAATGGGCCTACAAACATTGTTATTGGTTGAAAGAGACCTCTATGGGCTAGACAAACAATGCAGGAGGCAAAAAAGTTTGTAGCCCCTAGAGGAACATTTAGAGAAAGCAAAAGACCTCAGAAGTTTTCAAGCTATGTTGCATTGATGAGTCAAATCATTGAGTTTGAACCTTCCATTATTGAGGAAGCTACAAGTCAGAAAGTATGGAGAGATGCTATGGCTGAAGAATATCAATCTACCCTCAAGAATGATGTTTGGGACATTGTACCTAGACCAGAAGGAAAATCTGTTGTATCTTCTAAGTGGCTTTTCAAGATCAAGCATGCGACTGATGGAAGCATTGAGAAGTACAAGGATATATTTGTGGCTAGGGGGTTCTCTCAAAAAGAGGGAATAGATTATGAGGAAAAATTTGCTTCAGTTGCTCGTTATACGTCCATCAGGACTATTATTGCTATTGCAGCGGCTAAAGGATGGAAGTTACACCAGATGGACATGAAGACAACATTTCTAAATAGTGTAATTGAAGAAGATGTATACATTGAGAAAATTGATGGATTTTAGGTTTATGGGAAGGAGTCACATGTTTGTAGATTGAAGAAGGCTTTGTATGGCCTTAAGCAGGCTCCTCGTGCTTGGTATGAGAGGATTGATCAATACATACTGAGCTTGGGCTTCTCCAAGAATAATGCTGATTCAAACCTGTACTTCAAGGTAATTGATGGCGAAGCATTGATCTTGGTTCTCTATGTTGATGATCTATTTCTTACTGGAGAAGAACACCTCATTATCAAATGCAAGAAGGAGTTGGCTTCTGAATTTGAAATGAAGGATCTTAAGTACATGCACTACTTTCTTGGTTTAGAAGTATAGAAAAGGCCTAATGAGATCATTCTAAGTCAAGGGAAGTATTCAATAGACATCTTGAAGAGATTTGGTATGATGGATTGCAAATCCATGTCTACACCTATGGAAACTAATTTTAAGAAGTTAAAAGAGGCTGCAACTAGTTCAGATCTAGTAAATACTACTATGTACAAGCAGTTGATTGGATCATTGATGTATCTAGTCAATACTAGACTAGATATTTTCTATGCAGTGAGTGCACTTAGTTAGTTCATGTGTGAACCAAGGAAAATACACCTAGTTGCAACAAATCATATCTTGAGATACTTGTGTGGCACAGTTGGGTATGGCTTGAGATATTCTTCTGGTGTGGACTTGAAGCTGCATGGTTATACTGATTCTGATTGGGTAGGGTGTGTTTCTGATCGGAAGAGCACCTCTGGATGTTGTTTCAGTTTGGGTGCTACGATGATCTCCTGGTGTAGCAAGAACCAATTTTTAGTGGCATTAAGCACCGTAGAGGCCGAGTACATTACAACATGTGTGGAAGCTCAAGAAGCAGTGTGGCTTTAGAAGCTCCTTGCAATATTGTTTGGAAAATCATTAGAGCTGATTGTCATTCATTGTGATAATCAAAGTTGTGTGAAGCTTTCTATCAATCTAGTATTTCATGACATAACCAAACATGTTGAGATCAAATACCACTATACCAGAGATATGGTATTGAGGAAAGCAATCCAGTTGAAGTATATTAGCACTGATGAGTAGATGGAAAACATTCTCACCAAGCCTCTCTCCAGAGTAAAGTTTGTGTACTTCCAAGACAAGCTTGGTATTGTGGAGAATGAAGCCCTAGCTAAGAGGGAGACTTATCTTCAATGATCTTCTTTGATTTTCTTTAATGCATCTTTCTCTGTTAGAGAAATTAGAGGTGTAAGTCCTTGTTTTCCACCCTCTGGGAGTATCCATGGTGGATGTCATGTTGAGTGAATCCATGGTAACATCACATGAAAGAGCCCATGATGATTTTCTTATACTTGTGTTTATTCACCCTCTGGGAGTATCCATGGTGAATGTCATGTTGAGATGAAAACATCACGTTGAGTGATTCTGTGATGGGAACTTGTGCACATATGCTTTACCATACATGGGAGTAGCCATGATGGTTGATACCATGATTGAGTGAATCCTTGATGAGCCCCTTCCACATATGGGTGTAGCCATTGTGGGTTTCCTGTAGAGAGATTCCATGACAGTGTGTATCGGAAGTATTCCTCCCTAGCTAAGAGGGAGTGTTGATGTTGTAGCTTCAAGCTACATACTTTCGCCTTGCTTGTTGAACAATAAATTTCATATAGCCTAACGACTATTTATTTATTGCATCTATTAAAGTGAAGAGGCACTTCACTTGGCATAATATTTATTATTTATTTGGGCCGAATTCTTTATGATGGCTGACCTATTTAATTATTGGAAATTCTTAATGAGGCCAACCTCATCAAGAGTCACATTGTTTTGTATAAATACAAGGTGTTGTTCATATCATTTCATCATCAAGTTCATTCATTCATATTCACACTCCTAGAAGAAGTTCACACTTGAGCAACAGATCATCATCTTGATACAACAACTCAATTTCATGGAGAAACATATTCAGTTTGTATCTTCACATCTAGGAGAGGTGCTATTATTCATTGTATCAAATTTGGCATTATGTTATGCCTGAGTTGTAAGCAATTTTTTTGTCTTATTCCTAAATATATAAGCTATATATTTGCTGGGTTTTTCCCCTAAAGTTGGAGGGTTTTCCTAGGGTATCTTGTGGTGTCCATTGTCTTATGTGTTGCAATTTCTTCTTATTGAATTTCCGATCCTAAAAATAACACCATCGACCTCACTTTTTATTGAAATCCTTGCAATTCAAATTCCACTCTTAAATTTATGAAAAAATATGTTAAACCAATTTTTATTTTTTATTTTAAATTACTTGTATAAAATTCATCAAGAGTTCTACATTTCATTAGTTTACATCATTTTCAAATTAAAAACATAAAGACCACTTTTATATGGTCAAAGTTGAATTTTGTATTGGTGTCAATCATTTTCTTTATAAAGTGTGACACATGATTGTTATTTTACCCCCTCACATAAACCTTAATATAGTATAGCAAGCCATTTTCATAGAGTGTTGAGAATGAGCCTTCTAGGTATTGATGCTTACATCACATTTGTTATAATTATGGATCTATCTATGCCTATGGGTTGAAGGGTACTAAGGATACACACTATAGGGGATGCTCTAGAGTTTTAGGAGTATGGAAGGAAAGGCTATGAGGAGGATAATTCATTATTAGACAATATTATGTTGATGGATGAGTTTCTTTATAGCACAATTTAACATTGATAAATAGGTAATTCTCAATTAGGTTATGAAATTTATAAAATATTATTTTGAAATCTAAGATTAAATATATTAGTTTAATTATGAATGAGAATTGTTGTAAATAATTATATGTAATGAAATTTTAGGGTTAGAGAATTCATCCTACATCTATTATCCCTTCAACTCTTAATTATGCAACCATGTCGAGTCTACAAGTATGCAATTTTTAACAAAATATTAAATATAATATATTTATATTATATTTTTGTATATCAATGGTAATCTTAAATTCGGTATTTGATGATGAATAGGTGGATGTCGGACTTTGAAAATTAGTACCCACCAATGGTAGTGGTCATATGTCAACTTTCATTAAGGTAAATTTTTCTATTTTTAATCATTAATGCTTATAAAAAATGTTAGATGATTTTGGTCAAATAACATTGTTCTATTTTCATTTGATGACATCAATTCAAAAACTTCTTAATATTTATGACATAATGGAGGTGGGAATTATTGTAGGAGTTTTTTCTTCAATGTCTTTGATAAAGGTATGTGCTAGTAATGCAAATTTTATTTTGTGTTTCTTGTTTTATCTCACATCATTTAGTATAAATTTAAATGATATTCATCTTTAGTCTAATTTATTTCTCCATCCTTGTTACAGATGACCATAACTCTTGTCCATACACCTACCCATCAAAGTTATGGAGATAATTAAATAACGATTAAGGAAGATGATCAACTTGCAATAAGTGACTATTCACTTATGTCATTGTATATTTCCTTTCTTCCATATATATGATTATAGTTTGATTGCATTAATAATTGGAAACCTAAAAATTTTAGAGAGAAGGTCTCGTTAGCACGTTTAAAAATAACCATTGATCACCTCTTCATCTTCTTGATAGATAAAGAGTTATTGAATCTTCCATCCTAGTCCATAGGAATAACTATTGTGAACCCCAATCCTATTCCTACAAAAACACAACAAACAAACACATAGTTAGGTTCATATGCAAGATAAAACAAGGATTCCCCATGAAATACATTTACAATGCTTAAAATAGGAAAATGAAGAAACAAAACATAAAAAGCAATGAAATCCTAATTAAGCATGCACACTCTTGATCCCATGGGGGAATTGGTGCCAATTGGTGTGTCGAAATTGGCCCTTTCCCAACTCCTTTGTTGCAATGTTGATGATTTGATGAGTGATCCACCTTGATGAAGATTCAATCAAGCTCCATGATAAAAATATGGATAACCTAGCTAAGAATTTGATGAAATGGATGAAACTAGATATGCTTGAGGATGAAGTTGAGTATAGTAGGTTTACTCAGATTGTGGATGATCAAATGAGAGGAAGAGTCTCTCATTTATAAATTCCCAAAATGGAAGAGAGAGTGGAATTGAGCAATGTGGGATCATTCAAAATCCAATGACCAAGTGCCACTTGTCAAGATGTGAATGGTTGAAGGTTGTGCACATTTTGGTCAATGTGCATGATAAATGCCATGAGATTCAAATTTTGAAATTTGAATGTGACATGTTGGAGGGAGAAGGAAATGGAGTTAATGTCACTTGGCTCAAGGCCAAGGACATGTAAGAGGCCTTAAATGTCTTGTTGGAAGTACCCATCCCCTTTTGGAGGGATTTTTGAATTGGAAGAATATTCCACAAAAGATGCCCTTTTGAATGGAAATTGATGAATCAATGAATCAAATAAATTGATTTATTATGCAAGTTGCAAGATCTAGAGGATTAGAGTGATTAGGATTAGCATTAATTAGGATTTGATTAATTAAGAGGGGGATTAGCTGATTTGACCATTTTGACTTAGATTTTAGGATTTAAATAAATCAAAGTTGAGAGAATAATGATTTTAGATTGAATTAAATAAAGATTGATTTATTTAATTAAAGGAGGATGATGTTGGATTTAAACCAAATAAAGATTTATTTAATTTAAATGAGATGACTTTAGGGATTAATTAAATAAAATGATTTATTTAATTAAAAGGGGGATTTCAAATTAATTAAATAAAATTGATTTATTTAATTAAGAGATGAAGAGTGATGGATTTAATCAAATACAAATTATTTGATTAAATGACTAGCAAAGGAGATGATTCAGGACAAAAAGGTGTTAGTAAATCAGGATCCAATGTGTCAAATCGAATTGTATATTTTCTATGTCTACAACTATATTATGACTTTTTTGTACTTGTATATGGCTTTGTTGCACATACATATTTTTTACCAATGTCTAACATTGTATTCCTATATGGTTCTGTTTATGTATTTATCATATTCATAACATAATGTATACAATATTTGGAATTATCATGAAATTATATATATGAAATTTTATATATACATGATGATGAATTATGATTATATGTGTTCTCATTTTTATTATTTATATATGATGTTATGAGATCTCCATATAGTTTGATGTGTATAATGAATGCAAAGAAAATATGTATTATCCAATGTGAGTTAGTTAAAATACAATATTCAATTTATATAAATAATTCAAATAAATAAATTAAGGATAAACATTTTATCTCCTTGAAGCTAATAATCTTCATCATGGGTTGAGGAAACATAATTTTTTCATGGAAAACCACCTAAGACATTGATAACCTAGATAATAATGGTGATAGGGTTGCATAAAGTGGTTTAGGACAACCAAAAGATAAGTGGGTTTTCCTATTTTTCCCATTTATGACAGCTCTATCTTGGTCATGATTCCATAAGTATATAGTTTATTTCATTTCATGAAACTATTGGAATTCTATAAGTTTTTAATGAGCCATCTTAAGAGTATTTGGTATTCATAACTGAATTCTTGGGTAAGTCAAAGTTATGATAACATCAAGGGCTAATGTTTTTTCTTAAGTTTCATTGTGCAATATAATCCAAAAGAATCAAGATATATGCCTACTGACTTGGTTTGACAAGGCTCAAAAGAAGAAATATGCCTATTGAAATATTTACTGCTAAAAGTATGTGTAGTTGGTGTTGTCATTGGTGTCAACTGTATGAGAATGAGTTTTTTACAAGGATATGCAATTGATATTGAGTTGATGTTGTCTATGATGATGCTTTGATTAGTTACGTTATGTTGTCATTAGTAAGCTACTGGTGTCAACCTCTAGTGTTGCTTTGATAAGATTCTGCCTATGGATGTATGGTTGAACTTCTAGGTTGTAGTTGGCTTGATGGTGATGAGGAAGTGCTAAAGATGTGTCTCCGGTGCTTGGTTTCCAAGTTCTTTTGAGAAAATTTGAATAAAAAGAGGAAATAGTGTGTTGTAGTAGTGTTCTGTGTTGTAGAGTAGTGTTTTGGCTTGGATCCACATTTCTTCTATGTTGAATATCTACTTGTGTGGTTTGGACAAATTGATTAGAGGTGTTCAAAGGTGTTGCATTCAGAATTTGGTGTGCTAGATCGTTGCACAGAGGAAGGTGTGTTCACCAATGTGTGAGCTATGTATTGCAGAGGTGTCTAGGATAAATGTTTTTGCTTCACATTTCTCTACAAAGTGGTTTCAAGTCTTTTAGATTTGGAAGGGTGCTGATAGTGTTTGTATCTTTCTTTAGTTGAAGTTTTTTGAGGTTTGATGCTTCAAAAGTTAGTTTCTTGAGTTACAATGTATGGCAGAGTTGTTTGAGTATATTAGGTGTGTACATTCTTCAAGTGAAAGTTTTTGTAAAGGAATTTGTTGGTTTTCAGGGTGTTTATGGAACATTCTAGATCATTTTCAAGCATGTTGTGTTATTTGTGCATCATCTTTGGATTTGAGGAAGTGTGTACTTAAATGTTAATTTTGTTAACATAGGTTTAGTTGACCTTGGGTTTTTACACTAATTGCGGACTTGCTTCGGTGTTTGTGGAAGCATGGTGTGTCATGTATGAATGGATTTGGGTTCTAGATAAGGTGTGGTGTGGTCTGAATTCATTACTTTCCACCATGGGAATGTTTTGGTGCCAAAATAATTTGAATTTGAATGGTTGAGTTGCATAGCCGGCCTTGGAGAATGTGTTGAAGGTTGAAGATGGTATAAATATGAGTTTAGTTGTTGAGGGATGATGAGATAGATGTGTGTGATATGAATGATGATAATTATAGAGTTGTGAGGTGAAAATTTGTGTAGTGTAGTGTGATTTTTCATACTAGAAGGTGTACACAATCTTTAGTAAGATTACAAAGGTGTTGGAGATGTTATGGTGGAATTTTATATTGCATGTTGAAAAGTTGTTGTTGTGGCATTGTTGTCATTGATGTCAAAACCTGGGATCCAAAAGGTTGTGCTTTGGATGATATACAAAAATGATATATCCTATCATATGCTATAATGTTCCGTAGTATGGACTTTATCCTCAATCTAGATATGCCAATTCTTCTTTCTAGGACATCTGTGGAAGACAGTTAATGCAAGATATTGAAGAATAATCTTTTGATATCGACTGTTGTGTCTAAAGCTTATTCTAGACATCCTTGCTATTTAGAAATTCATGTAGCATGTTACAATTTTTGGTATGTCTAACTGCATTTCTCTAGTTGGTACTGAAATTAATGTTAATCAAGATTTGGTCTTGGTTGTGGCCTTCCCATCGAATTTGGAATATATCTCATGTAATTCAAAGATAGCTATCTTTTGGTAATAATGCTGTATATTATTTATGACCTATTTATGGGTCCCGATGTAATACGGTAAGAAGATCCTTTATGTGCGACCTATCTTTTGGGTCTGGTGCTAGTGTGTCAAGCCCTATTGAATATTTCAAGGTTATTCTTTAAGATGCCATGTTTTTCTAGGCCAACTCATCTTTTTCTCCAGGTGTATATATACATGTATGTGGAACATCTTCAAGTGTATCCAAAAATAGGAAGTTTGGAATGTGCGACAAGGATCAGAGAAGGAAGTGAAGGCAAGTGCCAAGTAGAAGTAATCTGTTTTGTAGAGGTAGTGGAAGGAAGGTTGGAAGAATATTCTTAACTGGATCTATTGTAATCAGATGTTGTGCTCTTAACCAGAACTAAATTCATGCATATATAGATGCAACTTCATCAGTTCATATTTTTTCCATTTTGTAATTAGTGGTTTTTATGTCTTGGGTAGTGAGCCCATCGACAGTGAGCCATGACAGTGAGCCTTACTTGCAATGAGCCCTTATAAAAATCACCTTAATTGGTGTCACCTTAACCGATGCTTTATAATTGAGAATTACATTCTCCATGGTTTTTCCCATCTTGGGTTTCCACGTATATTCTGGTGATCATTGTGCATGGTGTTGTTTAGTGCTAGCATGTTCATATCTATTTTAATTGATATATGATTGGTTTATGATTGCTCTGGATTAAATTAAGAAAGAAAAGTGTTTTGGGATAACTAATTCACCCCCCTCTCAGTTATCCAGACCGTTCAACAATTGGCATCAGAGCTTGGTCCCTTACAGATAGAGCTTAACTGCTTTAGGGAGATCTTGGTAGTTTGAATAGATGGTAGGAGATTATTACTTTGAGGAAGAAATGAAGTCAATATTAAGTGATATGGAAAGTACAAAATATGAGAATGAGGAATTGAAAGAAAACATAAAGGAGGAAAATTATTGTATCTCAAGGCTAAGTGAGCAAATCTAGAAATTCAAAGCAAGGCACAAAGAGGTCAGGGAGGAATTAAAGAAATCAAAGGAAAGTGCTGTAAATCTAAAGCTTCAGTTGGATGGATGCAAGAAGATAGTAGAAAATCTCAAAGATACCATCAAACAAAAAATGAAAGAAAGGAAAAAGACATAAGAAAATCTCAAAGATACCATCAAACAAAAAACAAAAGAATGGAAAAAGACAGAAGAAAATCTAAAAGATACCATCAAACAAAAAGAAGAATAAAATTAGAAGTTAGATCAAGAGTCAAGGAGGATGAAATCAAAAGCTAGAGTGTGTGAAAGTAGAAAGATTTTGGATCAAATTTTGTCCCTACAAAAATGTCAGAAGGATAAGGAAGGAATTGGATTCTCAGGTGAAAAATCAAATCTAAACACTAAGGGTAAAGACAATGCAGTGGAAGTTGAAGAAAGATCTGGTGTAACAAGCAAAGTTCAGAACTCTAGAAGATCTACAAAAATACCCCTGATGAGGCAACCAAATGATCAAAGGTACTTATCATTCAATGGTCACTATTTTCTATGCAAAAAATTTAGACATAAGGTTGTAGAGTGTAGAAGCAAGATAGAACTGAGTATTCAATGCTTTAATTGTCACAAGTTTGGTCACAAAGAAAGTCATTGCAGAAGTCAATTATCTAATCTGGCTAGAAGGAACAAAATAGACAATCTCTTTCATGGTTATTGCTACTTATGCCATGGTTATGGTCACAAAGATAATTAGTGCATATCCAATTTTCACTCAGTTAGGCCAGGGCAAATATGTTACAAGTTCAATGAAACCAGACATTATTCTAAAATAAGTAGATATGTTGCTCCAAAAAGGACTTAAGACAAAAAGAATGTTGTAGAATCAGATGAATCTAAAAAGAAGACCATCACCATTTGGAGGAAAAAGGTAACGAGCATGGAGAGCCCTTCTATGGTATTAGATTGTGATACTAGCTCTTTCATAAATTGAGCCAACTACCTTGGCTCAGGGGGAGTTTTGCAATGCATATCCTTTTGGTTCTCCCTCTTCAAATAAAGATTGATGTGTTTTCATCATGACTAAGTTGGATCCAGGTGATGTTGCATAATGAAGGTTAATCTGGCTAATTGAAAAGTGAAATCAATTGCTGGCATCATCGATACATGTTTTGGTGGTGAAGTAATCATGAGAAATTAATGATAAAAGATGGAGTTTTAAATAATTTCTCACTATTGCAAAGAAGAAGAAGAGTCTTTCATTGAGCGACAAAGGATTGAATAATTTGAGTGTGATTATGGAATCCATTTTAATTGGTAGTGAATCCAGTGGCAATATTTCACTGAAACTGAAGAGAGTTGAGTTGGATGATTTTGATCATCGAAAGATGAAGTAAATGGAGCTAAGGTTTAAGGATGATGAATACAGAATGTGAGTGCCATAGGTATGGATTTTTGGGGAGAATTCCCCTAATTTTTTGACAAATAATCTATCTTTTTCCTATTGGTCCATTTCAAGGATGGTAACATCATTTTGGAAAAACCCTATTAGGTCACAAAGGAAGAAATTGAAGCTATTATTAGGTTGTGCAAAGTTGGTGACCTCCCTAGGAAGAAAATCGTAAAATACAGAGACATGGAGGAACTTACTAGTATCGACAAATTCCCAGAGCTCTATTGATAAATACCATTGCTGATACTGTAGTAAGGTATGTTGCTTATGGTATCTCATACAAATCTATTTTTGAAGTCATGAAGGTTCTACATCTGCTATTGCTATGTTTATTGCACATAAGATGGTGAAGAAAAATCAACAGTTTGATCTATGTAGCCTAGTAATGGAAAAACTAATTGAGAATGTTAGAATGTCTATGGTTGAGAGTTATCCCTTCCGGTTTGGGTCTCTACTCATGTGCTTAGTGTTCTACTTTCTTAATTCATTATCATCAAAGGAGAATGTTAAGTGGAAGTCTGACATCCCTGTCAAAAAGAAAGTTTACAAATATCTAGAATGTTTGGAAGATAAAGTAAATGCATGCAAAGCTTATTCCTCATCCTTGCAGTTGAATCTATTCTCTGGTGTGATAGAGTCTAGTGATATGCCTATTAGTCAGTTTGAGGAGAGGTCATCCTTCAGTAAGATGTAATTAGAGGTTGTCATTGGTGGTTCCCCTCCAAAACCTAAAGGGAGGAAAATTAACACAAAATATATCATCACTATCTTAGAAGAGAAGGAGAAGGAAGAAGAGTCTCCACCTAGTTTAGATGAAGTTCAATCCATGTTGGATGAAGGTGATATGAGAAAGGTTGGTGAAATGTGGAATTCCCACTCTCCGGTCAGTAGGCATAGAATTGAAGAAGCCTTGATGGAGTATCTACTCAAAAAGGGTATTACAGTTTCTACTATTTCTAACTCATTATCAAATGATCTAGTAGAAGTTGTTGAAGAAAGTTTGTTGCAAGAAAATTTTGAAGGAGATAAATTCCAAGCTATGATTGAAAGAAGGTGTGTCACTAAAAAATTAAAGTTATCCAAACACATTGGTGAGAGAAGAGAATGCCTCAAGGAGATGTCTGACACCTACAAATACTGTCTCTAGTGGCCTACAACTGTTGATAATTTTAGAAGCAAAATTGAAGCTATTGATTTTGAACCGAATGAGATTGGGAAGTGTTTTGACTTCTTCAAAGATAAATATGGAAATCAAAGGTTAAGAGTTGGTAAGTTGCAAGATGAGTTGCTGTCTACTTAGAGACAAAGGGAAGATGTGGTTAAAACCTTCTAGTTGGTTAAAGAAATTTTTGAGGTCTAGTTGGATCATCTCTTCGGGATACTTTCTAATGTAGAGAATTGTGAATGACAATGCCTATCTCTGAACTAGTCATGTTCATTTGGGATGTTCATTCTACAAGAGAGAGTGTGTGCAAGTTCTGCAGTGCAAGCTTGGAAGAAGATTCTTCCAATTGTGAGGGAAAGGTACAAGAAAAACTTCCATGTGAAAAGTGTTATTTTTACTTAAGATTCTGAATGTTATTATTTGGCCCCTTTTCCTTTGATGGAAAAAAAAGGGGGAGAAACAGAAAGGAAGAGAAAAAAGAGAGAATTTGAATTGCTTGTCTAAGGGGAGCACTTGGTAAGGGTGATTACTTGGAGTTTTTGGAGTTTTTTTGCTATTTTTCCATCAATGCCAAAGGGGGAAATTGTTGAGAAGCTGTTGTTGTGGAATTGTTGTCATTGATGTCAAAACATGGGATTGAAAAGGTTGTGCTCCAGATGATATAAAAAAATGATCTATCCTATCGTATGCTATAATTTTGCATAGTATGGATGTTATCCACAATCCAGATATGGAAGTACTTCTTTTTGGGACATCTGTGGAAGACAATTAACACAAAATATTGAAGACTAATCTTTTGATATCGACTATTGTGTCTAAAGCTTATTCTAGACATCCTTGCTATTTGGACATTCATGTAGTATGTTACAATTTTTGGTATGTCTAACTGCATTTCTCTAGTTGGTACTGAAATTAATGTTAATCAAGATTTGGTCTTGCTTGCGGCCTTCCCATCGAATCCGAAATATATCTCATGTAATTAAAAGTTAGCTTTCTTTTGGTAATAATGCTATATCTTATGTATGACCTATTTATGGGTCCTGATGTAGCGTGGTAACAAGATACTTAATGTGCGACCTATCTTTTGGGCCTGGTGCTAGCATGTCAAGCCCTATTGAATATTTCAAGGTTATTCTTTAAGACAACATGTTTTGCTAGGCTGACTCATCTTGTTCTCTGAGTGTATATATACATGTATGTGGAACATCTTCAAGTGTATCCAAAAATAGGAAGTGTGGAATGTGTGAACAATGATAAAGGTGTGAAGGATTGTGCAACAAGGATCAAAGAAGGAAGTGAGGGCAAGTGCCAAGTAGAAGTAATCTGTTTTGTAGAAGTAGTGGAAGGAAGGATGGAAGAACATTCTTAATTGGATCTATTGTAATCAGATGTTGTGCTCTTAACTAGAACTAAATTCATCCATATATAGATGCAACTTCATCAGTTCATATTTTTTCCATTTTGTAATCAATAGTTTTTGTATCTTGGGAAGTGAGCCCATTGGCTATTAACCACCTGACAGTGAGCCCTTGTAAAAATCACCTTAACCGATGCTTTATAATTGAGAATTAGAATTCTTTATGGTTTTTCTCAGCTTGGGTTTCCACATAAATTTTGGTGTTCATTATGCATGGTGTTGTTTAGTGCTAGCATGTTCATATTTGTTTTAATTGATATATGATTGGTTTATGATTGCTCCAGATTAAATTAAGAAAAGTCTTTTGGGATAATTGATTCAACCCCCTCTCAGTTATCTGGACTATTCAACATTACATTGAGATGTATTTCTCATTGTAACACTCTTCTCTATCCTTCTTTTTCATTATGGCAGTAATCCTTTCTTTCTTTTGAGTAGCGATCCCTCCGATACCGAGCCCTTTGTAATCAGTATTGATATTAATTTATATTGTGAGCTAATCCTCACCATGGTTTTTTTCCTTCTTGAGTTTTCCACATAAATATGGTGTTTCCTTATTCATAGTGTTGTCTCTATTATATGATTTTATGATAAATCATTCTAACATATTAAGGGTTAATTAAAGTAACGCATATTTGAATGTTTGTGAGGGTTTTTATGTTTTAAGGTACAACTAATTCACCCTGCTCTCAATTGTCTTATGCATTCAACAATTGGTATCAAAGTGAGGTTCCTTGGAAGAAAGCTTAATTGCTTGAGGTAGACCTGGGATGGCACACAAGAAAGATGTTCCTTTGTTTGATGGATTAGATTATGCATTATGGAAGACAAGGATGGAAGTTTTTCTAGTTTCTCTTGGATTTGAAATTTGGAAGTCCATTGACACTGAATATACTATACTTACAAATGGTCCAAAGACTGATGTTGAGATCAAGGTCTATGGAAACAATGGTAAAGCAAGGTATGCTCTCTTACATGGTCTTGCTAATTTTGAATTGGTGAAAGTTATGAATCTGAGAACTGCTAGAGAAATTTTGGTAAAGTTATAAAGCATTTATGAAGGAGATGATAAGGTCAAGCAAGCTAAGATGCATAATTTGAAGATCATGTTTGAGACCCTACAAATGTTTGAAGATGAAAACATCACAAGCTACTTGCAGAAGGTGGATGAATTTTTTAATGACATTAGAGGTCTTGGTGGATAACTGAAAGGAGTGATAAAGAAGGTACTCAAAAATCTTCCTAAATATTATAGTTATAAAGTTTATGAGCTATTGAGGAATTACAAAATTTGAACTAATATATTAGAGATTATTTGTATGGTTCTTTAACTACTTTTGAAATGAGAGAATTTGGTACAAGTAATGCAAAAGTTGAGATTGCTTTTAAGGCTGACAAATCAAAGAAGACCGTGGAATCAAATCAAGAGGATCTTGATGATGTAGAAGCCAACTTTGTGAGAAGAATGAAAAGGGGTACTAGAAAGTACAAAGGTAAGTTTCCTTTTAAATGTTTCAGTTGTGGAAAGATAGGTCATTATGCTTCAAGATGTCCAAAGAGAGCTTTGATGACAAAATAAGGAGAACAAAGGTAAGATTATTAATAAAATTTATTATATTAGAGAAGATGCTAGTATATCTGATGATGAATTCTTGTTCAAGGATTTAAAAGATGAAACTAATTATGCTAACTCTAAGAGATGTGTGAAGGAAAGGAGTTCAAAATCAAATGCTAATACTAAAGGCACTTTGGTGTCTGCTTTTCATTTTAGATAGGAGAAGAACTACTAGATCATTGATAGTGGATGCTCTAATCATATGACTGGTGATAAGAATAAGTTTGTTAAACTTGAAAAATATGAAGGAGGACTTGTTAGGTTTGGTGATGATACATTTGCTAAGATATATGGAAAAGGTTCAATTAGTTTTGATAACAAGCATAACACTGATGATGTTTTTTATGTTAAGAGTTTAAGGCATGACCTCTTGAGTGTTGGAAATTTGTGTAGCAAAGGATACAATCTTATGTTTTAGGATTCGATGGCTGTGAGATCAGAAAAGGCTCTAGAACTGTGATTGTTTCTAGAAGAAGGACAAATGGAAATGTTTAACAGCTCAAAGATGCTAATGGTTATTATTTCATGAATCAAATCAATGAGAGTTGGCTATGACATAGAAGAATGTATCACATTAATTTTGATATCCTAGTGAGAATAAGTTTAGTTCAAGCTATGAGAGATCTACCAAAGATTACAAAGCCTATCAACTCTATTTGTAAGGAATGTCAAGTTGAAAAGTAAGCAAGAAGAAGTTTCAAAGTCAAAGAATAATCCTCTATCGGACTATTCGAATTGGTGCATATAGATCTTTGTGGTCCTACTAGAGTAAGAAGTCTTCAAGGTGATAGGTATTTCATGCTATTGATTTATGATTATTCTAGAATGACATGGGTTACTTTTTTCAAAGAAAAATTAGAAGCCCTACATAAGTTTAAAGAATTCAAAGTTATGGTTGAGAATGAAATGGATATGAAAATCAAGTGCTTGAGGTTTGGAAGAGATGGAGAGTTCACCTCCAATGAATTTAATATATTTTGTGAGAATCATGGAATAAAGAGGCATTTATTTTCCCCTAGGACTCCTTAGAAGAATGGAGTGATTGAGAGAAAAAATAGGAGTGTTCAAGAAGTTGCAAGGACAATGATGAAAGAAGAAAATCTACCAGAAGTCTACTGGAGAGAAGAAATTCATATTGCTATTTACATACTTAACAGAGTGCAAGCAAGAGAAAACAACACAAAGACTCCCTATAAGCTATGGTATGGAAGGATTCATACTATCAAATACTTCAGAGTGTTTGAAAGAAAATGCTATATTAGAAGAGGTGAATTTTTTTTAGGAAATTTTGATGCAAGGTCTGATGAAGGTATCTTCCTTAAATATTCTACTAAAAGCAAAGCTTATCGATGCTACAAAAAAAGGCTAAGAATTATTGTTGAGAGTGAAAGTGTCAAGGTTGATGGATACCTACATAAGAATTCAATGGTGATAGATGGATATGAATAAAATGAGTCTTCTTGTAGATAAGAAGTAAAACCTAAGGAAAAATAAGTGTAGATTGAAGAGGAAGAAGCTCTAGAAAAGATTCCTAAAATTCCTAAGTATGTGCAGAAGAATCATTCTGAAGAACAAATCATTGGTGATAAGAGCAAAGGTGTACTAACAAGAAGGAAAGCTGTTGAAGAATAGGTAAATCTATGTTTACTTCTTGAAGTTGATCCTAAATGGTGATTGAAGCATGCAAGGATGAGTATTGGATCAAGGCTATGGAAGAAGAACTTATGCAGATTGAGAAAAATTAAACTTGGGAACTTGTCCCAAGACTAGCAAACAAGAACGTGATTGGAACTAAGTGGGTATTCTGAAACAAACTGAATGAGAGTGGAGAAGTAGTAAGAAACAAGGAAAGCCTTGTGTGTAAAGGTTACTCACAAGTAGAAGAAATAGAATTTGAGGAAAAATTTTCTCCAATGGAAAGAATGGAAGCTATCAGGATGTTTTTGGCTTTTGCAGCACATAAAGACTTCATAGTATATCAAATGGATGTCAATTCCGCTTTCTTCAATGGTGAATTGGAAGACGTATACATAGAAAAACTAGAAGGATTTCAGTTATCAAATAAATCGGATATGATTTTTAGATTGAATAATGCATACTATGGGTTGAAACAAGATCCCATAGATTGGTATGCAGGGTTAGTCAGGTACTTGCTATAGCAAGGATTCAATAAAGGTACCACATATATCACTCTTTAATTCAAAGTTGAAAAATATCAAATCTTGATTGTGGTTGTGTATTTTGATGAAATAAGTTTTGGAGGAAATGAAGCTATGTGTAAGAATTTTGCAGAAGAGATGCAAAAATAATTTGAAATGTCAATGTTTGGGGATGTGATTTTTTTTTCCTTTGGCTATAGATCAATAAAAAAGATAGAGGTATTTTCATCTCACAATCAAAGTATGTTAAGGAAATGTTGAAAAATATTGGAATGGAATATTCTAAATGGATATGTACCCCTATGGTTACTAGTTGCAAGCTGAGAAAGAATGATGAATATCCTAAGGATGATCAAAGCAAGTATAGATCAATGATTGGAGGATTGCTATATCTAACTATTACTAGACCAAATATCATGCATGTAGTTTATCTTGTGGCTATATTTCAAGAAGATCCCAGAGAGTCACATGTTGCAATAGTGAAGAGGATATTCAACTACTTGAAGGGCACTCTAGATCTTATGGCTTGTGGTATCCAAAGGATACTAAATTTACTCTGAGTGCTTACATAGATGCAGATTGGGCTGGTTGTGTAGATGATAGGAAAAGTACAAGTGGTGGTACATTTTTTCTTGGATATATATTGGTGTCATGGCTAAGAAATAAACAATATTTAATGTCTTTATCTACTACAAAAGAATAATACATTGCAACATCTTGATACACACAAGTTTTGTGGATGAGTCAAACACGAAGAGATATTAGAGTGGTATATGATGAACCAATTTTTATCTTTTGTGATAATACAAGTTTTATCAATATATCAAAGAATACAATATTGTATTCAAGGAAAAAGCATATCTCAATCCAATATCATTTTTTGAGAGAGAAGGTTGTAGAGAATGAAGTGAATCTTTAATATGTGCCTACAAAGGATTAAGTTTTTGACATATTCACTAAGGCTCTTCCTAAGGAAACTTTTGAGTATCTCTGAGAGAAGTTAGGGGTTATTGTCCCTCCTTTGAACTAGATGGATAAGGAGATGCATCAGTCCAATGGATCTCAAGATGCAGTCTTTGGTCTGGACTAATGTTGGTGGCTACCTCTCAGGGGGAGTAGGTAGTGGCATTATTGGTTGTTGCAATGAGGATAAGTGAGAGTTTTCATTATGTAGTGGTTGTTTATTGATGTAGTTTGGTGTGTGATCCTAAGGGGGATTATGCATAGTAGTAAAGTAAAGGAAGTTTCAAAGTAGTGGTGAAGGGGGAGAATGAATGATGCAAGTATTTTTCCCCTTTTCCATTGATGTCAAAGGGGGAGAGAGTAATTTAAAAAAAATAATCTCAAAGGGAGAGAGTAATGAGCTAGTTGTGTAAGGGGGAGAAAGTAAAGGAATAGAGAAGAAGATTTGGTATAGAGAAAGAGTATTGATGATCAATGTTGTTTTTGATGGTTTTTCACATCATGTATTACCATTAGTGACAAGGGGGAGATGGATGCAAGTATGTGTAGTTGGTGTTGTCATTGATGTAAACAAGATTTGGTGTTGTCATTGCTTTCAATTGTATGAGAAGGAGTTCTTTACAAGGATGTGTATTTGGTATTGAGTTGATGTTATCTCTAATGATTCTTTGATTAGTTGCATTATGTTGTCATTAGTAAGCTACTAGTGTCAACCTCTAGTGTTGCTTTGATAAGATTATTTCTATAGATGTGTGGTTGAGATGATAGGTTGTAGTTGGTTTGGTGGTGATGAGGAAGTTCCGAAGATGTGTCTCTGGTGTTTGGTTTCCAAGTTCTTTCGAGAAAATTTGAATAAAAATAGGAAATCGTGTGTTGCAGTGGTGTTTTGTGTTACGGAGTATCATTCTAGTTTAGCTCCACATTTCTTCTATGTTAAATATCTACTTTTTTGATTTGGATTAGGTTGATTAGAGGTGTTTAAATTTGTTGCATTCATAATTTGGCATACTATATCATTGCATAGAGGAAGGTGTCTTCACTGGTGTGTGAACTATGTATTACAGAGGTGTCAGAGATAAATTTTTTTCTTCACATTTCTTTCCAAAATGGTTTTAGGTCTTTTAGATCTAGACGGGTGTTGATAGTATTTGTATCTTTCTTCAATTGAGGTTGTTTGAGGTTTGATACTTCAGAAGTTAGTTTCTTGAGTTACAGTGTATGACAAAGTTGTTTGAGTGTACTAGGTGTGTACATTCTTCAAGTGAATTTTTTTGCAAAAGAATTTGTTGGTTTCTAGGGTGATTGTGGAATATTCTAGATCATGTTCAAGCATGGTGTGTTGTCCATGATTCATCTTTGGATTTGAGGAAGCATGTACTTAAATGTTAATGGTGTTAACACAGGTTCAACTGACCTTGGGTGTTTACACTAATTATAGAGTTGCTTCGATGTTTGTGGAAATGTGGAATGGAATGTATGATTGGATTTAGGTCCTAGATAAGGTGTGTTGTGGTCCTCCTTCATTCCTTTCCACTTCAAGAATGTTTTAGTGCTAACCTAATTTGAATTTGAATAGTCGAGGTGCATAGTTGACCTTCAAAAATGTGTTCAAGGTTGAAGATGGTATAAATATGAGTTGATTTGTTGAGGGATGATAAGATATATGTGAGTGATGCAAATGATGTGACTTATAGAGTTGTGAGGTGTGAATTTTTGCAGTGCAGTGTGAACTTTTTTGTGTTAGATTACTGGATGTAGTGAGCAGACGGTGTCTACAATCTTTAGTAAGATTGTGAAGGTGTTGGTGATGTTGTGGTAGACTTTTCTATTGCATTGATATGGATTTATCATTGTAACACTCTTCTCTATGCTCTTTTCTATTATGGAAGTGAGCCCTCTGACAGTGAGCCCTTTGTAATTGGTATTGATATTACTTTATATTGTGAGCTAATCTTCACCGTGGTTTTTACCTTCTTGGGTTCTCCATGTAAATGAGATAAGTTCCTAAGGACAAAAAGGGAGAATCTTATAGATCCAATTGATTAAATAATCATTGTAAAGTTTTAATTTCAAATCTATAACCTAGAAATTAATTAGGGTTTTGTGTTAAGGTGTAGTTGTGTTTAGGGGTCTAATATTTGAGAGTTATGTGTAAGTATATTTTGTGAAGTTTTAATGTGTAAAGTCATATGATTAAATGTGTAAGTGGGATTAGAGTTTTGAAATCCTTAATGAAGTCTTTAATTTTGGATTTGTCTTTATTTGGGTCTTTAAAGGGTGTTGTTTGGTCAATTTTATAGATCTTGGTGAAAAATAAACCCCTAAGGTCTATACCTATGGAGGGGGGACTCCCTAGACATGTGAAATTGTCCTTAGGGCTTGATTTGACCCTTCAAAAGTCCAAATGAATGAAGGTGGCGAGCTTGAGTCATTGAGGACTGGGAAAAGTGACTTGTCACTCTCACACCCCACCCCCAAATTTCATTAATGAGCTTGGGAAGAGCATCAAGGATTTCACATGTGTGAAGACACTTTGTAAGAGATTTTGGGTAGAGTGTCATAGTACATTCCTCATATCCCAAAAAGTATCACACATGTGTGAGTACTTATGGGGATATGTGATAGAGGATTGAATGAGAGTGTGACAAGTGTCACTCCCTTATTAAAGGGATTCAAGATTGAAATACTTTATATTACTCATTTGATGAGGAGTCTTGGGACTTTTACCTTCATTATTCTTCATTTATTTGCTTGGATTTTATGAAGACAAAATGTGGAGAAAGATGAGAGATTTCATTATGGAGTAGGAGCTCATGGCTTTGGAATGAAGAGAAGGACTATGCCTACAACCTCGTGTAAAGAGATAAATTTTATATTCACCTTTCTTTTCATGTGTTAGTTAAATCATGATTATTATGTTTAATGTTTGAAAGTCCATTTCATTATTAGGGTATGTTGAAGGTAACATGGGTTGTGGGTTTTGTAGCTTCTTAAGCTTGGTTGTCATTAATGTCAAAAGTATGTCTGTGTTTGTTGTAGTTTGGTTGTCATTGATGTAAGGGTGTTGTTGATGTTAAAAGTGTTATAGTTTGGCTATTGGTTGCCAGAGTCTCTAAGATATGCTCTGCATTTCTTCACTGGTTATGGTGTACTCTTGTAGTTTGGAAGATAAATTCATGGCGTGTTAGGGCATGTGTGGTCCATGTTTTAGTTTATTTGTGTTATACGAAACATATTTTCGAGGTGACAGTTTGAAGGCAATGTTGTTTCTATGAGGATGCTCATAGTGGTGCAAAGTTTGGCTCCACATTCCTCAATATTTGTAGATATGGTTGTGTGGTTCAAAAGTTAAGTTCAACATGTTGTGAAGGTACTATATCCAAATTTTCATGTCATTAGTCCTTCTATAGAGAAAGTTTGAAGTGACAAAGTGTAGGAGTGTATTGTTCGGTGGCTAGTTTTAGTGTGTATTGGCTTGCACTAACTTGTTTTATATGAAATGAATTGGTTGGTGGAGAGTGTTCCTAAAGATGTTGTGATGTTTTTTGTTGCTTTGTAAGGCATTTTTTGACTTCTTCAGAACAAGCTATGGTCTAGAATGAAGATGTTGCTAGGTTATGCTTTTTCCTAGCCGACTAAGGTATGTTGAAGGTGTGCAACACAAGTTCAAGGGTGTGTGGAGTCTATGGAGTGTTTGAATGTGTTTCATGGTTCATGCCAACTCATTTGGGAGAAGTGCTAGTAAATTTTTATCATTCATGTATCGACAATATTGTGAAGGTCGATATAATTCATGTTTCATGTTTTCATGCTTAAGGTCAACCTAATTTGAATTTACGAAGTGTGCAAATGTTGTTCATTGAAGATTGATGTTGTGAAGAGTATTTAGGACTAGGTTAAGTGTGTGTTGGGATTTGCAAGGTGTGTTCCTCTTCTTGGTGTTGCATGTAGTCCATTTGGGTCTTGACCTTCTACATGTTTCATGTTGTTGTTTGATATTTGGCCATCTTGTAAATGTAATATTATTGTTGTCATTGGATGACATGTAATGTAATCAATGTAATATCATTTATATATTGTAAACCTAGTTGATCTAGGTCATGGGGTTGAGTCAAGGATGTGTAATGCATTATGATGTTTATGTAAGTGATTGAAAGAGAAAGAGTAGAAGTGGAAGATCTGACTTGGATTCAATTTGATCATATTTTTGTGATAGAAGGGAAGTGAAGAGTGAGCCAAAGGAATTTTTTTTGAAGGATGAAAGAAGTGAGAAAATAAGATACAAAGAAGAATTGCAATCATCAAAAGAGAAGGGAAAAAGATAAATTGCAATCATAAAAAAATTTGAGCTTCATTGTCAAATTCAGAAAGTAGAATGACTGTCATACTGTAATACTTTTTGAGTTTGTTCTTAGTTTTGGAAGTAGTTTTTTCCTTGGGTTGAATCCCTAAAGCAAAGTATGCATGGAGTTGTAGCTTCCTTGGGAGTGACCCTAAAAACCTTCTACAGGGAGTAGTAGCTTCCTTGGGTTGTAGCCCTAAAGAAAAGTTGTAACTGTTTATCATTTGTGAGGTTGAATTAGAAAAATAGCTCCTATCAACTTTTCTCATCGTGGTTTTCCCCTATGGGTTTTTCCACATACATCTGGTGTTGTGTGGTGTTGTGCATTGTGTTCATCGTTCATGTTTTTCTTGTGCTGTAAAGTTTAAGTTTCAATTTTATATAGAGGTTTGAGATTTGATAGAATACTAATTCACCCCTTTCTCGGTATTTTTTTGTATGTTCAACAATTAGTATCAGATCTGGTTTCCTTAGAAGAAGTTTAACATCTTGAGGAAGATCTAAGATGGCAAAAGAAGGATCTTTCAAGGTGCCTAAGTTTGATGAAACAAATTTCATTTTCTGCAGATACTGGATGCAAACCCATCTATCCTCTTTAGGATATGGTGTTTGGAAATATGTCAAAGATGGATATAGTGTTCCAGCTACTCCTCTAACTGATCTAGTTGAGATTGGGCCTATGAGAACAATGGAAAGGAAAATAATTCTATCTTGATTAGGCTATCAGATTTTGATCTTGTAAAGGTAGTTCATTGCAAGTCTATAAAGGAGGTCTAGGATAAGCTCAGTGACATATATGAAAGAGATATCAAAGTAAAGCAAGTAAATATGCAAATATATAAAGGCAAGTTTGAGAACCCAAAAAAATTCAAAGGATGAAGATATTGCTTTCTATGTGATTCAGGTTGATGATGTGGTCAATGCAATCAAAGGTCTTGGTGAAGATCTTGAAGAATCTATGGTAGTAACAAATTTACTAAGATATCTTCCCAAATCTTATAGTTCTAAAGTATCTTCTATTGAGGAATCTAGAGATATGGATAAAATTTCAATAGATCAATTATATGGTACCCTTATTTCATTTGAAGATAAGAGAGTTTGACAAAGAAGTTCCAAGGAAGGAAGTTTCTTTCAAACATAGTAAGAAGGAAATATATGGAGAATTTGATCTGGATGGTGACATTGATGAAGAGGAAGAAATAATTGTAAGGAAGTTGAAAAGAGGTACCGAAAAGTACAAAGGTAAGCTACCTTTCAAATGTTTCAAGTGTGGAGAGGTTGGTCATTTTTATTGTAAATGTCCCTTGAAATATTCTAAAAAGAGAATCAAAGATCCTAGAAGAAATAAGGTTAACAAGAGTCTCTACTATGTGGAAGATTCCTTCTCTGCAAAAGATGATGATTCCAGTGGTTTGGATAATGAAGATGAAGTCTTATTTTGGTTCCTAAGAAGATTGAAGCTAAAGCTAAAGATTGAAGTATTGTGTACTAATTTTCATGCAAAATATGAGGCTAATTCATGGGTGATGACAATGGTTGTTCCAGACACATGATAGGAGACAAGAGCAACTTTATAAAACTGCTAAAGTGGAATGGTGGAATAGTCAAGATTGGAGGTGACACTTTAGTGTAGATCTATGGAAAGGGTTCTATTAGTATTGATGGAAAGAGTAGAAAAAAATATGTTCTTTATGTCAAAGGTCTCCAACACAATCTTCTTAGTGTGAGTCATATGTGTATAAATGGGTACAATCTCATATTCAATAAAAGTGGATGTGAAATCAGAAAAGAAAAGCATGGGAAATTGGTTGCTGAAGGATCTAGGACAAGTGGTGACATATACAGTCTAAGTGATAATGGGAGATATTTCCTTCTAGGACAACAAAGTGAATGTTGGTTGTGGCATAGGATATTCAGGCACATTAAATTTGATAATATTGCGAGGTTCAGATCATTGCATGCGGTAAGAGATATGCCTAAGATAATCATGCTTGCAAGTACAATGTGCAAGGAATTTCAGTTTGGTAAGTAGACAAGGATAAGTTTCAAGTCTAAAGAATATTCTTCTTGCAGACCTTTGGATTTGATACAAACTGATTTATGTGCAGAATAAAAAGTTTGAAAGAAGAAAGCTATTTCATGCTTTTTATTGATGATTTCTCTAGAATGACATGGGTTACATTCTTGAAAGATAAATATGATGCTTCTAGTAGATTCAAGATTTTCAAATCAATGGTTGAGAATGAAATGAATACAAAGATAAAATTTTTGAGGTCTGATAGAGGAAGTGAGTTCACTCCAAATGAGTTCAATGATTTTTGTGAAAACATGGAATAAAGAGGAATTTACATGCTGCTAGAACACCTCAGTAGAATGGGGCAATTGAAAGAAAAATAGGATTGTTCAAGAGATGGCAAGGACCATGCTGATGGAAGAAAAAATTGTTGATGTTTATTAGAGAGAAGCAGTTCATACTACAATCTATATTATTAATAGAGGATTCTTAAGACTTAACAACACTAAGACTCCATACGAGTTATGGTATAGAAGAATTGCAAATTTTAGGTATTTTATAGTCTTTGGAAGAAAATGTTACATCAAAATAGATGAATATGTTTTGGGGAAGTTTGATCTAAGTGCTGATGAAGGTATATTTTTGGGATATTCATCTCAGAGTAAAGCATACAAGTGCTACAATAAGAGGTTGTGAATAATAGTTGAAAGCACTAATGTGAAAGTTGATGAAGATATACATCAAAAGATGAATGAAATTGAAGAATACATACTTGATACACTGCCTTTCTCAGATGAAGAAGAATATATTGAAGAGAAGGAATAAACACTAGAAATTCTCAACAATACTCCTGCAAAGTATGTTCAAAGAAATCATTCAAAATATCAGATCATTGGAGATTTGGAAGAGGAAGTCTACATAGAGAAACTTGATGGATTTTGGTTATTAGAAGAACCAAACATGGTGTGTAGGCTCAAAAAATAATTTTATGGTCTCAAAAAATCTCCTATGGCTTGGTATGCAAGGTTGGATAAGTACTTTCTTCAGCATGGATTCAAGAAAGGTACCACAGATAGTAATCTTTACTTCAAGATTGAGGATGATTTTTTTTTATAGTTGTTGTGTATGTCGATGACATAATCTTTGGTGGAAATTATGAGATCTGTAAGAAGTTTGTTGAAGAGATGGAGAAGGAACTTGAAATGTCTATGATTGGTGAGTTGTCTTTATTTCTTTGTCTTAAAATTTCTCAACTAGATGATGGTATCTTTATTTCTCAAGAAAAGTATCTTAAGGAGATGTTGAAGAAGTTTTGGATGGAATATTGTAAACTAGTTAATACTCCCATGGTTATTGGTTGTCATTTGAGCAAAGATGACAAGTCTCCCCTAGCTGATTAGAAGCTATATAGATCTATGAGTTGTATCTGACTGTCCAAGACTTGATATCATGCATGTGGTATGTTTGGTTGTAATATTTCAAGCTAATCCTAAAGAAAATCATGTGAAGGTAGTTAAGAGAATCTTTAGATATTTGAAGAGTACTCTAGATTATGGCTTGTGGTATCTAAAAGGGTAATTAATTTGATCTGAGTGCATACAGTGCTGTTGATTGGGATGGTTGTGCTGATTATAGAAGAAGTAAAAGTGGTGGTGCTTTCTTTTTAGGAAGCAAATTAGTTTCATAGCATAGTAAGAAGAAAGATTCAGTATCCTTGTCCACTATAGAAGAAGAGTATATTGCTGCAGTATCTTACTATACACAAGTCTTGTAGATGAAATAAACATTGAAGGATATCAAGGTACAGTATGATGATCCTATTCCTATTCTATGTGATATCACAAGTACTATCAGTATTTCCAAGAATCTAGTGATGCATTCTAGAACCAAGCACATATCAACCAGTTATCACTTTTTGAGAGAGAAGGTTGTAGATAAAGAAGTCAAGTTGGAATATATTCCTACGAGAGATCAAATTGCGAAAAAATTCACAAAGACACTTGCAAAGGATACATTTGAGTATCTAGGGCAGAAGTTATGGGTAATTGCCCCTCCCTCTTCTTGTTGGATTCATACTTGTTTCATCTATCTAGGGGGAGTAATTCAAGCCATATCTTTTCCTTGACTTATGGTGGCTACTTCTTAGGAGGAGAAGGTAGTGGTTGTTGCTGATAGGGGGATCCTATAAGTTGTTTTAAAAAGGGGGAGAGTGTATGTATTGTGCACCTTAGGGGGAGAGCTTGTGCCCTAAGGGGGAGAAATTGAAGGATTATGTAATTGTGCACAAAAGGGGGAAAGAAAGTTGTCCTTTTCCCTTGATGTCAAGGGCGGAGAAGTGTGCATGTTAGATTAGTTTTTCCATTAATACCAAAGGGGGAGATTGTTTTATTATCTTGTTAAGCTTAGTTTTCATTGATATAAAAAGTGTGTGTTTGTTGCAGTTTGGTTGTAATTGATGTAAGATTATTGCTGATGTCAAAAGAGTGTTGCAGTTTGGTTGTTTAGTTACCAGAGTATCTAAGAGATGCTCCACATTTCTCCACTAGTGATGTTGTGATCCTACAATTTGGAATATAAATTCATGATGTCTTAGGTCATGTGTAGAATATAGTTTGTAAAATGTATAAAAGAGATAGGTATGTTTATTATGTTGTTAACAAAATTTATATTTAATATCTCTCTTGTATATACATTTAGTATATTATATATTAAATATATATAATATATAAGTATTCATATATATGGTAATATATAATAAATAAATATGAATATATATTAAATATTTATATTTTATATTTTAAAAAGTATATAAAAACTTTAAAAATTAAAATAACCAAATAAAGGGGGTTTGATCCCCACCCCACAGCCACGGTTGTGGATGGGGAGCTATGCCTCCCATAGAGGGGAAAAAACCCATAAGGGGAGCATCCGCTATGAGGGGCATGATCCCCTTAAAAGGGCCTCAACCCCTTGTGGATTCGCAACTCCCTTGCAGGGGAATGACCTCTAGAGGGGCAGCTGACTGTGTAAATGAAATGAAATAAAAATATATACTTATGTATTGTGTCATTAAACAAATAAAAATATCTACTCTATGCACAATTTTTTTCATATTTTTTGATGAAGTGAAGAACCAAAACTCATACACAAATTCACAACAACATAAGATGCATTCAAATTTTTTTGCAACAATAACTTAAAATATGCAACAAGTATTCCTTCTTTGTTCATTTGAATCTCTTGAAAATTCATGGATTACAAAACATATCTAGAATGAACAATATACACACACTTCACAAATTAATTTAAAATACTTCATGTTTCATCTTTTCTTGCTTAAGGCCGACCTAATTAATTTAAAATTAAGATCTATGATGTGTGATGTGTTTGGATCCTTTAAATAATTTCTCACTTAGTGTGCTTGAGGATGTTCCTAACTCACCATGGATATTGCATTCTAGGTGTAGTGTAGCCTTTTAATCCCTCAATTGTGGCTAGAATTAGTCACATGGTGCATGTAATGAGTACCTTCTAAATTTAATACTTTCCTTCAATTATTGATGAATTTTATAAAATTGTGTAAGGGTCAACATTAATTTATTACTTTTTTATGATTAGTTTATTCACCAAATTTTGTTATCTATTTATCTTGTGACCCTTGGTCACAATTTATTCATTGTTAAAATTAAAAATATTTAATTATTTATTATTCAAATTGATAATTCTTCCCCAAAATTCATTTATTATTGTGGTGGATATACTAGAATTTTTAAATGTTTTGTTCATGTGTCATGTAACTCAATTCTTTATCATTTCCAAGATGGGCCTCTAATTAGTTATATAAAGGATAAAATTGTAGATAAGATACTAGTTCTGGAGGTTGTGTTATTTAAAATAATCTTAATATTGAAATTCCTTATTCCTTGGGAAATGTAAGTGGATGGTTTGTGAAGTGTCTGGAAAATTATGAATTGCATTGCATTAATATGGATCTCTTGTTGTGAATGCCTTGTTGGTGTGATTATCCTTTATATTTAGCATTGAGTGAGGTGTAGTTGAATATCTATATGAGGCTTATTGTTACTATTTATCTATTTTAACTTGAGAATGAAAGGTATTGAATTCCTTGTATGGATTGTGTCATGCTTTATTTGATATTAAACAAGTGGGTGTTGACTTAGTCCATAATGCTTTCTCTTTTTTCCTTATTCTTGTTTTGTCTTGGTCTTGTGACTATGTCTCCTAGTGCTCCAACATTTTGTGAGTGTTATTAAGGTTTTTTGAACATTGGGGCCATGTTATTGAACATCATGAAGGTGTACATTGTGCCATTTATATGTGATTTCCATAGCTACATCTATTATTTGATATTGTGTATGGTATGATGGTGCATTAGTAAGTGTTGAGACACATATTATTTATATTTATTATATTCAAAGTATATATCCATGTCTTTTGGTGTTTCTAGTTATGCGAATATAGTAATTGTAGGAGTTTATCCTTAGTAGTTTAAAGTTTTTCTTAATGTGGTGATATAAGGGGTGTACTTTTTGTATGAAGTTTTTTTTATCTCATGTGTTTTATTCTATGAATACTTGATGTTTGAGCCTCATAGTGGTTTCTTGTTTCCTTTTTTATTATGTTGGGGTGTTTTAACCCTTATGTTAGTTATGGTTGAGCATAATTGTGGTTTAAAATGGAGGTATGATCTAATGTTTTGTGTTTAGTTTCCTTGGATATTTTTCTTTAAAATATTTATTTTCTAAAACTCATTTGTTGGGATTTTTTATGTTATTAGGATGGTTTTTCCTAGATCCTTTCTTGTATAATCTTACAATTTTTTTCCCATTTTATGTTGAGAAGCTAATGTGTTAAGGAAATCCACACTTTTAAGGAGAGAAACTTGAGAAGGTACCTCATGGAGAGTGACAATGATTGAAATTGATGAATTATTTGGTCAATATGAAGATCTGGTAGTGCTTCCTATAATATTGAGGGATAGTTTCCCTAGCTTTCAAGTTGTATCTTTGAGTATTAAGGCCTCAATTTTAAGAGAGATTATGTAAGTTTAATCATGTGTTATAAATTATGGTAGAGAGAAAATTTTTATGGTTTCATGTCTGTCCTTCATTTGGTAGGCAGCTAGATGGAGTTCCCTAGTAGTAATGACAATCCTAGTTGAGACCTTATTTTCTTTTGGTCAATTGGAATAAGTGGAAAAATATTATCCTTAGTCATAATGGTTGTTGGAGGATAAAGAGTTGTTATCTCTAAGGTGGTTACATAATTAGTAGTTGATGTTCTCCTAGCTTGTGTGTTTTTAGAGATGTGTGTTGTGATTTTGACACCAAAAACTTGGTGAGAGTCTAGAGGGTTGATCTTTTGAGAAATATTGAGTTTTCAAGGATTGTGTACTAGGAGTAATTTATCCTTGTCTTATTGTAGGATTAAAAGAGTACTTTGAATCCTATTGGGGGAGGATGTAATTCCCACATATTTGTGTCTTAAGTTATTTTTTTATTATTATATTTATTACTATATGTAGAGGAGGGGGACCAACCACACCAAGGCTCCAAGTCATGGAGATCCAAGAGCGGAGGGATGCCCTAATCTACCTCAATCATGCAGGTGTTTTAGCTCAAGGATAGAGAATGGAGAGAACTCTCAAGTGCTTTTGTCACTCTACTAACCTGAGAATTTGAATGGGACTAAGCGAGCAAGCTTCGAGAACCCGAATTGTACCTCAGACAACTATCTACCAAAGGAAAATAGTGTGGGCCGGGGATGATAGCGTGACGTGTTGATGTCTCACTAGGGTGTTGGTGTCTGTATAGCTAGAAAGTATAAAGGTACAATAAGAATGGTAAAAATCTACTAATAGATTAAAAAAGGAAGTTTAAAGAGCTAACTAAAGTGACAATAAACAAAATAAGCAAGATAAATAGAATGATGATGTAGAAGTGATAAAAAATGAAGGTGATGAATATTAACTCACAAGGAGTCCAATTCACCAGAAAAATTCACACGAATATGTACCTACACACAACTCAGAGAGGATAAATGTTGGGGTTGTATAGGGGTTTGTCCTAATAGAACCCCCGCTTTGGTGGTTCCACCTCCACAAAAAACTAGATAGATAGATAGATAGAAATATGATAAAGAAACTAATGCTAGAATGGAAATGGAACCAAATACTACAAGAGACACAAGGATACACAAATCCAACAATAGAGTAAACAAAAGCGTTACCACCCTCGAGAAAAGGAACTCAAGGCCAATGAGAGAGAAATACAAACCCATAACAATGGTAGAGTCGAAACAGTCACAACAACACCGAAAGAAACCTCACTAGGCACCAAGCTATAACTTCTATAGTAAAATGTGTGGGATGTTGTGATGTTGGAGTGGTGATGCCAATAGTGCAACAAGTAGCAAAATTATGGAGTGAGAGAGAAATTATGTGTAGAAGATCAAGAACTATCAAAAAGATCAGTTGAATTAGGAAGATAGCCATTTTAAGATGAAAAGAGAGGGAAAGATTTATTCAAAGGTTGATAGGAAGGTGTAGGGGCATTATGTTTCATAACCAATGGAGAATGTAACACCTCTTTAGATTCTAGAGGCGGGAATCATGTAAGGATGACAACATGTTGTGTAGATATCCATACACCAAGTTCACATCCCCGATAGAAATTCCCCCACAAACACTAAAAATAAGCACCAAGTGGATGGGGTGTAGAATGAAGATGTGGAATTACTTGGTCGGATTTAATTTTCTAAGGTGGAGGGTGTAAAAGGGGAATTTGCAAGAGGGGTGAAAATTCTCTCCTATAAATTTTGCCCCCACTTTAGTGAACATGAGTGTCAATGAGTGTTCCGTAAAGTAGATTGAAAGAGTTTAGAAACGTATACCCTAAATCATCGAGGAAGCAGACCACAATCTGACAAAATAAAAAACGTAGGGCAGGAAAATGACTCCATAGGTACTCTCTCTTGAGGAGGGTTGAACAAAGTGCATTGAAGTCTCATAGACCATCGATGGATGAATCCCGCAGGATGCAAGAGATTTATAGAACCTTAGACCTGCAAAGAAGGCACCCCCAAGTACTCTCTCTTGAAGGAATCCTAATGTGGGGGACTCCACAAAGTCATATTGGAAAGTAGCTTCACAAACGCTCCTGCAAAGCAACATGTTAATCCACAGACAAAACATGTTAGAAAGAAAAAAGACACATAGGAAGACAAGTAGACAGTCACACAGACAGTCAAAAATAGAAGGAGAAGTTTTCAAAGGGGTCCCTCAGGAACCCTTCAAAAGAAGAGGGGTCCACTCAAGGGACACTCAGTTTGAAAGTACAATAGTATTCTACACAAATCAATTTGACATCAAGGAATCCTTTTGAAATATGTTCACTTCATCAAGGAAAGTTGAAAGGAGGAAAGGTCCCTTGCAAGGGGAAGGTGAAAACTTCACCTGTAGGGGAAGGTGCTCCCTCCTTAGAGGAAATTTATTCAAATTCTTTCTTTACAAACTCATGATGAAGGAAAAATGTTCCACTAGGGGTCCTTGTTGAGGGATGCAATTTTTTTAAAATATTTTGGAAATATTTTCAAGAAAAGATTTGTTGGCCACCAAATGCATTTTATGAAAATCAAAGTGATATGATAGCCCCCCCTTAGGATGGTGTGTACCGAACACGAAGGCACATGGCATCCTAAGGAGAGAAAATAAAGAATGAAAAAGTGATGTTGTGGCTTATAGAACATAATGAGATGTAATTGTGGTAATTTTGTTGCACATGCGAGGGACAACACATGAGCACCAAAAAATCACAAAGAAATCAAAAGAGATAAGAGAACAAAAATGCAAGAAGGGATAATAACATCACGAACAAGGGACAGGGGTGATTTGATATTTCATGGTTAGAGCTAATAATAAATATAGATAAATAATTATAATAATATATATAAATGAATTGTCATCAATCCCCTACTATATCAGACCATATGAAGAAAGAAACTGAAGAAAAAATGAAAATAAAAAATTAGGTCAACATGAAAGGGAGGCCTAAATGCCCCCAACAATTTGCATCATCCCCAATTCTTGAAAATCAATACACAATAGAGGAAGAATGATGTAACAAATAGAGAAAGTTTTACGACACATAAACACTCCTCTATCCAAGCACCTACGAGGGTGATAAGGGTCATCTAGGAACACATAACACAAGTATGGGAAAACACAAATACACACACAATCTACTCTACAGATAAAGAAGATGTGCCCCCTAGTCCTCATCAACCAAGAGGTCAGTGTTCTCCCAGTCTAGATCATCATAATGGGAGGGTGGATGAGCCTACAAGGGTGGAATATCAAGGGGGAACCCTCTAACCCTCCTGCAACAAGGTCCAAGGAAGAAGGCCCCTCGAGGTCTTCTCCACTTAGTTCTTGTAGGGTGAAAGTCAACGATTTTGCTAAAATCACTAATAGGGTTGGGACCTCGTCCAAATAATTAAACATGCACTTCACATGAGTTCCATGTGTTAACTTGATGGGTGAGGGATGTGGCACCTGAGATCCACTACTAGGCTCATCGAATGATTCAGGAGTAGTGACAAACTCTAGGGATGTCAGGGCTTCCTTTATCACTAGGACAACACAAGCTAGAGGCTAGAGGCTAAGATGGAATGGAAGAATCCTATTTGACCATTGAAGTATCCATCATATCATTTTCTAGTAGAAGAAGGGACTCCTAGATGAGAACAAGAGGGAGAGGTTGAGAGGATGATGAAACAATAATAGGGGGAGCTAGCTCCAATGCCTTAGTGATGGGCCTCTTCCCATTCATTGCCTTAGAGGTAGGAGTAGTAGGAGATTGTGAAGGCTAAAACATAGAGGACTCCCCATGAGGACCCTTCCCCTTACCATACCGAATAGGCCAAGGCACCATGGGTAAGACAGGAATTTCAAACACCGAATGCTTAAAATTTCACAGTGGGAACCATCGATTTCTCTAGAAAACACCTAGGAGAAGATGGAGATGGTGCCATAGTAGGGCAAGAGGAAGTGACAAGAAGATCGGTGGAAGAAGGAGAAGGGCCCTGGGCATGCTTCTCTTCTTTCCTTTTTCGAGCTAAGATTTTTTCACACTTTATCTTGATTCTTGAGGCAAGCCCTATGTGAGGTGGCATAGAGAGTAAGAGGGTACCTCACCTTAAGAATTATACCCCCACTGTTATACCTCACATAGGTTTGATATAAGAGGTCCATCCTAGGAGGAAGAAGATCAATGGGTGTAGGCCAAAAGTGATCGAACGAGTAGCCCCCACATGCAATCGATGGTTTATAGTTAGTGTTGTGGACTACATGCACCATACCCTCATGGGAAATTTTAGACACCTATGAAATATTGAGGGAACTACATTCTTAGTGATCAACCAAGGGATACCTAGTTTCACTCTAAAGAGCTCACACCTTGGGATAATGTCAAAAAGTGCATTTATAGATCTAGGTCTAACGAAGACTGACAAGGTGATGCAACCAATGGGAGGTACGAAAATCCTATCGTGTGTATGAATAGTGCTCCTATATTCATCATACCCATCCTTTTGTAAGAAATTAATCAACATAATCTCCTTAGTGATGACATTTACTTGACGCGTAGGGTCACGAGGACACTGATCACGGTGTTTCCATTGATTCATGCAGGGATGTATAAGGGAGAGGGTTCTTTGTTATAATTCATTGACAAGTCCTGTAGGGTGAATGTTATGGCAGGGGATCCACTTAGAGGTTGCACAGATCGAATGGGTAGATGTAAAAATGAGGGCATTTTTTTGTGCACAAATAGAACTTTCATAGGCCCCCCAAGGTTTTTGCAACTAGACAAGGACCCACTCAAATTTTCATTCCACGATGCTTATGGAACCTTCCAACTATGACACTAGGGGTTGTAGGTTGGATTGCAAGGAAAGAAGCCTCACAACACTCACACCCACACACTCCTAGGATATGAAGAAAGGGTCTTTCAACACTACAAAATGGAACCAAAATGTAGAGGGGGACCAACCACACCAAGGCTCTAGGTCACAAAGATGCAATAGCGAAGGGCTTCCTTAATCTACCTCAATGATGTAGGTGTTTTAGCTCAAGGATAGAGAATGAAGAGTACTCTCAAGTGCTTTTGTGACTCTACTAACCTGGGAATTTGAATGGGACTAAGTGAGCAGGCTTCTAGAGCTTGAACTGTACCTCAGAAAACTCTTTGCCAAAGGATAGTAGCATGGGTTAGGGACGATAATGCAGTGTGCTAGCATTTCATTAGGGAATTGGCATCTATATGACCATCAAGCAAAGGTATAATAAGAATTCTAGAAATCTACTAACAACTTAACAAAGGAAGTTTAAAGTGACAATAAATAGAATAAGCAAGATAAATGAAGGTGATGAATATTAACTCATGAGGAGTCCAGTTTTCCAACAAGCTCCACATGAACACATACCTACACACAACCGAGAGAGAAAAAATGTTGGGGCTATATAGGGGTTTTCCATAGTCAAACTCTCGCTTTGGTGCTTCCACCTCCACAGACAACTAGATAGAGAGATAGATAGAAATATGGTAAAGAAAGTAATGCTAGAATGGAAATGGAACTGAATATTACAAGAGACACAAAGCTACACAAATCCAAAAATAAAGTAAACAAAAGAATTACCACCCTTGAACAAAGGTACTCAAGGCTAATGAGAGAGGAATGCAAGCCCTCAACAATGGTAGAGTCAACGCAACCACAACAAAACCGAAAGTAGCCTCACTAGGCACCAAGCTACAACTTCTGTGGTAAAATGTGTGGGATTATGTGATTTTGGAGTGGTGATGCCAATAGTGCAATACGTAGCAAATTATGGAGTGAGAGAAATCATGTGTAGACAATGAAGAACTAGATCAAGAAGATTGATTGAATGAGGAAGATAGCCCTTTGAAGATGAAAAGGAAGGGAAAGAGCCATTCAAAGGTTGGCAGGAAGGTGTAGCGGTGTTACATTTCATTGCCAATGGAGAATGTAATGCCTCTGTAGATTCCAGAGGAGGAATCCTATCAAGATGGAAACGTTCCACACAAACGTTTGTGTGATGCATGTTTGTACCTGATAGAAATTCCCCCATTGACACGAAAAACAAGCACCAAGTGGATGGGGTGCAAAATGAAATGGAATTACTTGGATTTGATTTTTATAAGGTGGAGGATGTAAAAGGGGAATTTGCGAGATGGGTGCAAATTCAATCCTTTACATTATATATCATATGATGAATGGTTTGTGCTTGTGTATGTTTCTTTGAGTGATTACCAATGTTTAAAATTCACCATTTCCTTAATATATTTGGTTTTTTGTCTTGGAAAATGGATTCATAAAATAGATTTATTTATAATTATACTTGGCGCTTGTAATATAAGAATAATCAAATGTTTTGTGGTGACATATGTAAAACTATGATAAGGAAAGAGATTTGGAAAATACCAAATAAAACTTAATCTCTCTAAGTTATAACATAATGTACCAAGCTTTGATATATTGTAGTGACCCTCCTGATGACATTTGTATTTCAGTTGTTTTGGAGTTATTGTTAGCAGTTAGATGTTTCAGATTATGTTACTTTGATGCTTCATGTCATGGTTTACATGACCAGTTGTGAAAATTAGTTGATGATACACTTTACCTTATGATGTGTTGTTTATTTTCATGAGATGACATAATTATGATGATCTATGATGCTCTGTTATATACATGATGATACTATGATGTGGTTTATGTTAGATGCTATGTTTTACGTCAGTTTGGTGAAGGAGACGGTTTAGCAATACTCATTTGTGAGTGCCTTGTCATGCCGCAATCTTCTTCATGGTGTGTCTTCATATTTATACATGTTGTTTGTTTGACTGTACAGTGTGATGCAACTTTCAGGTACAGGCATCGGCTCCACCTGATTGTCAGGTCTGAGCATGCCATGGCCCAATGGAATCGTTGAAGGGAGATAGACTTGTCCTCTAGAATGAGTATTTGTTGTCACCTTTATGTCTTGTCAATCATTTGTCATTCATTTGTTGTTTTCACTTCATGTTATATTTACTGTTTTCGTAATGTTGATTTATTTATTAATTGAAATGTTTGAATTTGGAAAAATTTATTTTTAGTTTATTGAGGAATTAAAGTGAATTATTAAATACCTTATTTGCAAAAAGGGTTAAATATTTGTAAATTGATTTAATTGTGCAAGTTTGAAGTTTTCGAAAATTAAACACTCAGTAATGTTTCTTAATTTAAAAATATCTTTCTGGATGATTGTTTTCAAAAAGCTAACTGATGGTTGTTATGCATGCAAGACGATGAGTTAAAGTTTTGTTTGCATTGTTAAGTGAGGGAAAGGATATAACATAGAGAAAAATCAAGGTTTATGGATGGCAATTAATTTTTGAAAAAGAGAAATTATTGTTTTCATGGGAAAAAAAAACAAAAAAAAATGGTCTTTGTATTTTGCTGGGGTTGAAAAAGCTGAAAATTGTTAACGGGACGCTGTGATCGTATTGAGAAAGTACTGTGGATTGAATTTTTTTTTTGAGGTTTTAGCTTCACTGTCCTTGACATCCGGGAAAGCATTTCAAGTTTTCTTCTTGAAAATTTCTTACTTATCTTTCGAATTAATGCATGTTTAAAAAAATGGGTTTGTGGTATTCTGAGAGTATTATGCTGCAAAACTTTTACCTCGGTACCTGCATGCACAAAAGAAAACAAAAACATTATTGCCAATATTGATTGATCTATTAAGAAATAAATGATAAAAAAAAACGTTGCAGATTTACCTTTGGAATTATGTACTCTTCTGGAAACGATTGTGTTGTAACATCTTCACATGAGGTTGATTTGATCTACCTTCGCTGTGTTATTGATTTCCACTTTGTTGGATTACAAGCTCCCTCGAAATCATGAATTCTAGTCTACCAACGAACCGTTCTTTCTTGCTTTTCTTTCATGATCTGCATGCTTCATTCTCTATTTTGAATTTGAAATGGAATAATCTAGTTAGTGAATATAGATTCCTTCTTTTGCCTGAATTCATAAGGTTCCTGATGATACCCGATTCTCTTAATGATTCATTTTCTTCTGTTTCTATCCTGAATTTTATTGGTTCTCCCAAAGTTACGAGTGAAACACATCAATCAACTTGTCACTACCTGGCCCCATCTATATAACCAGCCCAATCACGCTGCTTTCTAATAGTGGGCCCCCTCTATCCTATCATGTGATGTGCTGCTTGAAGAGCCAGGTGAAACAATTCATACAAGTTGATTGAGCGATGTGCTTGGTGGGGTTCATCGGGTTGGTGGGGGGGGGCGATTCGAACCACCCCCGCCCCTACTCTATAATGTTCCTCCCACTCGGGGAAAACTATCTAGAGTAGGGGGGGCGAGAGTCATCGGATAGATCAGAAGCCCCTACCTTTCGGCGTCTGTCAACTAGTAATCAACCGGGATATCTGCCAACGGGAGAGGTGAAGCCGTGGATCTTCACTTGTCATTCCGGGGCCTCTTCCTCGAATAAATGGTGAACCGAGGGGACCGATGCCCACCCAAGCCGTAGAGGAACGGAACCCGACCGGCCCTAAGGCACCCCTTAGAATAGTAGGCATAACCCCACCGACCCATTCGCCTTAGGTGGGAAGTGCAAGGGGCACCCCCCACCCAACGAACTAAGATTCCTTATTCTAGCAGGCTAATTAATAAAGTGGGCGGAGGGAAACGGCTAATTCCCTGGGGCCCTATCTCTTAGGCCACTGCCGAATAGTAGGGGCCCTCCCCCCCTTAGGCCCCCCTATAATCCCCCCCACCCAGGTGGGAACTATAGGGTTCCGGGAACAGTAGTTGGCGGGGTTTCCCACCCTTTATGTGTCATCCTACCCGAGATCTCCACTTCTCACTTTCTGTCTTAAGCTGTAGGAAACTTGTTATGCGGGAGAATATGAGATTTCATTTGTTCGGAGTGAAGAGGGATCGAATAGTTCCCTCACACTCATCGACTTAACCAGTTCCCTTAGTGGCTAGGATCTCACCCGTGGCGGATCAGTGATAGTAGCATCTCCCCCATCAATGACTTCACACTATTCGAACATCCACTTCACCACATCATTCCAACATCACTGGATAGATGCTACCCATACCCAGTCATTCCAACACCACTAGATGCTACTACCCATACCCCATCACTAGGTGCTTACCGATCCCACCCATACCTAGTCACTAGATGCTTACCGATCATGGAATGGACTAGATGCTCGCCGATCATAGAATGGTGGGTCACCCCAGATGCAGATGCTTACCGAGTAGTTGATCCGGATGCGTACTACCAATCATGAAACCCAGATGCTTACTACCGATCACGGCCCCTCCCACCATACCCAGTACCGGGATCTCCTACCGTAATACGTGGCAGCAGCACTCGAATCTCCTACCACCCACCATAGTACCACCGATCACAGAAAGGGTTACCCAGATCCTACCATAATACCTACCGGACCCCACCGGGGGTGGCCCTACTATTCTAAGGCGGGAGCGGTAGATTATAGTTAGTTGGGCGAGTATGGTCGGTGGGTTACTTAGGGTGGGAGGGCCTACCGAATACCCTGTTCCTGGATCCTACCATAGCTGGTACGAACCCAGTCCGAGGAGCCATGCCCGGTACGAGGAGTTGATGACCCGGAATTGACCCAGTACGACCCCTCGATTGTGAACCGGGATTCATTCATTGGTCCGACCCCCCGCAGCAGGATCCATTCGTTGGTCCCGGGCAACTAGAATTCCCTCCTCACAATGTCGAATTGTAGGGGCCCCTCCTACCCGGCCCCCAACTATAGCCACCCACATGAACACCTCTGCAGGGGGGGAGGGAATTCTAGCTGTAGCACCCACACCCATCCGAGCGGGATTCATTCATGATCTGATAGCTGGATCAGAGACAAATGGTCGGCCCAACCCCTCGATTGTGGGGCCAACCCCGACATATCCTCCCACCCACCCCAATCTATATCCTCCCACCTGCCCTTCGGGACCGACCCGCTATAGTAGTTGCGTATCAACAATAATCTACCTTCCTGCAACTAGAATCTACCTCCCTGTAGGGGGGGGCCTCCCACGAAAAGACGAATAGGTCGGTCCCCAAGGGCCCGACGGCCCCTTCAAATAGTAGGGCCCGACCAGCCCTTCGGGACCGACCTATTCACCCACAAACCCCACCGACCCCCCTACGGGGCGAACTACTATAGCGGGTGGGTATAGGCAATAGGGTGAGAAAGCGAATAGAATCTACAATTATTAATGGGGAGTGGGGGGGGGCCGGTGGGGTTTGCTGGTCCCGAAGGGCTAGGTCGGTGGGGTGAGACGGGACTCGCTATAGTAGTTGCCCCCGCCCCGTAGGGGTGTCGGTTGCCTTCGGCAGGCAACAAAACCCCACTGACCATGCCCTTCGGGACCCGCTATAGTAGTTGCCAATATGGTTGGCTGCCGAAGGCAGGCCTTCATCAGGTCGATCCTGAAACAAACCCCACCGACCACCCTACTATTCTAAGGGGCCTTGGGTGGGTGGCAATAGGGAGGTCGGTGGGGTCCACCTCAGGGCGGTGGGCGAAGCCCTTGTGAGGTCGATGCCGTTGTTGGGGGGTTATGTTCTAAATATCATTGGGTCGCAATATAGGAAGATAGGGGCAGTCATATGACCCAGACTAAAGATCAAGCCCCCTCCCTCCGATATAGATTGGGGTGGGCCCATTCCTATTGCCCCCCACCCATCTATAATCCCCACCCGAGGCCTATCCCTATATCTTCCCACCCCCCCGGTCCCAAGGGCCCCGCCTATCTCCCACGAATAGAATCTACAATTCTAATGGGGGGTGGAGGGGTGCCGGCACCAACCCCACAGTTAGTTGCCTGCCTTCGGCAGCTGACCATGCCCCTTCGGGACCGACCTGAGACCCCTTAGAATAGTAGGGGGGTCGGTCCCGAAGGGCAGGTGCCGAAGGTAGGCCCTTGGTACCGACCTGTGCTTCACTCAATTCCGACCTGTGCTTCGCCTTATTGCCTCCCACCCCGCCCTGCTTCGGGGCTGACCTGCGCTTCGCCAAATTCTGAGCTGCCCTAAGGCAAATGGGATGGTGGGGTTGGACCGGGCCCCCCTTACAGGGAGGTAGATTATAGAAGTGGGAGGATAGCCCCCCCTACTATTCTAAGGGGCCTCAAGTTGGTAGCGAAGTTGTCCTGACCCCCCCTACTATGGCAAAGGGGCCTCAGGTCGGTCGCGAAGCGCAGGTCAAAATTTAGGCGAAGCCCTGGTGGGAATTCTAGTTCCGGCCCGATGACCCATAGAATAGTAGGGGCCCACCCAACCCTGGAAGAAAAGTTGTAGGGAGGGAGGGAATCTTAGTTCATGGTTAATGAATCAAGAATAGATTCCATTGGTGGGTAGTAGAGTTTTCTAGCAAGCGAACTATAGTTCCCACCCAACCCTTTTGACCGCCGGGGCAAGAAAATAGAAGGTCCCCCTGCAAGGGGGCATAGTGATCCTGGGAGGGCCTAATTCTAGTTGCCTATTCCCCCTCATTTCTTTATGGCAGGAGGGATAGGGCCCCTTACTATCAATAGGGAGAGGTCTTACTATCAAGAGGTCAGGAGAGCCGACTACAGGTCATTGATCTGGAGCAGGACATTGCGTCGATCGGGGAAGATATCAGTAAGAATCCCATTCAACCTGTCGAATCCCATCTCTGACTTCCCTAAGGCCCTTCCCAACAACTATAAAGGGGGGCCCTCCTTGTAGGGGGGTTAGATGCCATTGGGGGGCAGTCGGGGTTCAGTGCCTTCGGTGCGGGTTCATGCCCGGGCAAGTCGGCCTATAGATAGTAGGGCGATAATAGAGACTCAGCAGCCTGGGATACGCAGACCGAGACTGTAAATCCATCTCCACCTCTTGTCTTGATGCCATTGGATGTTCGGTCAGCTGCATGGTGTACATCTCCAAACAGTAAATCCCTATCTCCCTAGCTATCCAGTCGATGGTTTCTTTATCACTATAGTAGCGGTAGGGGCCGGCCGGTGGGCCTGCTGAGGTTTAATGATAAATAGGCCGGGCTCAACCTATTGGTTGAGTGCCCCCTATCCATCCATAGTAGGGGAATGCACTCGACCAATGGGAGAGGACCCCGGGGGTACTCAACCGACATCAGGAGGCCTATCTATAGTAACCCCCCCTTTTATATAGCTAGGTAGGTCCGGTGGGGCCCCCTACTATCTATAGGGCTGGTTGTATTACGTATATAATAGATGCAATACGTGATACAACCTTGAGCCCCAATTAGAGTAGTTCAGGTTCCTGTGCCGTCTCTTAACTGCCCCCCCCACTCCTTTAGAATTGTTATAGTAGGGCCCCGCTTCCCCCAATTATAGTAGTTCCGATTGAGACTTCCTGCTAGTAGTTTAGATCTGTTCCCCTTACCCCTGTAGAATGGTTCCTATCAGCCGGCATTGACTCCATTAGGGCAGGCTGAACCCCTCGATGAGCATAAAGCGTTCTGCCCTAAGGCATATATGGTCGGTGTAGTTAGAATAGTTGTGATTCAAAATCATCAATGATTGGGCACTTCGCCCATAGAATAGTAGGGCTCCTACGAATGGGGATAATGGAAATCCCAGAAAGGCACTAGCGCTCAAATTCCCTCCCCCCCGGCCCTCCGGAAGAGCGGTCGAAAAGTGTTCTGCCCCCACAAATATCTATGGCGATTGTTCTCTCTCGTTAGCCTATGATTTGATCGCACGATCGATCCCCGGGGCCCCCCCACTCTCTATAGGGAAATGGAAATGAAAATGGAAAAGAAGCTTCTCTTGTTCCCAAGATCTTCAGGGGCATCAACTATAGTTTAGTTGCCCACCTTTCCGCAGGCAAGCGGCCGCGATCATTCAAATTGAGCCAACGTTTGTTTGTCAGTTCCCAGGGTTCTGAGCGGAAAGCTGGCTATCGTCAAGCCGAAGCCTTGGGTGTAGGGATAAATGCCGGGAAGGGAAGTCGTTATCTTGTCAGTTAGCATTTAGTCTTGTGGTTAGGGATAGATAGGTCAAGCTTGGAGCACTCGAGGGCCCTTAACCCCCCTGCAGCGGTAGCAGGGTGGGATATTAGTTTCGGGATGCAGCAATATAACCACTCACTCCCATAGAATTTGAGGGGCCCTCCCACCCATTCCATAGTTGTTGAGGGCAATGGGAACCTTAGTTCGGGAGGGTGGGCCCCTCAAATTCTATGGGAGTCAGAAAATTAGGCCCGGAACTTAGGAGGATATAGATTGGGAACTATGCCCCCCTGTAGGGGGGGAGGCGGGTGGGTTGGGTGGAGGGGAATCATAGTTCCGGGTGGGGGGCCCCTACTATTTGAAGGGCTAGTGGTTCTCTGGTAGTCGGTAGATGCCGTTGTTGTTGAGGGAGGGAACCTCCCTACTATTCTATGGGCAGGTGGGAATTGTAGTTCATAAACCTTTCATTAAGAAACCTGCTAGAATAAGCAACTATGCCCCCCACAATAACTATTCCCTCCCACCAAGGGCCCCGCCTATCTCCCACCCCCCCGAGAATGCCAAGGGCCCCAAATAATCTACCCCATTAGAATAGTAGGGGGCAGGGGGGGCCTCCCACGAATAGAATCTACCTCCACTAGAGTTCCCACCCACCCAAAACCAAGGGCGAATGGGATAGTGGGGGCTCCCGGGGCCTTGGGTGGGGGGACTGCCAGGGGTTGCCTCCCACCGCCCCCCCCCTCCACCCCCCATT